>CM067299.1:4793056-5266534 GCA_034231615.1 Meghimatium bilineatum
TCAGCCAAGATGGGTGACTTTCAAAGAATCAGTTGTCGTCCTCGTACTCTGGTTACCCTATATATGCATGGATCCTAGCTCCCGAGAGATACAGCACGGTAGACATGCAAAACCAGACTTGTGTAGACATGTTAAATTAGACTTGATGTGTCTATCTATCTATCTATCTATCTATCTATCTATCTATCTATCTATCTATCTATCTATCTATCTATCTATCTATCTATCTATCTATCTATCTATCTATCTATCTATCTATCTATCTATCTATCTATCTATCTATCTATCTATCTATCTATCTATCTATCTATCTATCTATCTATCTATCTATCTATCTATCTATCTATCTATCTATCTATCTATCTATCTATCTATCTATCTATCTATCTATCTATCTATCTATCTATCTATCTATCTATCTATCTATCTATCTATCTATCTATCTATCTATCTATCTATCTATCTATCTTTCTATCTATCTATCTATCTATCTATCTATCTATCTATCTATCTTTCTATCTATCTATATATATGTCTATCTATCTATCTGTCTATCTATCTATCTATCTATCTATCTATCTATCTATCTATCTATCTATCTATCTATCTATCTATCTATCTATCTATCTATCTATCTATCTATCTATCTATCTATCTATCTATCTATCTATCTATCTATATCTATCTATCTATCTATCTATCTATCTATCTATCTATCTATCTATCTATCTATCTATCTATCTATCTATCTATCTATCTATCTATCTATCTATCTATCTATCTATCTATCTATCTATCTATCTATCTATCTATCTATCTATCTATCTATCTATCTATCTATCTATCTATCTATCTATCTATCTATCTATCTATCTATCTATCTATCTATCTATCTATCTATCTATCTATCTATCTATCTATACGCTGTGTCCCTTGTTTTCCTTGCGACGTCAGGGGTGTAAGAGTTCTCTGGAGATGGCCTTCTTGTGCGCTGTTTGTAAGCTTGTTCTTGTGGCTTCTTTGATTTCTGTGATCCATCTTTTACATGGTCTGCCTCTGGCTTTATAACCGTTATGTCTATGTGTCATGGCCATTTGTGGCATGCTGTATGTCGGTAGTCTGGAAGCGTGTGAAAACCACTTGATCTGTTGTCTTTTGATGTGTTCCAATACTGGTATTGTTTTGGTTATCTGTCTGATGTTATCGTTTCTAATTCTATCTCTTAATGACACTCCGAGTATTCTTCGTAGACATGTCAATTCTGTTGTCACTATTTTCTTTTGTCTTGTGCTGTCATTGTCCAGGTTTGGCACTGGTAGCATAGTGCTGGAATAATAATAGTCTTGTATAATGCAACTTTGGTGTCTTTGTTTACATTTTTGTTCTTGAAAATGCGTGTCATCTATCCTAGGATCTGGTATGTTTTGTTGAATCTATTTTGTATCTCTTTACTTGTTTTCCCTTCACTCTATATAATACTTCCTCAGTAAGTGAACTCATTTACTTGTTTAAGGTGTTTATCACCAATGGAGATAGTGATATTTCTTTCTTTCTTTGCTATTGCCATTATTTCAGTCTTTTCAATATTTATCTTCATCTTGAATTTTTGACATGTTGTGTGGAGTTTGTTCATATGGTCTTGCAATTGTTCTTCTTCTTCTTATTCTTTCGTTCACTTGAAACATGTCTATATCTGTAATTCGGTCTCCTTAATAAAACTCACTGTCTTTTGTAGTTCATACAGTGTCCCATAGAGTTTTGATTCCAGTGTTGTTTCCTCTGGCCAATATGTCTGCCTCAGAGTTTCATGCTCAGAACACTCTTGAAGTATATGTTTGGCACTCTGTGCTGCCTGTCCACATGTACACATGGCTGTGTTGCCAATCTTGAACTTTGTATACATGTGACTGCGGAGTCAGTTGTGTCCTGTTCTGAGACGTAGAATTATAACTTGTTCTGGTCTGTTCATAATATGATAGTCATCTTGTGTTGGTGTTTGTGGCTTTCTTATTGACTTGATCATCTGTTTTTTCTGATGGTAGGTGATTGGTATATCTGGTTGGTCTTCGGCAGCACCTTCCTTAGCCAGTTGGTCTGCTTTTTCATTTCCTGGTATTCCACAGTGAGAGGGTATCCACTGCATGGTTACCATATACTGGTAAGACAATTCGCTAAGTAGTTTTTTCAAGTCTGTTAGTTTTTCAGACTGAAGAGCTTGAAGCACTGACCTTGCATCTGTCAGGAATACCACAGGCTGTAGGTCAGAGTTGGAGTTCAGCAGTTTTTTAGCTGCCACACTAATTGCCTGGATTTCTGCATCATAATTATTGCAGAATTTTCCTGTCCGTGTTCTGATGGTATCTCTAGGCTTGTGTGGATATTCTATATATACACCTGCACCTCCATTCCTCACGGCATTCTGTGCTGACCCATCTGTGTATACTCTGACCCATGTATCTTGTGGATATTCCTCATCCAGGAAACTGAGGGTGACTGTCCTTCGCTGCACACTGTTCTGTTCGTCCTCGCTTAGTATTCCTTTCACATGGGTCTGAATGTATATTGGCATTCCATGCCTTGCACTCCACGGGGTTTGTTCTGCTACAGGCCTTAAGGGGCTGTCAATTTCAGGTAGGTCTGTAAGTTGTCTGCGGAGTCGTTTAGCTTGATGGATAAAGCTGCTTCTTTTCAGTCGTCCCATTGCTAGATTTTGGAATCTTTCCTTCATTGGATGACTTGGCATACACTGAAACTTTTCTGCCTGAATTAGTACTTTTGTGTCTCTGCGTTCGCCAAGTGTTTGCATTCTTCCCATTTTCTGCATCTCTGCTATGGGTGTTGATTTCATTGCTCCCAACATTATTCTAAGTGCCTGGTTTTGCACTTTATCTAGATCTTGTAATGTGGTGTTTGATGCAGGACACCATGCTGCTGAACCATATTCCAGGTGTGGTCTTATGCCTTGCTGGTAAACTTTACTGAGTATATTCCCACTGGCTCCCCATGTGGTTCCACTTAGTTTTCTCAGGATAGCTAACTTCCTTCTGGCTTTTGTTGTTGCTTTGTTTATGTGCTGCTTCCATGTCAGTTTATCATCAAAAGTAACTCCGAGGTATGTGGGTTGTTTGTCTTCTTTCAAGAGCTCTCCATCTATTTTGATATGACCGGCT
Source organism: Meghimatium bilineatum (assembly GCA_034231615.1). Lineage (NCBI taxonomy): Eukaryota > Metazoa > Mollusca > Gastropoda > Stylommatophora > Philomycidae > Meghimatium > Meghimatium bilineatum. The sequence continues at coordinate 4,796,227 of CM067299.1, forward strand.
TTTTGTTTTGGTGAGAGGGTAAAAAGTGTAGTGCTGCACTTATCTGTGTTAATGCTGACGCACCATCTATTAGCCCATAAGGTTAGGGCATCGATAGCTCTTTGTATTTGTTTAGTGGCCACTGTCGCATGTTCTTCTGTGCACCAGATCACCAGGTCGTCAGCATACATTGCCACTTTGATCCCGTGTGGTAGTTCAGCAACTAGGTCATTGATGTAAACCAAGAAAAGTGTGGGCGACAGGACTCCTCCCTGGGGGACTCCATGACGCAGTAGAACTTTCTTGCTCTTGCGACCATCTAATTGTACCCTGGCTCTTCTATTATGCAGGTATGTTTTTACCCATTTGTACATTCTTGAGCTAACCCTGCAATTTCGCAATTTCTTTAGGAGCCCTTCTTTCCAGACCTTATCAAATGCTTTTCTGAGGTCTATCCATGCTGCTAGTACCAGTTTCTTTTCTTGGAAGGCATCCTCAATCTCTTGGGAGATGTAGGTTGCCTGATCTTCAGTAGAGTAGCACTGTCTGAAACCTGCTTGCTGTGATACCAGAAGGTTTTCACTTTAAAGGTACCACTGCATCCTAAGATTGATAATGCGTTCATTGTTTTGCATAGACAGCTTGTGAGGCTGATGGGCCTGTAGTTGAAGACTGTGTTGCCATCTTTTCCTGATTAGAGGAGTGGTATCATTATTGCTTCTCTCCACGCCTGTGGTATATTACCCGTGGACCAGCTTGTGTTAAAGATCTGCAGTAGATTTGCTCTTGCTGCAATTCCCAGGTTTCTAATCATTTCATTGGACACTCCATCAGCTCCAGGGGACTTTTTCCTTTTCAATTTGGATATTGCATGCTCCAGTTCTCTCATTGTGATTGGTGCCTCCATGACTTCAGGTATAGGTTCGCCTTGTCCAATGTTTTGCTGGTTCTCTCGAACCTCCTGTTGTTTGTCTGGGCTGATTTTGATGTTATTGTCTTCTGCAAAGGAATCTGCAAAGTAATCAGCTGCATGTTTACCTGTTAAAATGTCTCTATCTTTATAAAGTGTGATCCTGGTATTTCTCCCTGTACCTTCATCATTTAGTTGTTTTACAAGTTTCCATAATTTCCTAGTATCTCTTTCTAGGTTCAGCGACTCTGTTTTTTATTTCCAGCTACTCCGTCTGGCTTGTAATTTGGCTCTTTGAAATTTAGCCTTTGTTTGCTGATATTTGTTGTGATGTTCTTGGCTAGGTCTGTTCTCAGCCTGCTGCCAATATGTTTCCATCTCATTTTGCAGCTTTTCCAGTTCATCATTCCAGTAGGGTTTGTAGTTTTTGCGTGCCCCCCTGGGTATGGTTTTACTAGCAGCATGTAGTATACATTTATTAAATTCACTCACTGCTCTATTGATGTCTTTGTCCAAGTTCATGTCCTTAGCTAGAACACTGGTTAAATGCTGGTACATTTTCCAGTCTGCCCTCTTATAGTTCCACCTAGTGAGCGTGCTGCTGTCCTTGGTAAATTCATTGTGGATTTCCAGAAATACTGGTCTGTGGTCACTACCCCCAAGCTGCTTTCCAACGACACGTGTGATGTTCCATTCCAGGCCTGGTGAGTGGAATGCCAGATCTGGTGTAGAGGTGGTGTGCCATGCTCTCGAGTAGAAGGTTGGTGAGTCAGCTGGCTGGTTAATAAGGATGAGATTATTTTCATCCTGCCAGCTCTCAAGTTCCTCACCTCTCTTGTCGATATGATCGTAGCCCCAGCTCTGAGAGTGGCTGTTGAAGTCACCACACACCATAAGTCTCTCTTTATCTGGAATTGTGTCTAGTGCCAATGGTTTATCATTTGGGCAGTAGTAGTTCAGGAGATGGAATTCTGCACTGTCTCTTTTTAGGTGGAGCATCTGGTATTCTGCCCCTTCCATATATACTTCCAGCTGACATGCGCTGATATTGTTTTTAACAAGTGTCAGAATTCCACCCTTTCGCCTGTCCTTTCGGTCAGATCGGTAGCACTGGTAGCCTCTGATTTTGAAGGCTATGTCGCTGCTGAGGTGTGTTTCTTGGATACAGCATATATTAACTTGTTCTTCACTGAGGACATTTTCAAGTTCCAATTTTTTGCTGTATCCATCTCTTTTACTGTTGACACCCTCAGAATTCCAGTGCATTATTTTTATTGGTCGTTTAAAGTTTGTTTGGCCAGTAGCTCTATTCCCTTGCCTCCTGGCTCCTCGAGGCAATTGAGAAGGACTTTCAGTAACTGAGGTTGGGCCCTTTCGAGGTATAGGGCCCGGCACCGTCCCTGCCTGAACGTCCGCCACAGGGCAGGCACCATAACTATTTATAGATGTAGACATGTTTCCATTGTGTTTTGTGCGTGGCATCCTGATTATCTGTGCGCCTTTTGGCTGGATGCCTCCGTCTTCAGCACTCTGCTTACTTGGGCAGGACTATGGTCCTGCTCGAGTGGGACTGCCCGACCAGTCTTAGTTTCCAGCCCCTGATGGCTGAACTAAGCCCCATCACCACGGCACGGTGCTGGCCTTGATGGGGATTGTTCTTCTGATGTTGCTATTAGTACTTGGTCGTCTGCAAAGAGTAGTTCGTTCAATTTGTCATTTATGTTATCTTCTTCGTTGGTACTTGTTAGTTTACAGATGTGGTCGATATATGTTATAAAAAGTAGAGGGGATAGGACACACGCCTGGCGAACTCCTGATTCAATTTCGAACTTATTGGACACACTTGATGTGTAGACATATTAAACCAGCCTTGATGTGTAGACATATTAAACCAGCCTTGATGTGTAGACATGTTAAACCAGACTTGATGTGTAGACATATTAAACCAGCCTTGATGTGTAGACATGTTAAACCAGACTTGATGTGTAGACATATTAAACCAGCCTTGATGTGTCGACATGTTAAACCAGACTTGATGTGTAGACATATTAAACCAGCCTTGATGTGTAGACATGTTAAACCAGACTTGATGTGTAGACATATTAAACCAGACTTGATGTGTAGACATATTAAACCAGACTTGATGTATAGACATGTTAAACCAGACTTGTGTAGACATATTAAACCAGACTTGATGTGTAGACATATTAAACCAGACTTGATGTGTAGACATATTAAACCAGACTTGATGTGTAGACATATTAAACCAGACTTGATGTGTAGACATATTAAACCAGACTTGATGTGTAGACATATTAAACCAGACTTGATGTGTAGACATATTAAACCAGACTTGATGTGTAGACATATTAAACCAGACTTGATGTGTAGACATGTTGAACCAGACTTGATGTGTAGACATATTAAACCAGACTTGATGTGTAGACATGTTAAACCAGACTTGATGTGTAGACATATTAAACCAGCCTTGATGTGTAGACATGTTAAACCAGACTTGATGTGTAGACATATTAAACCAGCCTTGATGTGTAGACATGTTAAACCAGACTTGATGTGTAGACATATTAAACCAGCCTTGATGTGTAGACATGTTAAACCAGACTTGATGTGTAGACATATTAAACCAGACTTGATGTGTAGACATATTAAACCAGACTTGATGTATAGACATGTTAAACCAGACTTGTGTAGACATATTAAACCAGACTTGATGTGTAGACATATTAAACCAGACTTGATGTGTAGACATGTTAAACCAGACTTGATGTGTAGACATTTTAAACTGCGAACGCGAAGAATAATATACATCAATAAGGATGTCAAAATATTCGCACCATCCATTGCACATTGATGTGAAATATTCGCACCATCCATTGCACATTTATTTGAAATACGTTCCCCTTCTGTTTATTATCCATGTCGTATGGTATTATCTATGTCCATCCACGAACCTTCCACATCCTGTGCTATAATACCATGCACTTCCACATCCTGTGCTATAATACCATGCACTTCCACATCCTGTGCTATAATACCATGCACTTCCTACACTGATGTCCTTCCATGCCGCAATGTTAGGTTTTCAAGCAGTCTCTGTTGGTGTTCACTCACCTCTCTTGCTCTTCAACTTTTCCTGTTGTTAAAACGTGTTCCATCTTTTCTCTTCTCAATATATGTTCAAAAAATGTGAACCATCTCTTTATGATACAGGTAACCAGTTCTCTATGTGGACCATCTCTTTATGATACAGGTAACCAGTTCTCTATGTGGACCATCTCTTTATGATCCAGGTAAGCAGTTCTCTATGTGGACCATCTCTTTATGATCCAGGTAAGCAGTTCTCTACGTGGACCATCTCTTTATGATACAGGTAAGCAGTTCTCTATGTGAATTAACTTCTTTCAAGATATCTTTATTACTCATTTTTTTTCTGTCCATAGTGTTCTTACCATTCTTCTAAAATTGTACATCTCTGCTGCCTCAATAAACATTTTCACTGTCGTGGCTGGATGTCTAAGATCCATTTCGATAGAGTGTAATTTGATCTATATAACTACTGAAAACTCTCTTACCTTTATCGACAAAGTTATCTTACATAGTATGGCTTAATCTTGTGAAATGTTTCCTTTGCATGGGCAATTATATATTTGAATTCTTAAATACATCTTCCATCTGATGTTATTAATTTACATATATATTCGAATATGGTGAAATAGTCACACACACACACACACAAAACTGGTTAAACTGTTATATAATTGTACATACATGACATCATATTTGACATATATGACATCATATTTGACATATATGACATCATATTTGACATACATGACATCATATTTGAAGGTACTTTAGTTTACTGTATGAACACATATCCTGCTAGTGACCACGCCCTGACAACATATACTTACTTGTGGTACATGCAGAAAGTGAAATAGGCAATGTACAGAAGTAATAAGACAACCTTATAGCCTCGATGTACAAGTGGCTGGACATTGGCGTATAGTCGACTAATCATTCTTTCTGTACCTTCCATACATTTCACATATGGACCTCTGTAGTACACGCCATCACTGATGTGAAGTGAGCACTCATTGGAGATTTTCACGTCATTAATGATCTCATCAGGATCAATATTGGTGAAGTTTTTCAGTTGGATGCCATCTTTGAGTAATACAAAGCCTGAATCATTGCTCTGTGTTATAGCCATCTGTGGTGACAAAAAAAGCAATGTCACAACTGATTGAGGTATTTATATTTCATTTCAATGGAGATAATGCGGTAAACGAAAACTAAAAAGAGAAAGTTAAAATAAACTTTGCAGAATAAACCAATTACAAATACACAGAATCGACGTGTCGAGGAGAAGGCATGTGTCAATAAATAAGAAATACATCTTTATATAAAATCATGCATTGCTTAAAAAATGGGAAAGTAAATATAACGGAGTTATGAATCGGTACCATAGCACATTGTTTTCCCACAGGTGATCAGTTGGTTAGTCAGTGATTGGCCAGAGACCTCCTTAATAGTGTCACCCTCAGCAGTTGCTCGGTAGCTATAATGTTAATAGTGTCACCTTCAGCAGTTGCGTGGTAGCGATCATGTGACAGAGAATTAACCACAGTGTCAGGAGAATCTAGAAGTAAAGAGGTAAATGGCCTCCCTATTAGGAAGGGCTGGAAATGGAATAGGAAGATATTACTTCATATGAGAGAAAAAGACGGAAATTAACGTGACAGTAATTTGGTAGAGACGAGTGTAGATTATACGGAACATAACGGTTAACGAGAAATCTCTTTGCTTCGTTTACAAGTTTTATGTACGGGAAAACATAACAATAATTATTTAGGCTAGTGAATGCCATTGTTTATAAACATAGTCATCATCATCATCAAGTGCCATGCCCGCTGGCGTAGGCGGTCATGGCTCTCTACAGCTCTCTGTCCACAGTATTATTTATCAAGGTCGTTGTTGTTTCCCTGCCGTGCCAGGTTGTCAAACTGTCTAATATTTTCTCACGTTGTCGCCCTCTGTCTCTGTTGCCTTCAATTTTGCCTGGTGTGACTATGTTCTCTAAACCTGCCTGTCTCTTGAAGTAGAATTTTTTTAAAAGATGATTTTCTTTTTCTTATATTGTTGATTAAGGTCCGTTTCACATTTGATTCTTTCAACACCACCACATTAGTTTTTCTGGCAGTCCATGGTATTCTCAGCATTCTTATATAGAACCACAACTCTATTGCCTTTAATCTCTCACTTTCCAGTTTGTTTATTGTCCAAGACTCGCACCCATATGTTAGTATAGGGGTTATATAGCACTGCAGAACTCTCTTTCTCACCTTAGCGGATTAAGGAAGATATCGTCAGAAATGATATAGTAGGATAAATATTTCAGTCCTGACCCGAAGCGGATTACGGAAGATATCGTCAGAAATGATATAGTAGGATAAAGATTTCAGTCACTACCCGAAGCGGATTACGGAAGATATCGTCAGAAATGATATAGTAGGATAAAGATTTCAGTCCTGACCCGAAGCGGATTACGGAAGATATCGTCAGAAATGATATAGTAGGATAAAGATTTCAGTCCTGACCCGAAGCGGATTACGGAAGATATCGTCAGAAATGATATAGTAGGATAAAGATTTCAGTCCTGACCCGAAGCGGATTACGGAAGATATCGTCAGAAATGATATAGTAGGATAAAGATTTCAGTCCTGACCCGAAGCGGATTACGGAAGATATCGTCAGAAATGATATAGTAGGATAAAGATTTCAGTCCTGACCCGAAGCGGATTACGGAAGATATCGTCAGAAATGATATAGTAGGATAAAGATTTCAGTCATGACCCGAAGCGGATTACGGAAGATATCGTCAGAAATGATATAGTAGGATAAAGATTTCAGTCCTGACCCGAAGCGGATTACGGAAGATATCGTCAGAAATGATATAGTAGGATAAAGATTTCAGTCCTGACCCGAAGCGGATTACGGAAGATATCGTCAGAAATGATATAGTAGGATAAAGATTTCAGTCCTGACCCGAAGCGGATTACGGAAGATATCGTCAGAAATGATATAGTAGGATAAAGATTTCAGTCCTGACCCGAAGCGGATTACGGAAGATATCGTCAGAAATGATATAGTAGGATAAAGATTTCAGTCCTGACCCGAAGCGGATTACGGAAGATATCGTCAGAAATGATATAGTAGGATAAAGATTTCAGTCCTGACCCGAAGCGGATTACGGAAGATATCGTCAGAAATGATATAGTAGGGAACAGAACAAAAGGAATGGACTCTTTAATATATGAGAGTATTTTCTCAAGTACAGGAGAGATTAAGAGATTACACCAAGTTTGCTCAAGTACAGGAGAGAATAAGAGATTACACCAAGTTTACTCAAGTACAGGAGAGAATAAGAGATTACACTAAGTTTGCTCAAGTACAGGAGAGAATAAGAGATTACACTAAGTTTGCTCAAGTACAGGAGAGAATAAGAGATTACACCAAGTTTTCTCAAGTACAGGAGAGATTACACCAAGTTTTCCCAAGTACAGGAGAGATTGCACCAAGTTTTCTCAAGTACAGGAGAGATTACACCAGGTTTTCTCAAGTACAGGAGAGATTACACCAAGAATACTCAAGTACAGGATAGATTACACCAAGTTTTCTCAAGTACAGGAGAGAATAAGAGATTACACCAAGTTTGCTCAAGTACAAGAGAAAATAAGAGATTACACCAAGTTTACTCAAGTACAGGAGCGATTACACCAAGTTTTCTCAAGTACAGGAGAGAATAAGAGATTACACCAAGTTTGCTCAAGTACAGGAGAGAATAAGAGATTACACCAAGTTTGCTCAAGTACAGGAGAGAATAAGAGATTACACCACATTTTCTGCGAACTCTATCGAAGGCGGAAACTATTTCAGGATGTATTATTAAGTAATAGTGATATTGTACCATTGTGAGTAGAAATTTAGGAAGATAGAACTGTGATCTCAATTTGTCTTTTGTGTAGGGAAATAAACTGTAATTCTGTTTACAATCAAGCCGGAAGAATAGGTGTAGCGAAATTAACATCGTGTGTTTGAAGTAACGAAATATGTCAGAGTAACAGCAGATATAGCAGTTTTATGTAACACAGAGAATAATGTGAAATTGTAATTGTAAATTAGCAGGTGGAACAGTAAATTAATTTAAGAAGTGTAGATGGAATAATTAGTCTGTTAGATGTGTGACTAACAAGTAGAAGTGTGACTAACAAGTAGAAGTGTGACTAACAAGTAGAAGTGTGACTAACAAGTAGAAGTGTGACTAACAAGTAGAAGTGTGACTAACAAGTAGAAGTGTGACTAACAAGTAGAAGTGTGACTAACAAGTAGAAGTGTGACTAACAAGTAGAAGTGTGACTAACAAGTAGAAGTGTGACTAACAAGTAGAAGTGTGACTAACAAGTAGAAGTGTGACTAACAAGTAGAAGTGTGACTAACAAGTAGAAGTGTGACTAACAAGTAGAAGTGTGACTAACAAGTAGAAGTGTGACTAACAAGTAGAAGTGTGACTAACAAGTAGAAGTGTGACTAACAAGTAGAAGTGGGACCAACAAGTAAAAGTGTGACCAACAAGTAGAATTGTGAATAACAAGTAGAAGTGTGACTAACAAGTAGAAGTGTGACTAACAAGTAGAAGTGTGACTAACAAGTAGAAGTGTGACTAACAAGTAGAAGTGTGACTAACAAGTAGAAGTGTGACTAACAAGTAGAAGTGTGACTAACAAGTAGAAGTGTGACTAACAAGTAGAAGTGTGACTAACAAGTAGAAGTAGGACTAACAAGTAGAAGTGTGACTAACAAGTAGAAGTGTGACTAACAAGTAGAAGTGTGACTAACACGTATAAGTGGGACCAACAAGTAGAAGTGTGACCAACAAGTAGAATTGTGACTAACAAGTAGAAGTGTCACTAACAAGTAGAAGTGTGACTAACAAGTAGAAGTGTGCCTAACAAGTAGAAGTATGACTAACACGTAGAAGTGTGACTAACAAGTAGAAGTGTGACTAACAAGTAGAAGTGTGACTAACAAGTAGAAGTGTGACTAACAAGTAGAAGTGTAACTAACAAGTAGAAGTGTGACTAACAAGTAGATGTGTGACTAACACGTAGAAGTGGGACTAACAAGTAGATGTGTGACTAACAAGTAGAAGTGGGACTAACAAGTAGAAGTGTGACTAACAAGTAGAATTGTGACTAACAAGTAGAAGAGTGACTAACAAGTAGAAGTGTGACTAACAAGTAGAAGTGTGACTAACAAGTAGATGTGTGACTAACAAGTAGAAGTGTGACTAACATGTAGAATTGTGACTAACAAGTAGAAGTGCGACTAACAAGTAGAAGTGTGACTAACAAGTAGAAGTGTGACTAACAAGTAGAAGTGTGACTAACAAGTAGAAGTGTGACTAACAAGTAGAATTGTGACTAACAAGTAGAAGTGCGACTAACAAGTAGAAGTAGGACTAACAAGTAGAAGTGTGACTAACAAGTAGAAGTGTGACTAACAAGTAGAAGTGTGACTAACAAGTAGAAGTGTGACTAACAAGTAGAAGTGTGACTAACAAGTAGAAGTGTGACTAACAAGTAGATGTGTGACTAACAAGTAAAAGTGTGACTAACAAGTAGAAGTGTGACTAACAAGTAGAAGTGTGACTAACAAGTAGAAGTGTGACTAACAAGTAGATGTGTGACTAACAAGTAGAATTGTGACTAACAAGTAGAAGTGTGACTAACAAGTAGAAGTGTGACTAACAAGTAGAAGTGTGACTAACAAGTAGAAGTGTGACTAATAGTAGAAGTGTTACTAACAAGTAGAAGTGTGACTAACAGGTAGAAGTGTGACTAACAAGTAGAAGTGTGACTAACAAGTAGAAGTGTGATTAACAAGTAGAATTGTGACTAACAAGTAGAAGTGTGACCAACAAGTAGAAGTGTGACCAACAAGTAGAAGTGTGACTAACAAGTAGAAGTGTGACTAACAAGTAGAAGTGTGACTAACAAGTAGAAGTGTGACTAACAAGTAGAATTGTGACTAACAAGTAGAAGTGCGACTAACAAGTAGAAGTGCGACTAACAAGTAGAAGTGTGACTAACAAGTAAAAGTGTGACTAACAAGTAGAAGTGTGACTAACAAGTAGAAGTGTGACTAACAAGTAGAAGTGTGACTAACAAGTAGAAGTGTGACTAACAAGTAGAATTGTGACTAACAAGTAGAAGTGCGACTAACAAGTAGAAGTAGGACTAACAAGTAGAAGTGTGACTAACAAGTAGAAGTGTGACTAACAAGTAGAAGTGTGACTAACAAGTAGAAGTGTGACTAACAAGTAGAAGTGTGACTAACAAGTAGAAGTGTGACTAACAAGTAGAAGTGTGACTAACAAGTAGAAGTGTGACTAACAAGAAGAAGTGTGACTAACAAGTAGAAGTGGGACCAACAAGTAAAAGTGTGACCAACAAGTAGAATTGTGAATAACAAGTAGAAGTGTGACTAACAAGTAGAAGTGTGACTAACAAGTAGAAGTGTGACTAACAAGTAGAAGTGTGACTAACAAGTAGAAGTGTGACTAACAAGTAGAAGTGTGACTAACAAGTAGAAGTGTGACTAACAAGTAGAAATGTGACTAACAAGTAGATGTGTGACTAACAAGTAGAAGTGTGACTAACAAGTAGAAGTGTGACTAACAAGTAGAAGTGTGACTAACAAGTAGAAGTGTGACTAACAAGTAGAAGTGTGACTAACAAGTAGAAATGTGACTAACAAGTAGAAGTGTGACTAACAAGTAGAATTGTGACTAACAAGTAGAAGTGTGACTAACAAGTAGAAGTGTGACTAACAAGTAGAAGTGTGACTAACAAGTAGAAGTGGGACCAACAAGTAGAAGTGTGACTAACAAGTAGAAGTGTGACCAACAAGTAGAAGTGTGACTAACAAGTAGAAGTGTGACTAACAAGTAGAAGTGTGACTAACAAGTAGAAGTGTGACTAACAAGTAGAAGTGTGACTAACAAGTAGAAGTGGGACCAACAAGTAGAAGTGTGACTAACAAGTAGAAGTGTGACTAACAAGTAGAAGTGTGACTAACAAGTAGAAGTGTGACTAACAAGTAGAAGTGTGACTAACAAGTAGAAGTGTGACTAACAAGTAGAAGTGTGACTAACAAGTAGAAGTGTGACTAACAAGTAGAAGTGTGACTAGCAAGTAGAAGTGTGACTAGCAAGTAGAAGTGTGACTAGCAAGTAGAAGTGTGACTAACAAGTAGAAGTGTGACTAACAAGTAGAAGTGTGACTAACAAGTAGAAGTGTGACTAACAAGTAGAAGTGTGACTAGCAAGTAGAAGTGTGACTAACAAGTAGAAGTGTGACTAACAAGTAGAAGTGTGACTAGCAAGTAGAAGTGTGACTAACAAGTAGAAGTGTGACTAACAAGTAGAAGTGTGACTAACAAGTATAAGTGTGACTAACAAGTAGAAGTGTGACTAACAAGTAGAAGTGTGACTAACAAGTAGAAGTGTGACTAACAAGTAGAAGTGTGACTAACAAGTAGAAATGTGACTAACAAGTAGAAGTGTGACTAACAAATAGAAGTGTGACTAACAAGTAGAAGTGTGACTAACAAGTAGAAGTGTGACTAACAAGTAGATGTGTGACTAACAAGTAGAAATGTGACTAACAAGTAGAAGTGTGACTAACAAGTAGAAGTGTGACTAACAAGTAGAAGTAGGACTAACAAGTAGAAGTGTGACTAACAAGTAGAAGTGTGACTAACAAGTAGAAGTGTGACTAACGAGTAGAAGTGTGACTAACAAGTAGAAGTGTGACTAACATGTAGAAGTGTGACTAACAAGTAGAAGTGTGACTAACAAGTAGAAGTGCGACTAACAAGTAGAAGTGCGACTAACAAGTAGAAGTGCGACTAACAAGTAGAAGTGCGACTAACAAGTAGAAATGTGACTAACAAGTAGAAGTGTGACTAACAAGTAGAAGTGTGACTAACAAGTAGAAGTGTGACTAACAAGTAGAAGTGTGACTAACAAGTAGAAATGTGACTAACAAGTAGATGTGTGACTAACAAGTAGAAGTGTGACTAACAAGTAGAAGTGTGACTAACAAGTAGAAGTGTGACTAACAAGTAGAAGTGTGACTAACAAGTAGAAGTGTGACTAACAAGTAGAATTGTGACTAACAAGTAGAAGTGTGACTAACAAGTAGAATTGTGACTAACAAGTAGAAGTGTGACTAACAAGTAGAAGTGTGACTAACAAGTAGAAGTGTGACTAACAAGTAGAAGTGGGACCAACAAGTAGAAGTGTGACTAACAAGTAGAAGTGTGACGAACAAGTAGAAGTGTGACTAACAAGTAGAAGTGTGACTAACTAGTAGAAGTGTGACTAACAAGTAGAAGTGTGACTAACAAGTAGAAGTGTGACCAACAAGTAGAAGTGGGACCAACAAGTAGAAGTGTGACCAACAAGTAGAAGTGTGACTAACAAGTAGAAGTGTGACTAACAAGTAGAAGTGTGACTAACAAGTAGAAGTGTGACTAACAAGTAGAAGTGTGACTAACAAGTAGAAGTGTGACTAACAAGTAGAAGTGTGACTAGCAAGTAGAAGTGTGACTAACAAGTAGAAGTGTGACTAACAAGTAGAAGTGTGACTAACAAGTAGAAGTGTGACTAACAAGTAGAAGTGTGACTAGCAAGTAGAAGTGTGACTAGCAAGTAGAAGTGTGACTAACAAGTAGAAGTGTGACTAGCAAGTAGAAGTGTGACTAACAAGTAGAAGTGTGACTAACAAGTAGAAGTGTGACTAACAAGTAGAAGTGTGACTAACAAGTATAAGTGTGACTAACAAGTAGAAGTGTGACTAACAAGTAGAAGTGTGACTAACAAGTAGAAGTGTCACTAACAAGTAGAAGTGTGACTAACAAGTAGAAATGTGACTAACAAGTAGAAGTGTGACTAACAAATAGAAGTGTGACTAACAAGTAGAAGTGTGACTAACAAGTAGAAGTGTGACTAACAAGTAGAAGTGTGACTAACAAGTAGAAATGTGACTAACAAGTAGAAGTGTGACTAACAAGTAGAAGTGTGACTAACAAGTAGAAGTGTGACTAGCAAGTAGAAGTGTGACTAGCAAGTAGAAGTGTGACTAACAAGTAGAAGTGTGACTAGCAAGTAGAAGTGTGACTAACAAGTAGAAGTGTGACTAACAAGTAGAAGTGTGACTAACAAGTAGAAATGTGACTAACAAGTAGAAGTGTGACTAACAAATAGAAGTGTGACTAACAAGTAGAAGTGTGACTAACAAGTAGAAGTGTGACTAACAAGTAGAAGTGTGACTAACAAGTAGAAATGTGACTAACAAGTAGAAGTGTGACTAACAAGTAGAAGTGTGACTAACAAGTAGAAGTGAGAAAAAGTTGAACGGACTGGTTCAATTCCCGTTAGTCTCAACAATTCAGAAAAGCGAGAACAATAACATTGTATCTTTCGCGACACACGTAAAGGGTAAATGAGGAAGAAAATATACCACACCTGTAACTGGAGTGTAGCATCTTTAATATATAAATCCTTCTGTCACACAACTACAGTGTCACCTTTGTCAGCTGGTTTAATCACGATATCATGACGTGAACGAAGTCTAGAGACCGCCTGCGACTCTGATCTAGTGAGGTTTAATCACGATATCATGACGTGAACGAAGTCTAGAGAGCGCCTGCGACTCTGATCTAGTGAGGTTTAATCACGATATCATGACGTGAACGAAGTCTAGAGAGCGCCTGCGACTCTGATCTAGTGAGGTTTAATCACGATGTCATGACGTGAACGAAGTCTCGAAAGCGCCTGCGACTCTGATCTAGTGAGGTTTAATCACGATGTCATGACGTGAACGAAGTCTAGAGAGCGCCTGCGACTCTGATCTAGTGAGGTTTAATCACGATGTCATGACGTGAACGAAGTCTAGAGAGCGCCTGCGACTCTGATCTAGTGAGGTTTAATCACGATATCATGACGTGAACGAAGTCTAGAGAGCGCCTGCGACTCTGATCTAGTGAGGTTTAATCACGATATCATGACGTGAACGAAGTCTAGAGAGCGCCTGCGACTCTGATCTAGTGAGGTTTAATCACGATGTCATGACGTGAACGAAGTCTAGATAGCGCATGTGACTCTGATCTAGTGAGGTTTAATCACGATATCATGACGTGAACGAAGTCTAGAGAGGCCTGCGACTCTGATCTAGTGAGGTTTAATCACGATATCATGACGTGAACGAAGTCTAGAGAGCGCCTGCGACTCTGATCTAGTGAGGTTTAATCACGATATCATGACGTGAACGAAGTCTAGAGAGGCCTGCGACTCTGATCTAGTGAGGTTTGATCACGATATCATGACGTGAACGAAGTCTAGATAGCGCCTGCGACTCTGATCTAGTGAGGTTTAATCACGATATCATGACGTGAACGAAGTCTAGAGAGGCCTGCGACTCTGATCTAGTGAGGTTTGAACGTCGTAGTCGTGGAAGACGCAGTTTCTGTATAGCATGAAGGGTGAAGTCAATGTATGCATCAAGTGTTTTAGTTTGAGAAGAAGGGGGAGTCCAATCATGTTTGTGATGATTGTAAGATGGGGAGCCCAATCATGTTTGTGATGATTGTAAGATGCGAAAGGATCATCAAGTGATACTGGTGAAGTGGACGAAGGGTTGTAAAAATGTGTTACTGTAAACGAAGAATACGACGATAACGATTGACCTCACGTAACAAGTAGTAGCGATCACAGCTGGGGCGGAATGGTATGAAGGTAAGACCTTTGCTGAGCACTGTACAGCTGCTCAGTACATCTCTGACTCCCTCCCAACCCACAGAGATCACATACATTTATACAAATAACAAGGCATGAAACACATTACAACTTCTTCTTCTTCTTTCCTTCCTCTTTTACCTTTTATGGGTGTCGAGGGAGATACAATGTTCTTGTTCCTGCTTTTCTGGCAGCGTCAGATAATGTTATTTGGTGTTCGTGTAATGTCTCTTTGATGTTGTCGATCCAGCGTACTCTAGGTCTACCCTTGACTCTTCTTTCTGTTTCTCCTCTCTTCATATATGATTTATAAACTAATGAATCACACGGCATTCTTTCCAGATTACCAAACCATTGTATCTGTTGGTTTTGTATGTATTGTAGAATTGATATGACACCCACCCTTTTTCTTATGACATCGTTTCTAATTGTGTGTCTTCTGGTCACTCTTGTGGCTTTTCTCAGACATCTCATCTCTGTTGTAAGCAGTTTTCTCTTATGTTTTGTTGTTATGGGCCATGTTTGACACATTACAACAACAAAATAAAAGCATAATTGTTTAGATGACGTGTCATGAAGCTTCTATAAGAAGATAACCTCTATGCAACTGCATGTTATCTACTAAGGTTTTCTGTTGCATGGGTTGTTTGTCTAGTGGACCATTGGTGACACCCACAGACGCAACCCATGCGTAAGAACAGGTGTTAAACATAAAAATACACGGAGAGAAACTACAACAAACACAACAAGATCATTATCTGGGACACATTGTCATAAATGACGGCAGATGTGAAACACATGTTAACAAGAGAATACAAATGGCTAAAAGCATTTTCAATGACATGAGAAACATTTTGGCAAATAAACAAATTACAGACAATTTATAAATGATAATTATAAAATTCTACATATATTTGATAATGTATGGCTCAGAAACATGGACAATGAACAAATGACTAAAAGACATAATTTTGTTTGAGATGTGGATATATATAGAAGAATAGGGAGAACCTCGGCGAAAGTGAAGAAAATAACAAAAAAAGAGGTACTAACAGCACTTCGTATGAGACAAGAACTACTAAAATAAAATAAAGATCAAACAAATACAATATTTTGGAAATATTAAAGATATGACACGTAGTTGAAGACCTTACTTGAGAGAAAAGTCGAGATGAGGCGAGCTAGATGCAGGCAGCGATAAGAGATGGAGAGAAATATCACGAGATAGAAAGGTTATAGTTTAGCAGAGTGCATTACTACAGCAAGAGACAAGGTATGTTGGAGGTCCGTTGCAGCTAACCAACGTTGCCGAGACGGCACTTAATGATGTTGAAATTTAATCTCACACAATTTTTAAATTGACTACAAGACACTTCAGCCTCCAACACAAGATTATATCCACAAAATCTGTTGCATACACAAGATTATGTCGACTAAATCTGTTATATACACAATATTATATTCACTAAATTTGTTACATACAGAGGATTATATCGACTAAATCTGTTACATACACAAGATTATATGTACTAAATCTGTTATATACACAAGATTATATGTACTAAATCTGTTATATACGCAAGATTATATGTACTAAATCTGTTATATACACAAGATTATATGTACTAAATCTGTTGCATACACAAGATTATATGTACTAAATCTGTTGCATACACAAGATTATATGTACTAAATCTGTTATATACGCAAGATTATATGTACTAAATCTGTTATATACACAAGATTATATGTACTAAATCTGTTGCATACACAAGATTATATGTACTAAATCTGTTGCATACACAAGATTATATGTACTAAATTTGTTACATACACAAGATTATGTCGACTAAATTTGTTACATACACAAGATTATGTCGACTAAATCTGTTACATACACAAGATTATGTCGACTAAATCTGTTACATACACAAGATTATGTCGACTAAATCTGTTACATACACAAGATTATGTCGACTAAATCTGTTACATACACAATATTATGTCCACTGAGTCTGTTATAAACACAAGATTATGTATGAGAGATATGTCCTCACGCACTGCTACATACATTGCTTAACCTGCCCGCTATATCTGGCGTCTCAACATTGACAGTGAATGCAGTAAACAACAGTGAAAATCAATCTCCGTCACAAGAAATAAATCTCGAATGATCTGTACGTTTAATCCACGAAATTTAATATCAAATTCTGAAACATTCGACCATAAAACACAAAAGAAGACAAAACACTACAGGAGAAGAAAGAGTCTAGCTGTTGTGAACTCTAATGTTTATTTACAAACGAGAACGATGTGACAAAGTAGTAATAATGATACTAAAATAATGCTTTGAAGATCACGTATTTTTCCAGTGGCAACATACGGCTGTGAACACTTGGATTTTAAACAAGAAAATATCCAGAAGGATAAATTAATTTGTAAATAAGTGCTACAGAAAGATTCTACGAATAAGTGCTACAGAAAGATTCTACAAATAAGTGCTACAGAAAGATTCTACGAATATCATGGACACAGAAAAAAACGAACATATAAGTGTTAACATACATATTTCAAGCGACATATTCTTTCCAGAAAGTTATATTCATCGTGGAAACTATGAACTCCTCTCTGTTCCTGGCCAGCAGGCCTGCATTGGTCAGAGACATGCATACATTCTTCGATATCACTGGTTCATCGTCTTCTTCTTCTTCTCTTTTCTGTGGTACTCTGTCCTCTAGAATCAGTGTTTCGATACCATCATGTCGCTTTAAGTGTCCAAAATACTGTAGCTTCCTTCTTATGATGGTATTTAGAAGCCAACCTTCATTTAGTTTCAGTAATTTCTAAACTTCAATGTTCTTCTTTTTCTCTGTCCATGATATTCGTAGGATCATTCTTTGGCACTTCATTTCTAAGGAATCTATTCTTTTGGATATTGTCTTGTTCAAATCAAAGTCTTGCATCCATATGTTGCCACTGGGAAAACACATGATCGTAATATGGTTAATTTAGTGTCGTTATTACTACTTTGCCATAGCTTTCTCATTTGTGTTAATTTGAGTGTTGCAGTTGCGAGTTTTACAATCTCAACTGAACAATCTCCGGAACTGTAAGAAGAACTATCATCTGCATATCTTATTTCTGGAATCTTGTACCCACCGATATTTATTGGATGAAACTCATGTTCCTCTAGTTCTTCTCTTACATGTCTCATTATATTCTCTGCATAGATGTTGCAAAAATAAGTGGATAGAGTGCACCACTGTCTCACTCCACTTTGAACAGCAAACCATTCAGATGTTTATCCCTCCACTCTTACTGCTGCTTGTTGTTCGTGATACAGTGTTGCAATAAGATGTGTTAGATGTGGGAGGAAACCCATGTCTCCCATGATGGACCACAGATGGTGATGTTTAACACAATCAAACGCCTTGGTGTAGTCTATGAAACACATATGTAGGTTTTAAGCTGTATTCTCTAAAGTTCTCAAATATGTTTCCCCTTATTTTGGAATATCTGAACATTTTTCTATTGCTATTGATGAGACCGTTGACATCACTGGAATAGCACAGCTTGCAGTTTTTATTAGGGCCTGTGTCAGTGAATTTAATATTTATGAAGAACTAATTGAACTAATCCCAATGCATGACACTACAGCGAGCGAAGACATCTTTGAAAAAGTCGAGCGGATTCTGCATGACTATGATTTTGATTTGAGTAAACTTGTATGTTTATCTACTGACGGTGCTGCAAATATGGTTGGCAGACATAATGGTGTTGCATAATCAGACATAACTCGTATCAAGATTCATCATTTGCACATTTTCATTGCATTATTCATCAATAAAATTTGTGTTCAAAGACTTTAAAATTGAATCACGTGCTTAGTGTGGTCACAAAAACAGTGAACTTTATCAAAGGCAATGCTCTCAACCATCGTCAATTCAGTCAGCTATTAGAAGACATGGATAGTCAGTTCACAGATGTTCCATTCTACACAGCAGCCCGTTGGTTGTCGTGTCACAAAGTGCTGAAAAGATTTTATTTGCTGAGACCAGAAATTACTTTATTTTTGGAGATGAAAGTTATTTTCCTTCATGAAATTAACAAAAACTTCTCAGAGAACAAGGCTGACCGATGAACACTTTTCATTCCTGATGAAGGTCGGAACTGCATATACATTTCAGCCAGATATACGAAAAATTGTCATGAAAAAGAGGCATCAAACCTCAGGACAAAACACTGATTAAAGAGTAAAAATGATTGAATGTTCTTAAATAAATGTTGCATTACAATTGTTATATTTGGCGTTGTGGGATGTTAGCTTAATAAAACCATTGTAGTAGGCGTGCAAATTAATTAAATATAATTCAATAAGATTACAGTGTTTCTCAGATTTATTAGTGTGGCCCGCCGGTATACTCAAAGTATCTTATGCGGCCCATGGTGCTTGTTGAGTTTGACACGTATGCTTTAGTACATATAGTGCTGGCTTGAAGTTATTCTGTTGTAATGTTTTTATAGCATTGAGCAGTTTCTTGTTATTTCCTTGCTGTTTTTGTTCATCGACTTCTCTGCATGTATTCATTATGTATTGTTGTTGTCAAACCTAATTCTATTTTTTAATTTGTTTTAATAATTCTCTGTAGCCTGAGTGATCTTTTGTTCAGAGGTTTTTGCATGCCCTTTTCTGTTCCGTTAAATTCATTATTTCTTCTGAAATGTATTCTTGGTTTTTGTGCCTATTTTATTTTGGTACCTTTTCTGCAGTGTTGTTAATAACTTCGCTTAATTTGCTGGCAAGTTCGTTTGTTGTTCGTTCGTCGAGTTAACCTAGATGTGTGGTAAATCTGTTCCTTATCTCGATGTTTTATTAGTTTGGTATGTTCTATGTGTCATTTCTAATGGTATGTGTGTTCTTGTTGATTTTCTTTACTTTTACTTTTAAATTCGCCATCATCAATTCGTAGTCCATGTGGCAGTCTGCTCCTAGTAATGTTTTATGTAAGGAAATGCTTTTTTTCTATCTTTGTTGGATCAATAGATAATCTATTTGATGTTTACTTTTTCCATCTAGTGACCTCAACAGTCTTCTAGGATGTTTATGCACGTACCTGAGATACACTACAAAAGTTATTTAACAAATAATAGTAAAAATAATAAAATTTAGTATGAATAAAAATTAGATTCTAAAATATTTCTACTACATACCTTGAAACAAACGCTAGACACGTAACTGACAAGTCTTACTCAGACGTTCTCAAGTTGTCATAAGATCCCCACATATACACAAGTATATATTGTATTTTCACATCACTAACGAGTTATGTAAAAACATGTCGACAGAAAAAATAATTTCAGTGATTCTCGTGATGTTGAAGTGAGAATGTTCATGAAATATACCGTCAGATTGTACTTGATGTATTTCATGAGATTGTAAATATTATTTATCTGTCATGTGATTGTAAATATTATTTATATGTTGTGTGATTGTAAATATTATTTCTATGTCATGTGATTGTAAATATTATTTCTATGTCATGTGATTGTAAATATTATTTATATGTCATGTCATTGTAAATATTATGTATATGTCATGTGATTGTAAATGTTATTTCTATGTCATGTGATTGTAAATATTATTTTATGTCATGTCATTGTAAATATTATTTATATGTCATGTGATTGTAAATATTATTTTTATGTCATATAATTATAAATATTATTTATAAGTCATGTAATTGTAAATATTATTTATGTCATGTGATTGTAACTATTAGTTATGTTATGTAATTGTAAATATTATTGATGTCATGTGATTGTAACTATTATTTATGTTATGTGATTGTAAATATTATTTCTATGTCATGTGATTGTAAATATTATTTATATGTCATGCAATTGCAAATATCATTTATATGTTTTGTGATTGTAAAATATTATTTATATGTCATGTGATTGTAAATATTATTTATGTGTCATGCAATTGTAAATATTATTTTTATGTCAAGTGATTATAAAATATTATTTATATGTTATGTGATTGTAAAATATAATTTATATGTTATGTGATTGTAAAATAGTATTTATATGTCATGTGATTGTAACATATTATTTCTATGTTATGTTATTGTAAAATATATTTTGTATATGTTATGTTATTGTAAAATATATTTTGTATATGTTATGTGATTGTAAAATATTTTTTCTATGTTGTTAGATTGGGAAACATCATTGTTCTGTGACTGTTGTTGTGTGACGGCATGACAGCACATATTAAGTGTGATTCTACTTGAGTTGAAGTGACCGTTTAGAGTTGAATTGACCAGTTAGAGTTGAAGTTACCATTTGGAGTTGAGGTTACCATTTGGAGTTGAGGTTACCATTTTGAGTTGAGGTAACCATTTAGATTTGAGGTTACCATTTAGATTTGAGGTAATATTTAGAGTTGAGGTGACCATTTGGAGTTGAGGTGACCATTTGGAGTTGAGGTTACCATTTAGATTTGAGGTTACCATTTAGATTTGAGGTTACCATTTAGATTTGAGGTTACCATTTAGATTTGAGGTAATCATTTAGATTTGAGGTTACCATTTAGATTTGAGGTTACCATTTAGATTTGAGGTAATCATTTAGATTTGAGGTAATCATTTAGAGTTGAGGTGACCATTTTGAGTTGAGGTAACCATTTTGAGTTGAGGTAACCATTTAGATTTGAGGTTACCATTTAGATTTGAGGTGACCATTTAGAGTTGAGGTTACCATTTGGAGTTGAGGTTATCATTTTGAGTTGAGGTGACCATTTGGAGTTGAGGTTACCATTTAGATTTGAGGTTACCATTTAGATTTGAGGTTACCATTTAGATTTGAGGTAATCATTTAGATTTGAGGTTACCATTTAGATTTGAGGTAATCATTTAGATTTGAGGTAATCATTTAGAGTTGAGGTGACCATTTTGAGTTGAGGTAATCATTTAGATTTGAGGTAATCATTTAGAGTTGAGGTGACCATTTGGAGTTGAGGTTACCATTTAGATTTGAGGTTACCATTTAGATTTGAGGTAATCATTTAGATTTGAGGTAATCATTTAGATTTGAGGTAATCATTTAGAGGTGAGGTGACCATTTTGAGTTGAGGTAACCATTTAGAAACGAAGAGCTGGTCAATCAATCACGTGCCATGCCGAATGGCTTAGGTGATCATGTTTCTCCACGACTCTCTGTCTCTGGTATTGTCAATAAGCTCGGTTGGTGAGCTTCTACCGTGCCACAATACAAGTCCATCTAGCAACTTTTATCTTTGTCGTCTCTTATCTCTTCTCCCCTTGATCTTTCCAGTTGTTATTAAGTGTTCAAGCTGTGTTCTTCTCAGTACATGCCCTTGAAACCTTGACTTTCCGCTCCTAATGTTTGATATAATTGATCTTATTACGCCAGCATCATTGAGAACATTTGCATTCGTTTTCTTAGCTGTCCATGGTATTTTCTAATTTCTAATTCGCTTTGAATTTTTTATTTACAGTCCATGCTTCAAATCGATAAAAAAGAATTGATTCGATATAACATCTCATCACTCGAATTCAGGTTTTGCATTGATCTTCCATTGCACAAAATTGTTCTCATTTTTTGGAATGCTGACTCGACTTGTGCTGTTCGGCTCTTTATCTCACTTGAGCATTTATCTTCTGATGTTAACAGGGTGCCAAGATATTTCACCTTTTCAACTTGTGCTAATATTGTGTCATTAATTATTAGTTTGTGTATTTTAGGAGGTGTATTAGTTTGTTGTGAATGTTTGTTTATGTGTGCTCTCGGCTGGTTTGTTGGTTGCTACTCCAGTGGTTCATGTGATAATGCCCTTTGACTAAATGTCATTAAAATTGCATTATATTGCTGGGAAGTCTGTGGATTTTCGGCCTACCGCAGGCCAGAAAATAACTATCACATCACCAGGAAAGTAGGTTGCAGCCTATTCACTGCTCTGAGCCAATGTAGTCAAGATATGGTTCACTGTGCCCATTCCCCGTCACCAAATAACTACTTGTTATGTCAAGCTTTTCTATTGCTCCAGGCATGCAAACAAATGTTCAAGTCAAAAGGATTGTCACGTCCTGATTCACTGTGCCTCTATGTTGGGCCTCAGCCATAGGAAAAAAACAGTGCTGTCAGTTTCCTCCTCCCAGGTGCTGCATAGTAGATCTCTGACTGCCTCCCTCCCAACCACAGAGGGTGCATACATATATAAAAATGCGGTGCAAAGGGAATGCATTGCTCTAGGCGGATCCAGAGTTAGCAGATAACCAAGATCCCTATCTACCTCCTCGCGGTGCACCCTGGTAACAGAAAAACAGCAGCTCGAGCTGATTCTGGCCAAAGCATTTGGAGATCGTGTCCGAGAATGTGGAGGTAACAGATGGAAAGAGATTTGACTGCAAAAGATACAGACAATATCTCCGACACCATTAGCATCACCACATATAGCGACACTGTCGACATACAGTGACGCCAGATAGTCCAGTCAGAACATTGGAGAGGCGGCCAATGTAAAAGGCACGAAAAGGTGGATGTATGGCGAGAAACAAATATATGTCATAATGAGTACAATGACACAATGAAAGGGCAGAACAGCGCCAGAGGGCAGCGCGAACTGCAAATAGAAAGTGAAAAGTTCCTAAGAAAGGAGAACTACAAGCTCCGTTAGCCCGAGACGAGCTTCTAGTTACCTGTGCTCCTTATAGGCAGTTTTACCCAGACCCCATCATGGGCGTTCGGAAAAGCAAGAAGACCTAACCCAACTCTAATGTTTAGCCTTCATAAACCGGAAATATGCTCGCAAATAGAAAGGGTGTCGTACCCAATGGGCTTAGGCAAAAAATGAACAACGATGGCAGTCCTGACCCAACTCTACTGTCAATCTTTCCTATACCGGAAATACACTTGCAGAGAGAAAGGGTTTAGTACCTGATGGGCTCGAGAACGCCTTGCTCTCAAACGCGTGAGACTCGAAACATATGAGACTCGAACTTGCGCGAGGGGTTCATGATGTCTGTGAACGACGCCTCGGGTAGGAGGGCGAACGAGCCAGGGTCCAACTCTTCTGGCGAGTTCTTCCTCATATGGAACCAGGCTCGCGAATGAGAAACGGTTCAGTACCCGATGGACACAGGCAGAGTACGTCCAATTGCACGAGATGGGTTCACAGATGGTGGAACACCTCGTGCCAGATAGACGCGCTCGAAAAGCGTCTTGGCGAAGAGGCACTACACACCAGCGTGCCCGGTGACAGATAGACAGGCTGTCACGGACAAGGAAGCCTACCCGAATTAAAGGCATGACGAAAATGGATGGGCTGGACCTCGGACGTCCTGACCACAAGTGGCCAACCGTGGTGGAAATAATCATAGTTCTACTGTGGAACTTGTAGCACAACGTACTTCACGCTCCCTGGCGGAAATCACACGAAATATTCGTTGTGGTTATGTGAGAGCGAACGCTGAAGAAGAAGAATATATACAAATAACAAAGCATGAAACACATTGCAATAACAAAATAAAGACACGAGAAGCATAATTGTATAGATGACGTGCCTTGAAGTTTCTATAAGAAGATAACCTCAATATAACTGCAAGTCATCTACTAAGGTTTTCTGTTGCGTGGGTGGTTTGTCTAGTGATCCATTGGTGAGACCCACAGACACAAACCATGAATATATTTAATCTTAATTGACAATTGTCTTAAAGTTGTAGTCAATACGGTCGGGTTGTGGTCAGTATCGATACCGAAGTATGATATCGCTCTGGAGTGTATGTTTACTCTTTGCCTAGTGAATATGTAGTCAACTTGAGATAATTGCTCTATGTTGTTCCATTTGTACCATGTTTTAATATGAACTGTTCGATATTGAAAGAGGGTGCTTAATATTGAAGGTTGCCGTGCCTTAAATGAGGCATTTCATTGTTTGTTCGCTTTCGATGCTCCTCATGGTTGAACTGTCACTTCAAATGTCACGCTTCATTTATGCAATAAATAGCATTTTAACCGGATACTGTAACTTTATTTTCTTCTCGATTAGCGTTTCAATAGGAACATATAAGCTATGACATGTTCAGTTGGTTATAATGTCTGCATATGTAATTATGTTTCGTGTGTTATCAATCATTTCTGATACCAATGGTCTCCTATGCCATAATATCAGGTTGTCGAGTATCTTCTCTTGTTGTCATCCCTTAACCTTCTTGTTCTTCAATTTACCTTGTTGCAACGATGTGTTCCATCTTTCCTCATCTCCTGATGTGTCGAGATCATGACGATACTTCTAATGCGAGTGAACATTTTTCTTTTTCTTTTTTTTAAAAAATTAATCTTTTTTCAAGATATGTTCATTACGTTTTCTATCTGTGCGAGGTATTCTCAAAATTCTTCTATAAAACCACATCTCTACTACCTCTAAATAATTGTTCACTATTCTAAAGATTCACTTTCATCATCAGAATTGGTTCTTTATCAATTATAATAAATTTCTTTCTCATCTCAACTGACATAAATATATTACATAGGATATTCTTCATTTCTTTGAAATGTCGTATCCCCCTAGGGTATTTTACCTTTGACTTCTTGAATACATCTAATTGTTATAAAGGAGCCTCCACATTTGAATATATTGACTTGTTTCGGCATGGTCCACCTACTTTGATTTTGTAATTTGTTAAACAGCACAATCTATCTGTCATGAACAATTGTTAACAAACTAATATTTCTGTCGTATTATTGAAGTTTTGGCGATGAGTATTGTCAAAGGTAGCAAATATAAATGGATATCCCCCATATGGTTGTGGAAAGCAACGAGAAACTACCACATTATTCTCCCAAGACGAAAGTCATGGCGATACACAGAAGTAAATCGGGAAAATGACAAATATATTGTGTAATATGACATTGTCATTAGAGGCGAGGAAGAGAGTTCTGCAGTGCTATATAACTCATATAAAATTAAAAAAATTAAAGTAACCCATATCATCTATTAATGCCGTAGGGGTGTGAGATGTTAGCGATTTCACATTTCTGAGGCTCTGCAAATGAGGGCGGTAGCCATCTCCTCTCCCTCGCAGTCTTTACTTCCCGGATTAATCCGGTACCCATTTAAGGCTGGGTCGACCAGGGAGCCGTTGCGATCTGAAAAACATTTCCGCCTCAACTGGGGAATGAACCACAAACAACTAAAACTCAGTAAAACTTATTTATATGAAAGATTATTGTTCATTCAATGTAAGATCACGTGTAGATGAATGTACTCAATTTGGTGAGATCCTTGTGTTTGTTGCTTGCTTCGTCTAGATGAATGTAATAAATTTGGTGAGATCATTGTGTTTGTTGCTTGCTTCGTCTAGATGAATGTAATAAATTTGGTGAGATCATTGTGTTTGTTGCTTGCTTCGTCTAGATGAATGTAATAAATTTGGTGAGATCATTGTGTTTGTTGCTTGCTTCGTCTAGATGAATGTAATAAATTTGGTGAGATCATTGTGTTTGTTGCTTGCTTCGTCTAGATGAATGTAATAAATTTGGTGAAATCATTGTGTTTGTTGCTTGCTTCGTCTAGATGAATGTAATAAATTTGGTGAGATCCTTGTACTTGATGCTTGCTGCAGAGATTTTATATTGCGCTCCAATTTAGCCAGAGTCAGTCTCAAGTCTCCCCGTTCTGTGATGTCCAGTCGAATTTTTCTTTTAGATGCAATAGAGATGTGGTTCTACAGAAGACTGCTGAGAATACCATGGAGTGCCAGAAAAACTAATGTGGAGGTGTTGAAATAGTCAAATACGAGGCGGAGATCAATCAATAATATAAGAAAAATACAATTTTTTCTTTGGCCACATTATCAGACAAGGAGGTTTGGCGAACATAGAGGACAACAGATAAGATTGAGGGCAACAGAGACAGAGAGCGACAACGTGAGAAAATACTAGACGGATAAAAAACCTGAAAAGGCATGGAAACAACAATGATCCTGATAATAATCCTGGAGATGTGGAGAGTCATGATCACCTACGCCAGCCGGCATAGCACCTTGATGATTGCAACAAGTAACATTAAGTTTAATTCATATTTTGCAAGACCACAGATTAGGATTAGGAGCTTGGAGGTTAACACCCTCCTCACGCTTTTCCCATTAGCATATCAGAACATGACGTCCAGTGCCTGAAACGTAGCCAAAAGGTGGGCTAAAACCAACACTATCCTCTTTTTGACAATTTTCACAAATGTTCACCAAATATTTCACAAATGGTCATCAAATTTTCATAAATGGTCACCAAATATTTCACAAATGTTTACCAAATATTTCACAAATGTTTACCAAATATTTCACAAATGTTTACCAAATATTTCACAAATGTTTACCAAATATTTCACAAATGGTCACCAAATATTTCACAAATGTTTACCAAATATTTCACAAATGTTCATCAAATATTTCCCAATACAAATGTTCATCAAATATTTCCAATTTTCACCTAATATTTCACAAACGTTCATGAAATATTTCACAGATGTTCATCAAAGATTTCATAGAAAAGAATTGACAAACGAAAACACAAACACAAACGAGTGACATTTTTTCTAGGTACACCCCCAACAGTTTTAAAGGAACGATATTAAACTACACGATATTACTGTGAGGTACCAGATCTTCTAGATTGCTAAGACCACAGAATAATCAGTCTAATGAGTCAGATTCTTCTTATTCTTTCGTTCACTTGAAACATGTCTATATCTGTAATTCTGTCTCCTGAATAAAACTGTCTTTTGTAGTTCATACAGTGGCCCATAGAGCTTTGATTCCAGTGTTGTTTTCTCTAGCCAATATGTCTGCCTCAGCGTTTCATGCTCAGAACACTCTTGAAGTATATGTTTGGCACTCTGTACTGCCTGCCCACATGTACACATGGCCGTGTTGCCAATCTTGAACTTTGTATACATGTGACTGCGAAGTCGGTTGTGTCCTGTTCTGAGACGTAGAATTATAACTTGTTCTGATCTGTTCATAATATGATAGTCATCTTGTGTTGGTGTTTGTGGCTTTCTTATTGACTTGATCATCTGTTTTTTCTGATGGTAGGTGATTGGTATATCTGGTTGGTCTTCGGCAGCACCTTCCTTAGCCAGTTGGTCTGCTTTTTCATTTCCTGGTATTCCACAGTGAGAGGGTATCCACTGCATGGTTACCCTATACAGGTAAGGCAATTCACTAAGTAGTTTGTTTCAAGTCTGTTAGTTTTCCAGACTGTAGTTTTCCAGCTTGAAGCACTGACCTTGCATCTGTCAGGAATACCACAGGCTGTAGGTCAGAGTTGGAGTTCAGTAGTTTTTTAGCTGCCACACTAATTGCCTAGATTTCTGCATCATAATTATTGCAGAATTGTCCTGTCGGTGTTCTGATTGTATCTCTAGACTTGTGTGGGTATTCTATATATACACCTGCACCTCCATTCCTCACGGCATTCTGTGCTGGCCCATCTGTGTACACTCTGACCCATATATCGTGTGGATATTCCTCATCCAGGAAACTGAGGGTGACTGTCGTTCGCTGCACACTATTCTGTTCGTCCTCGCTTAGTATTCCTTTCACATGGGTCTGAGTGTATATTGGCATTCCATGCCTTTCACACCACGGGGTTTGTTCTGGTACAGACCTTAAGGGGTTGTCAACTTCAGGTAATTCTGTAAATTGTCTACGGAGTAGTTTAGCTTCATGTATAAATCTGCTTCTTTTCAGTCGCCCCATTGTTAGATTTTGGAATATTTATTTCTTTGGATGACTTGAAACTTTTCTGCTTGAATTAGTACTTTTGTGTCTCTGCGTTCGCCAAGTGTTTGCATTCTTCCCCATTTCTGCATCTCTGCTATGGGTGTTGATTTCATTGCTCCCAACATTATTCTAAGTGCCTGGTTTGGCACTTTATCTATATCTTGTAGTGTGGTGTTTGATGAAGGACACCACGCAGCTGAACCATATTTCAGGTGTGGTTTTATGCCTTGCTTGTAAACTTTACTGAGTATATTTCCACTGGCTCCCCATGTGGTTCCACTTAGTTTCCTCATGATAGCTAAATTCCTCCTGGCTTTTGTTGTTGCTTTGTTTATGTGCTGCTTCCATGTCAGCTTATCATCAAAAGTAACTCCGAGGTATGTGGGTTGTTTGTCTTCTATCAAGAGCTCTCCGACTATCTTGATATTACCAGCTTTTTGTTTTGGTGAGAGGGTCAAGAGTGTAGTGCTGCACTTATCTGTGTTAATGCTGACGCACCATCTATTTGCCCATAAGGTTAGGGCATCGATAGCTCTCTGTATTTGTTTAGTGGCCACTGTCGCTTGTTCTTCCGTGCACCAGATCACCAGGTCGTCAGCATACATTGCCACTTTCATCCCCTGTGGTAGTTCAGCCACTAGGTCATTGATGTAAACCAAGAAAAGTGTGGGTGCAAGGTCTCCTCCCTGGGGGACTCCATGACGCAGTAGGACTTTCTTGCTCTTGTGAGCATCTAATTGTACCCTGGCTCTTCTATTATGCAGGTATGCTTTTACCCATTTGTACATTCTTGAGCTAACCCTGCAATTTCGCAATTTCTTTAAGAGCCCTTCTTTCCAGACCTTATCAAATGCTTTCCTGAGGTATATCCATTCTGCTAGTACCAGTTTCTTTTCTTGGAAGGCATCCTCAATCTCTTGGGAGAGGTAGGTTGCCTGATCTTCAGTAGAGTAGCACTGTCTGAAACCTGCTTGCTGTGATACCAGAAGGTTTTCACTTACAAGGTACCACTGCATCCTAAGATTGATAATGCGTCCATTGTTTTGCATAGACAGCTTGTGAGGCTGATGGGCCTGTAATTCGAGACTGTGTTGCCATCTTTTCCTGATTTGAGGAGTGGTATCATTATTGCTTCTCTCCACGCCTGAGGTACATTACCTGTGGACCAGCTTGTGTTAAAGATCTGTAATAGCTTTACTCTTGCTGCAATTCCCAGGTTTCTAATCATTTCATTGGACACTCCATCATCTCCAGGGGACTTTTTCATTTTCAATTTGGATATTGCATGCTCCACTTCTCTCATTGTGATTGGTGCCTCCATGACTTCAGGTATGTTGTTCGTCCATCACATGATGATGATGACCATTTGTTACATCCACTTTTGAAAATTCAATTGTATTTATGTCCTTGATTATGAGTTCGTTGATGGCTAATGAACCCTATTCGAGCTGTAAATGTCCTTGGAATTTTCGGACATGGAATAACGACTGTAGACGGATCTTGGTCTATCCGTGACTTTCTAGCTGCTCTCCGCTGTTGAGCTGCTGCATTTCTTTTCTTTTCACAAGATGATGCGCTCTTTTTAATTTTAGAACGCCATGTAGATCTATTTTGTGCAAGTTCTTCCAATGTATCGAAATCTATTTCAAAGGCTTCCAGTGAGTTCTTTAACGAGTCCTTGTAGCGCTTCCTTTGGCCACCTTGAGATCGTATACCCTTCTCTAGGTCACCATAGAGAAGTATCTTTGGCAGACGATGGTCTGGCATACGCACCAAATGACCTGCCCAACGAATCTGTGTCTGCATCAGGATCGTGTCAATTCTTGGGATACCAGCTCTATCAAGGACAGTGGTATCTGGAATCTTGTCTTGCCATCTGATGTTCATAACTTTTCTGAGACAATTTGTATGAAAATGATTGAGTTTTTTCACATGACATCTATACACAGTCCATGTTTCACTAGCGTATAGCAGCACTGGAAGTACCACTGCTCTGTAAAATTTCAGCTTAGTCTGTAGGTTAATGCCATTTCTACGCCAAACATTTGCGTAGAATCTGCCGAAAGTACTGCTTGCTTTGGAGATCCTTATATACACTTCATCATCAACGATGGCATTTTGTGATCTGGCCCATTGAACATACATATTAGCGAAAATAATATCAGACAAGTACAAGAATTGAAATACATGGGAAGCACTTTCACTGAAGACGGTAAACTGAACGGAGAAATTGAAATACGATGCCAAAAGAGCCAACGCAGTCTCATACCAATTGACACCACTGCCCAAACATCTTTACATCAACTTGGCTACTAAACAAATATTGATAAACAGTATATTTATACACACTTTGTGTTGTCCGGCTCTGTGGCGAAGTGGTACAGAGCGCGTCTGTGACAGCAAAGGTACCGAGTTCGATCCTCACCACAGGCAATTGTGCATCCGGACCGTTCAGAAAGCAATGGCAACCTACTAAACGTATTTATATTGCCTAGAAAATCACCACAGCTAACAAATGCTGGGTTGATAGCTACGTCCTGCATAGGATATGCTACCAATTTTTGTGTGTGTGTTATCAATGTCAATCATGGACAATGGAGAAAAATATTGTAACCTGTGAGATGAGATGTCTATAGAAGATCGTTGGGGTTAAAGGAACAGAACGTAAACAATGACATCAGAAATTTTTATAGGAACTGTACCAAGCATCAGATATATAGAAAGACAACAGATTAAGTTGTTCGGTCACCGCATGAGAATGGAACCAGATCACATTCCAACTGTAGCCTATAACAGAAGAATATCTGGGTACAGAGCGAGAGGAAGATCTAGAGATAGATGGATTGTTAACATCAGAAATATAATACAGCAACTTGGTAATACAACAACAAATACAACAAATTTAACATTAGATAGAAGACTTGAGCTCCCCTCGACATTTGTGACTAGGACAAGACAAGACAAGAATCTCCAGGTGATGTGAATGATAAATTGATTGATGAGGTGGTGTCTGCAAGCTATACAAATGATAAATTGATTGATGAGATGGTGTCTGCAAGTTATACAAATGATAAATTATTTGATGAGGTGGTGTCTGCAAGTTATACAAATGATCAAGTAATTGATGAGGTGGTGTCTGCAAGTTATACAAATGATAAATTAATTGATGAGGTGGTGTCTGCAAGTTATACAAATGATCAAGTAATTGATGAGGTGGTGTCTGCAAGTTATACAAATGATCAAGTAATTGATGAGGTGGTGTCTGCAAGTTATACAAATGATAAATTAATTGATGAGGTTGTGTCTGCAAGTTATACAAATGATCAAGTAATTGATGAGGTGGTGTCTGCAAGTTCTAACAATGATTAAATGATGTTCTGGTACATTGACTTGAATATACGTTCCAGCTTCTTCTTCTGTGTTCGTTCTCAAACTCCTGTATATTACCAGGATGCAGTACGGACAACAGAATGCGTTTTAACGGTCAACAACATTGTTACGATATATACGCATTTTGGCCTGACACATCCAATTTCAGCATGACGTCTGAGTCCCTTTGACCATTTATGGAATAAGACATCCAACTCCACCCATAACCTCCTTAGTTGTCTATTACAACATGCATGGAAGGAAAACAGTGTTGCTACTCTTTGCTTCCCATTCAAGACTCTACATGACATATGCGATAAGTCAAGACAGGAGTATTTTTTCACCTACTTCCACCTTCTGACCCCTGTCTTATTTCTCATGCTTCTCCTATTTATTGCACTTCTTCCATTTTTCACACTCCTCCCAACACTTCCACTCCTCCTATTTCATGAACGCCTATGTCTCCGAAATAAAAATTCTTATTTTTTTAGGAAAGCTTAAAGTTAACAAAGGGGAACAACTCATCTTATTAGATTAGACACAGAGACATGATAGATTTAGTGCCCATTGCTATTTAAACTACGTTATGTACACTTTTACTATATATAGTCTTATTTACATGCAAACACGCACGCACAAAAACGCACACACACACACAAACACGGACACACATATTTATAATCATATGTCCTGGTTATGTCTGCAGTAGGGCAGCCATACTCCCCTGACGGGTTATGTCTCCAGTGTGACACCCATACTCCCCTGACAGGTTTTGTCTCCAGTGTGACACCCATACTCCCCTGACGGGTAATATCTCCAGTGTGACACATTTACTCCCCTGACGGGTTATGTCTGCAGTGTGGCACCCATACTCTTCTGACGGGTTATGTCTCCAGTGTGACACCCATACTCCCCTGACGGGTAATATCTCCAGTGTGGCACATATACTCCCCAGACGGGTTATGTCTCCAGTGTGGCACCCATACTCCCCTGACGGGTTATGTCTGCAGTGTGGCACCCATACTCTTCTGACGGGTTATGTCTCCATTGTGGCACCCATACGCCTCTGACGGGTTATGTCTCCAGTGTGGCACCTATACGCTTCTGATGGGTTATGTCTCCAGTGTGGCACCCACACGCCTCTGACGGGTTATGTCTCCAGTGTGGCACCCATACTCATCTGATGGGTTATCGGTGTTATTATTATTAATTTAAAACGCACGCAAGGGTTGCAAAGCAGCATCTATTAGCGTGGCAAGAGCAGCACCTATTAGCGTGACAAGAGGAGCACTGGAGCACTTATTAGCGTGACACGATGATGTTATATCGACTAATTACCTAATCGATCTTTGCTTATTGACATAAACCTCGCTAACAAATAGTGATTGATCAACTGAAAAACAACATAGCAACAATTTTATTTTAATCAACATCTGAAAAAGCCTCCCCCACCCTCCCTGTCACCATACTGTCAAGATTCAGAAATCCACTCTGTACAAAATGTTTTATTCCTGTACCTAAATCTTTGTTTAGCTAAAAAAATTGGGAAAAATGCATGATTTCCTTCAGATTTTTGGTAAAATGTTTCAAATTCATTCAAACATTTTAAATTTAATATATAAGAATAGCTTTGTTGACGACCCCCCCCCCCCCCGCCATTTTATGTTTATGACTATCACACTATACCTAATTGGTAATTTCATGAGTTGAGTATATTGTTCACATGTTGTCTAGCATCGATGAGTTGAATATATTGTCCATCTGTTGACTAGGTTCGAAAGTCAATAAAAACGATCAGGGCAGTAGATATCACTTCAGAATAGGGAGTCTATTTATTGTTATTTCCACTTGTGCCATAAAACCTCGTGGGAGGAAGTTGGAGTCGTCGGTCTTTGGCCTTGTGGGTCGCGTTGGTCATAGTGTGGGGGAGTTACCTTAATAGATATAATTTCAAAGTTTTCGCGATAATTTGGTAACTTTTAATTTTTGAAATGAAATTAAATTAAAGGGTAGGAAGAAAGAAATGTGGGGGGGGGGAGGAGAAGTTACCCAACTTTTGGTTCACTTTCTAATACTAAATGTCAAATCATGATTTCCAAGCTGTCACCCCATCCCAACTTTTTCGCCTTTGGTTTTCATGTTTTCCATTTCATAAAATTCAGTTTATTTTATGTATTCTCTTGTGTTTGTTAACTTATCCTATGTTTACTCTATGTTTATGAAATTGTTGTTCGATGTTATTCATAGAATATTAGAATATTAATTAGAAAATCGTGTTTCCATATGTTGTTATTTGTTTATCAAATTGTTATTATATGCTATTTGTTGCTGATTAACTTGTTATCCTATGTTATTAATGGTTATCAACTATACTTTATATGTTGTTCTTTGTTTGTTAACGTGTTGTCACATATTTTTCTATGTTTATTAACTTTTATCATGTGTTCTTCATTGTATATTAACGTTTTATCAAATATTGGTCGCTCTTTATTAACTTATAGTAATATTTTATTCGTTGTTTATAAACTTGTTTTCATAGGTTGTTCCATGTTTTTTAATTTGTTATCATATGTCATTCGTTGTCTATTAATGTATTTCCATATGTTGGTGTTTGTTTATTAACTTGTTAGCATATGTTGTTCGTAGTTTATTAATGTGTTATCATGTGTTTTTCCTTGTTTATTAACTTATTGATAAATGAGAACACAGTAGAGAACTCATTGTTATATTTTCTGAATGAAATCTCCGTGAAAGTTCATTTCTGAACTGTTTGAGAACTTTCTGAATGAAATCTCCGTGAAAGTTCATTTCTGAACTGTTTGAGAACTTTCTGAATGAAATCTCAGTGAAAGTTCATTTCTGAACTGTTTGAGAACTTTCTGAATGAAATCTCAGTGAAAGTTCATTTCTGAACTGTTTGATAACTTTCTGAATGAAATCTCCGTGAAAGTTCATTTCTGAACTCTTTGATGTAGTTTCTGAAATCGTCTTCTGTTGCGTCTTTAATTTCCCATAACTCATGTTATAAATATTGTTTTCATCTGTGACACACAGGTGTCCTTCTTGACAAACTTGGTTCGTGTTAGATGCTCCCATTGTTTCATTGCTAGAAACTTGTTTGTAA
Source organism: Meghimatium bilineatum (assembly GCA_034231615.1). Taxonomy (NCBI): domain Eukaryota; kingdom Metazoa; phylum Mollusca; class Gastropoda; order Stylommatophora; family Philomycidae; genus Meghimatium; species Meghimatium bilineatum. The sequence continues at coordinate 4,831,299 of CM067299.1, forward strand.
TTACATATCTGAACATTTGTCACGCCGAGTTCCCGTGTGAATGATTTGTAAACATGATACCTGTGGATACAGAAATCAATAATTATATAAGTGATTATTGTTAAGACATTATGAGGTAACCGTTTTTTTGTTTCATGTCTCAGGCAACATTCTTCTCCTGACAGGACCTGCGTTTTGTTCACACACAGCGTCACTTATCTTGACTGATAAAACTTTACATTGGCTGATGGTCCAAACTATATGAAATTTTACCAACAAAAACGTCCAGATGAGTGATACTGTATATGAACAATAGGAAAGAGCTGTCTTTAGAGAAGGACCTGGTTAGACAAACTTTTCACACAATAATACTTCACAGTAAAATAATGTCTTAATAATGCTCAAATAATATCCCCTGTTTCTCTCTAAATCTCTACCTCTCAAAATCTCTACCTCTCTCCATCTCTACCTCTCTAAATCGCTAAATCTCTACCTCTCTAAATCTCTACCTCTTTAAGTAAATATCTAATCTCTTTTCATGTCTATCTCTCAAAATCTCTTCCTCTCAAAATCTCTACCTTTCTTTATCCATCGAATCTCATCTAATCCATATCCAAATCATAATCCTATCCTAATCCAAATCATATCCTAATCATAATCCCAATCCTATCATAATCATATCCAAATCATAATCCTAATCCTATCATAATACCAATCATATACAAATCCTAATCACAATCCTATCAAAATCCTAATCACAATTCAATGCACTCCATCCATCCATCCATCCATTCATCCATCCATCTTTCTATCTATCTATTTTGAGTGCCAAATATGTCTGCGATAAGTCTCTCTTGGTCGTCCTCTCTTTCTTGTGACTTCTGGTAGCCGTATGTGTTTCTTCCCCCATAAATTACGAACAATAGAGCTGTATCTTCGTGCAATAGTGATATTTCTTCTTACCTGACTTTCATGCATGAATGACGACCACCTCCCCCCCCCCTAGAGGTATGCAGTGCTGTGAGAAAAAACCCTGTACTCAGAGAAGGTAAAACATATTGTGTAAATGAAGTTTTGTGAGGGTTGTAAAAGAGGAAAATCACACTGTATATATGATAATTCACCGCTAAAGACGGATGTGTCGGGTCATTGGAGCAAATAAAACGGCGCCACAACGCATTTCCATTTTCTGGGCTACATCCTGTTGAAAATCTAGAATGGATCATGGTCCTGCTACTAGAGATCCAGCAGGAGTTTGAGAATGAACGCTGAAGAAGAAGAAGAATATGATAATCCTAATGCGAGTAGTACATTGTGGACAATCAGATTCTGATACAGAGTTCGACCAAGCAGTATTTGTTAGTTCGAGTCACATATCATTCTATCACCGAGGTAACAATCACTCCATTAGTCAATTAAAAAAAATCACGAATGAAACCACTATATAAATACTATCGGACAACAACTAACCGTCTACTTCAGTCAAGAAGTGGCTAATCCGATAGATCGGGCATTTTTACTTGGTCAGTTTGCGTGTGCTTTGTGTTTTCCGTAATTAAATGTACGGACCAATCACATGTCCGAAAACGTTAGTGACTAGTTTCAAATGACATAACAATCTACAGATATATAGATATACAAATATAAAGATATCAAAAAAAGTATCTATATTTGCTTCATAGATTACAGCAAGTCCTTTGGCAGAGTCCAGCATGAAAAAATTAATTGAATATCTTCAAGAATTATGCATAGATGGAAAGACATCAGACTATCCATGTATCCATGTAATGCTCTGGACATGGAATACATGGATATACTGTCCTGGTCATGCTGGTGTCAGAGGAAACGAGAGAGCCAACTTATTGGCAGGCAATACGGCGATAGACTGCACAATGCTGAGAAGAGATAAAGTAGACATCATCAAGGCAGTAATAGATTCATTTCATAGAGATATTTTAAGTTTATTGAAAAGACAAAATTACAGATATAGATATATTTTAAGCGAACGAGAGAAGAAAAAGAAGTTAGCTATGCAATTTATCCATTATGTTGCCTTACCTGCAATAGAACCAGTTGCGAAACAAGCCATATTGCCGGCCAAGAAAGCAGTCATAACTATCTGGATAATGTCTTGTTTTCTAGAAGGGCACATGGTCGTCATTGACCCGATACATACACACATGGCGGTAAAGTCGGAGAAACCACACATAGCGTAAGTTGTGATGACCTCTGACCTTTCCTAAAACGATATTGAATTGCACGTGCATGATATGTAATTGGGAAAAAATTATAATAATCAATATACAAAAATCCGTAACCTGTTAGAATAAACGCGCTGCCACATTGGAACCTCCAGCACAAAACAGTTCTCCAAACATCCCTATTCTCGGACATACAGAACAGTGTGAATAGAGCAAGTAATGAATATTCCTTGATGTTATCAAGTGAGTACTTTTCTTGTCTCTCGTTTTCGTCTTCACCCTGAAGTGTTCTCTACATTTTAGTTGTAGAAATTGAACAGTTTCTTATTACATGTCCAATCCAGACAAGGTTGTGCCTTTTCATTGACATAACAATTATTCTTGGAAATCTATAAATACATATGTACATGTATATTCTCGAATGAAAATAAGTGCCTAAAAATAAGTGCCAGGAAATTTAACTACTCCAAATGTCAACCACGGCAGGAAATTGAACTACTCCAAATGTCAAGCACGGCAGGAAATTGAACTATGCAAATGTCAACCACGGCATGAAATTGAACTATTCCAAATGTCAACCACGGCATGAAATTGAACTATTCCAAATGTCAACCACGGCATGAAATTGAGCTATTCCAAATGTCAACCACGGCATGAAATTGAACTATTCCAAATGTCAACCACGGCATGAAATTGAACTATTCCAAATGTCAACCACGGCAGGTTAGTGAGCTATTCCAAATGTCAACCACGGCAGGAAATTGAATTACTCCAAATGTCAACCACGGCAGGAAATTGAATTACTCCAAATGTCAACCCCGGCAGGAAATTGAACTATTCCAAATGTCAACCACGGCATGAAATTGAACTATTCCAAATGTCAACCACGGCAGGAAATTGTGTACTCCAAATGTCAACCCCGGCAGGAAATTGAACTATTCCAAATGTCAACCACGGCATGAAATTGAACTATTCCAAATGTCAACCACGGCATGAAAGTGAGCTATTCCAAATGTCAACCACGGCATGAAATTGAACTATTCCAAATGTCAACCACGGCATGAAATTGAACTATTCCAAATGTCAACCACGGCATGAAATTGAACTATTCCAAATGTCAACCACGGCATGAAATTGAACTATTCCAAATGTCAACCACGGCATGAAATTGAACTATTCCAAATGTCAACCACGGCATGAAAGTGAGCTATTCCAAATGTGTTTTGATGCGAGGGAATCCAATAAGTAATTCATAAATAGCTGAAGAAAATAATGAATACAAGGAGCAAGATAAAAACTACGATCACATGTTCACATAATATGTTCACAAGATATGTTCACATAATATGTTCACAAGATATGTTCACAAGATATGTTCACATAATATGTTCACAAGATATGTTCACAAGATATGTTCACGCAAGATACGATCACATGTTCACAGACAAAGGGAAAGAAAAACGGATTAATGTGAGCACAATAATCCCAGTCAATGATTCCCGTGACTCACTCTATATTAATGACATATCCCACAGCTATACTCGATGTTATCTCACTGTCTCAATGTGTCGTTTATTGTTAATGCTTTTGTTTCATTTTATAAGGTCAAAAATAGCGTGATTATAACTGTTAGACAGTTAGTCGTCGAATCATCATCACTGCAAACTGGACACGTCCATAGTTGCTCCGATCTCTCCTTGAGTGTATCCGCCGTTACACTTCCTTCTGTTGAAAGTACCGGTCCTATGTTGGTTGACCATCATTCTTCTGCGCCCTATAAAATGTTCGTCCGTATTAGAAGACCATGCTAGTCGCGATGTTTTTGTCTCACTGTTTATGTGATTCGAATTTCGTGGATTGTGCTAGTTGTGTTGTTTAATTGTGTACTCAAGTGATAAATGGATATGTTTCCGTACTTTAATGTTGCTATTTGCAAGATTCGAGCGCTGACAAAGGAGAAACTTGATTTTTCCGTTATTGTCAGTCGGATACAAACATCTCATTTGGTGACCTATTCTCGCCGCTGGGGCGGGTTAACTGACCGTGTCAAAATGGTCTGCCCTATTTTTACACGGTGTCAACCTGTTACAGTCGATGTGATATTTGGCGACACACTGTAGCTACTATGGACACTCACAGTGCTAAGAAATAAGTCAACCTAGCATTGTTAACAAAGGCTTTGTCTACCTAGGCTTAAAAAGTCTGTTTGCGGCGAAATACTCGGAAGAAGTTGGCAGGTAACTCAACGGGTACATAGGCGCTAACAGCAGAGCTGTGTGGACAGCATAGGGCACAGTTAGACACATAGTACGCTCTGGCCATCCACTGCACCTGATTTTCTCCCAGTTGTCTCGACTTTGTCTTGCCACTGGACCAAGATAAAACTCAGGAGAGAGAGTGTGGTTGACGATTAGCGCAACTCTTCCACACTATAAACCAACTTCAGCGCTAGTCATTTCTCAAAGTTAAATCATTTCCATCTTACCTGCCTACGTAAATTACTAAACATCCATTGGTGGGACAAAGTACCAGACTACGAGGTCTTGGAAAAATCAACCTCAATAAGCATCCACACAATACTTATGAAGGCGCAGGCACGCTGGGCAGGCCATCTTGTGCGCATGGAGAACTCGCGATTGCCAAAACAAATATATTATGGAGAACTCAAGGCAGGATTTCGAAAAGCTGGTGGACAGAAAAAGCGTTTCAAAGACACGCTCAAGTCATCCTTGAAACATCTTAACATTGACGTAGGTGCTTGGGAGAGCCTCGCTCAGGATAGAACGGCTTGGCGTTACAGCATTAGAACGGGAGCACTAGCGGCAGAAGAATTCAGACAAGAAACTGCAAGACAGAAGCGGACACGTAGAAAAGAAAAAACATCTCAACCTCACACAGATACCTTCTATTGTTGTCAATTCTGTAAAAGAACATTTTGTGCGCGCATTGGACTTGCTAGTCATTTAAAAACGCACTATTAACTTTATTATTTTATTATTTATCGTTATTATTATTATGGTTGAGTTTTTGGTCATCGTCGATCACGACGGACGAACATCATCATAAAATGTTCACTTCTAGCAACATCGCATTTCACACCCTGATTTTTATTCCTGGACATTGAAAAGTACATTATAAGTGTGTAAACAGAAATACAGTTGTCAAGGACGCTATCAACTGACATTTTATTGAAGTACTTCATATGTTAATATGGCGTTTTATTTCTGTATGTATAGATAATCTTTGTTTACTTGTTCGCTCTTTAAGGATGTCTTTTCATTTAATAAAGTTCTTGTAAGTAGTTAGAAATTTTGATTTTACTATATTAAGACTTATGTCAAGACTACAGTATTAGGCCTGTATATTCTTGTTACCAATCAAATGCTAAGCAGCGATGTGGTCAGTATTAGCGATGTGGTCAGTATCAGCGATGTGGTCAGTATCAGCGATGTGGTCAGTATTAGCGATGTGGTCAGTATCAGCGATGTGGTCAGTATTAGCGATGTGGTCAGTATCAGCGATGTGGTCAGTATTAGCGATGTGGTCAGTATCAGCGATGTGGTCAGTATTAGCGATGTGGTCAATATCAGCGATGTGGTCAGTATTAGCGATGTGGTCAGTATCAGCGATGTGGTCAGTATGAGCGATGTGGTCTGAATCAGCGATGTGGTCAGTATCAGCGATGTGGTCAGTATTAGCGATGTTGTCTGAATCAGCGATGTGGTCAGTATCAGCGATGTGGTCAGTATTATTGATGTGGTCAGTATCGCGGTGAAAGCATTACTTAGATATCATATGTTAGTTATTTCCAAAACTCAGATTGTAGTAAACAAAATTTAAACCTTATGTTCAGCGAATAGTAATTCCCTTGAAACTAAAGCAATAAGTTTTTCAGTGACAATAAGAAAGATACAATTTGCAGCCGAAGCATACAAACTGTGCATTCTCAAGTCACTATGAATTCGAGTAGGTAGATCGAGGCACGGATAATAGCGCGTATATTGAAAAGCTATGTCAATTACTCAAAGAACATGTCTTGCTGTGAGTTATAAACATAAATCATGTAGATAGAGACAATTTGGGTTTAAATCCTATCTGGGAATCACATTTGATCACAGACTGACTTAGAAAAATCAGATCAAAAATAATCCAGAGGTCGAAACGTGGATTCTATTTATTTCGATTTGTTTAACATGAAATTACTGTCTATCGCAATTCCCCCCTCCCCCCTCAGTTATTTAATATCAATAATTGTCAAGATATTTACTCTATTTTTTTCCTATCCATAAGTATAGTAATATATCTCCTGTGTATTACCGTGACTCTATGGTGGAGTAGGAATATCAACAATGTCACCAGCCATGGAAGTCGTGTTAGTCGATTAAGATGTTGGGCATGATATTGGGTACACCATCTCATAGTCTGATTTGTGATGAAGACCCAAGGTCTGAAATGTGGGGGAAAAACAACCAGCTCATGTATTTCATGAAAGGAGATTGTAAGAAAGTTACGGTTAAATCAACTCCAGACTGAAAGATTTACCAGCTGAGGAGTGTACACATTCAACTACTCCAGACTTTAGGAAAAATATTTAGGATAAATATTTATACATAAAGATATACACCCAATGTTTCTCTTATGACCTTGTTTCCAATTCTGTGTCTTCTGGTCACTTCTGTAGCTATAAAAAACTATAGGATTGCAGCTGATGAATGTACACCTCAGCCACTCCAGACTAGAAGATTGACCAGCTGATGAATGTATACCTCAGCCACTCCAGACTAGAAGATTGACCAGCTGATGAATGTACACCTCAGCCACTCCAGACTAGAAGATTGACCAGCTGATGAATGTATACCTCAGCCACTCCAGACTAGAAGATTGGCCAGCTGATGAATGTACACCTAAGCCACTCCAGACTAGAAGATTGACCAGCTGATGAATGTATACCTCAGCCACTCCAGACTAGAAGATTGGCCAGCTGATGAATGTACACCTAAGCCACTCCAGACTAGAAGATTGACCAGCTGATGAATGTATACCCCAGCCAAGCCACAATGAGAAACACATTCATCTGGTACTTGCACAATCTCTGGAAAATATCTCCATCAAAAGACTGCAAGAGAAAGACAGACAAATTCTGAGTTGAAAGTAAAGCTCTATCCACCTGGCAGAAGGTACAAGAATGTCAAAACTCGAACTTACTTGAGGTTTCAACACCACCAGTAACAACATCATTATCGTTATCACCATCACCATCATATCATCATTAACCTCGCTGTCATCATTCGTAATCACCGTTATCATTAACATAATAATTACAACCACCATCAACATTATCATCATCATGCACATTTTCATATTGTCCTACCCTTCTGCTGCCAGAAACAATATTTCTATTTGTCATGTATTTTCTAACAATAAATAGAGCTCATTAAGCCCTTTATCACCGATATACCACTTACCGATATACCACTTACCGATATACCACTTACCGAAATACCACTTACCGATATACCACTTACCGATATATCACTTACCGATATACCACTTACCGATATACCACTTACCGATATACCACTTACCGATATACCACTCACCGATATACCACTTACCGATATACCACTTACCGATATACCACTTACCGATATACCACTTACCGATATACCACTTACCGATATACCACTTACCGATATACCACTTACCGATATACCACTTACCGATATAATTTTCTAACTATAAATAGAGCTTATTAAGTCCAATCACTGATATATCACTTACCGATATAACACTTACCGCTATAACACCGATGTATCACTTACCGATATTACTCCGTGAACAAGTGTCGAGTTGACAGATTCAAGAATGATATTCGGGCCGGACCAGTACCATGTACCATTTCCGCTAGCGATGTATGCTTCAAATATTCGTCTGTTCTAGAAATATTTCCCATCATTTGTTATCATATTTACATGCATATTGGTATTTTTTGTGTATGTATACGTGTATGTATACGTGTATGTGTGTATATCTGTATGTGTGTATATCTGTATGTGTGTATATATGTATGGGTGTATATCTGAGTGTTATACAATATCTAAAAAGAATTTATATTTATATTGCTGTAGAGTCAGGATCCCAAAGAAGGTATAGGATCCCAAAGAAGGTCCAGGATCCCAAAGAAGGTCCAGGATCCCAAAGAAGGTCCAGGATCAAAAAGAAGACCATTGATGATGAAAATGTACTAGAATTATAATGAATTATTAGGATCTGAGTTTTCAGAATCTTAGAAGAATCAGGAGCGTAGAGGGTCCAGGGTCCGAAATAGGGACTAGGAACGTAAAGAGGGTCCCGGAATCTAAATAAGGACCAAGATCCAAAATTAGAACGAGGATCCTAAACAGAGAACATGATAATAAAGAAGAGGAACCAGGATTCCAAGGATTCTAGAGATGATACAGAATCCTAACGAGGGAATCAGAATCACACAGAGGGATCCGTATATTAAAGAGGAGCAAGTAATAGTATCAGTGTGAGCTGTGGAAGAGACAAGAAATAGTATCAGTGTGAGCTGTGGAAGAGACAAAGAGGGATAAGAATGCAAGTGGTTAACCCATTCGTAGAAGGGTATAGACCACAAAATGCTTTGCTGAAGTACGATTGTCTGGTCAAAGGACACATGAATCCTTGCGTCGTAACTGTAAACATCTACTAAATTCATTCCATTCTAAGAACTTGATTTGTTGTTAATGAACAGGTTTGACAATTCTAAGAACTACATTAAGTTAATTGGCACGACGTCGCAAACGAGCATAGGAAATGTAATCAGTAAAATTCTAAGTAATTGTTCACCTTCACTTTCAACTTCCTCTTCATGTTCAGAGTTGTACAAGGCGACTTCTATGCAGTAAGATCTAATAATGTTAGTAGTGAAACAGCGTAAACTTGTGCGGGTTGGATATGTAACCAAACAAAACTCGCTCTCTACAATTATTCTGCTCGGTGCAGCCGAGGTGGAAGGTGGAGAGGGGGACAGAGAAAATCCTGGATAGATAACATCAAAGAATGGTCTATGCGTGATTTTTCTACACTTCGAATGTCTGAGGATAGAGTTGTTTAGAGCGCTTTATTTAGGCTGCTGTATCCCATGTGGCACCACCCCCCCCCCCACCCCCATGTCTCCTACGACCATAACAAATTATAAGTTATATTATCTAATAATCTAGTAGCCAAAACGCTAGAGAATATCCGAGAATGAGGAGAGGGCTACAGTAACACACATAAGAAGTGATAACAGTAAACATAAGTAATACAATGTTGCTATTGGTGTATAGTATGTTTATCGTATTGTTTGAAGTTTATCACCTTTAAGTAGTAAGTTAAGTTTCAAGGTGTTGCACACAGCTGAGAGTTAGTGCACACCGTTGAGAGTTGGTGTACACAGCTGTTCCAACTACAGTTCCAGATTGGATGCCCCATGGAATAACTGATACACATTGAATGCCACTAATATAACTACTGCCTTATATTACATATAATTAGTGAGCAATAAGTGCAATATTCTCTTTCATTAGACAGAGGAGATGGACTTACATCGGCCATGTTCTCAGAATGAACAACCTAAGAATTCCCCAGCAGTCACTATATTGGGTGCCACCCGGAGTAAGAAGAAGAGGGAGACCTAGAAAAACTCTACGAAGAACCATTAATATAGAAGGCATGTCAATGAACCTAAACAACATGCAACAATTGAAAGATATGTCAACACAAAGACAGAAATGAAAAGCTATGGTTTCTGCCCTATGCGCCTATAGCCATGGAATAACATAACATAACAAAACATATAGGTGATACCAAAATGTGTTATAATCATTGAAGCCATAATCAATCCTACCTTAATCATTTTTCCAAGCTCAGCATAGCCAACCATAGGCGTAGCAAATAGTTTAATTCCAATGAGAGCTCCTACTCTTCCACAATCTTCGGGCACTGCCCCCATGACGTAGGCCAATGGGTACAGCACATACGAACATATGACCTGCGTGATTGTTAGACATAATGCAACATATGAGATACAACAGTCATCAGATACAACATTTATGAGATAAAACAGTCATGAGATACAACATTCATGAGTCTCTCCTAGTTTTCTACCACTTGACGGTCCGCCTAGATAGCGGTAGACTAACCTAATCTCCCTACATTTTGAACCTACTTGTAGGTGACACTTCGGTCAAGACTGAAGTCTTTGTCTGGACACCTCCAGATTGAAATCACACCCCCCCCCCCCCACGTGTTGTTCGTGTGGACAGAAAACGTTCACTCACACTGGTGCCTCACCTACTTTCACTATAAATAATTATTCTATTTCCTAATCGATTATTCTAAGATTATGTATCCACTTGTCCTTCTTTATTTTATACAAAGTAAAGGACCACCCTTTGCAACATTAATCTCTCACATTAATTCATCCTGCTGACATTAATCTCTCACATTATTTCACTCTGCTCAATTAATCTCTCACATTAGTTCACTCTGTTCTCATTAATCTCACACATTATTTCACTCTGCTCACATTAATCTCTCACATTAGTTCACTCTGTTCACATTAATCTCACACATTAATTCACTCTGTTCAGATTAGTTTCACTTCTTCAATGCCAGATTTATTTCTATTACCTCAAATGACAGTCCTTCAACACCTGCCCTTTGTCCTAACCAATTCAATATGGCGTCTATCATTGTCAGCAAGGAAACAAACGCAATTATATTTGCCAGGATGGGCACAGCTAATTTGGCGGCCGTAACGGCTCCATCCGCGCAGACAGACAGAGCACTACGGCTTTTGCTGAAAATATGAACATTTGACGCATGGTTAAAGAGTTAATCACAATTATAACTTCCATAATTTACAGAGGAAAGTTTGCAGAACCACATTAATGCATTGCTATTAGCATTCAAAAAGTACAACATGAAAATTAAAGTGCAAAAAAAGGAAGTGATGAAAATGAGCAAGTATACAACATCAATGGATTTAACAATAAATAACACCAAAAGTGAAAGAAACATGCTGAAGAATTTAAATATGTAGGAAGCATGTTTCCGAAAATGGAAGACTAGACAGAGAAATGGGAAATGGTGTCAGAAAGCACACACAGTGACTTACCAACTTTCACCATTACATTTTCACCCAAAGATAAAGATGGAAATATAAAGACGTTAACATCTACACTTGTTATACCAACAATCTGCTACCAACATCAAACATGGCCATAACAATCTTGTATCAAAGTAAAATCGTTACATGTTAAATGACACATCTGAGAAAAAACAGCAATGGTTACTATACTAGATAAAATAAATTAGGTAAGCAGTTGCTATAATATCATGTATTAGGCACAACGGAAATAGGTGCTATAATATCATGTATTGAGCACTTCAGAAACTGTTACTATAATATCATGTATTGAGTACATCGGAAACAGTTGCTATAATATCATGTATTGGGCACAACGGAAATAGTTGCTATAATATCATGCATTGAGCATATCGGAAATAGTTGCTATAATATCATGTATTGAGCATATCAGAAACAGTTGCTGTAATATCATGTATTGAGCACACTGGAAACAGTTGCTATAATATCATGTATTGAGCATATCAGAAACAGTTGCTATAATATCATGTATTGAGCATATCAGAAACAGTTGCTATAATATCATGTATTGAGCATATAAAAAATAACACGAAAAAAATGGTCGGTACCATGTGAGAATAAACCCAAAGATAACACCAATATAAACATATAACAAATGAATATCAGCATACAGAGCTAAAGGTAGATCACGAAAACGGTGGGTAAAACACATCAATATAACTTTTAACAAACATGGAGTCAACGCAAGCAAGGCATGTCAATATCATATATTAAACATAGGCTCTGAACATGAACTGAAGCTCACGCCCCTATGTTAACGGCAAGTGTGGATACAATCAACCATCATTCGCCCTAGGAAAGATAATAGAGAATATACAACATATTGGAAAAAATGAAAGTGAAATTTATGGCAGTCATTCCTTTAACATTGCTGCCGGTGGACCACTATTTGCTGGCGATGTCTTCTCAGAGGTTCCTGTGGTTTTAAAAAAAATAATTGTCTAAACTTCTACAACAGACTAACAAACTGACACAAATACTAGAAAGACAAACGAGGAGGTTCTGAAAGAGACAAAAAGCAAGACTATGGTTACTTAATAAGGATCAGAAAAAGACAGTATTTATTGTATGTTGGTAAATTTATGAGACAAGGAGACGCGATAACGAGAAGTCTAAGAACAACTGACTCAGACAAATAAAACTTTACTCACACATGAGACAAGTTCATCTAATTACTGGAAAAATACAGAAAAATACACAAAAGCTACGTTTCGGACAAAAGTCTTTATAAAAAACACAATGAAATCGAAAGAATAATTGGACTGTCAACGATGACATAGTAGAACGAATTAGTCATTGCTTATATTCAAACAGCTTTGTTATGAGATTGTGGGTGAAATCTACTACGAACAAATCGACCGAATGATTAAGTATTATGAAAAATACAACAATGCTTCACAAACAAATTAAAAATGAGATATGTACAATTAATATGCTATATCTATTTCACCTTAATGTATGCACCAGAAACATGGACAATGAACAAACAAGTTGGTTGGTTGGTTGCTGATCCAGCGGTCCATGGGCTCATGCCCTTTGACCTAATGCCATTAGATGGCATTATATTGCTGGGAAGTCTGTGGATTTTCGGCCCACCCCGGGACAGAGCCAGAGAATAACTATCACACCTCCAGGAAGGTAGGTTTCAACCTATGCACTGCTCCTAGCCACTGTAGCCAAGATAGGGTTCACTGTGCTCATTCCCCGCCACCAGTTGACTACTGGTTATGCCGAACTTCTCTATTGCTCCAGGCATGCAACCAAATGTTCAAGTCAAAAGGATTGTCACGTCCTGAGTCACTGTGCCTCTATGATGGGCCTCAGCCATAGGAAAAACAGTGATGTCAGTTTCCTCCTCCTCAGTGCTGCACAGTACATCTCTGGCTCCCTCCCAACCACAGAGTGTGCATACATATATATTCAGGCAAACATGTAAAACATTTCAACAAAAAAACAAAATCATAATTGTATAGATGACGTGCCATGAAGCTTCTATAAGAAGATAACCTCAATATAACGGCATATCATCCACTAAGGTTTTCTGTTGCATGGATGGTATGTCTAGTGGGCCATTGGTGAGACCCACAGACGCAACCGCATGCGTAGAACAAACAAGTAGAAGACATAATTAATGTCTGTGACTACCAAAGCAAGAGAGAGAGAGAGAGAGTATACTAGAGCTCCGTTGCAGCCAACCTTGGTTGCGAGGCGCCAATTGATGATGATGTCAATGATCAAATAGTTCGATTAATTATTTATTATGACGAACACTTCATGTGTACAATGCAAAATAGCAACATTTGAAACAAAATGTTACAGAAACATCCTGAAAATGACATGGACTTAAAAAGTTTACCAATGTAGCCATCCTGAGAGAAATTAATTTAAAAGAAAACTGGCTAAACAGCAAGTGTTTTTTTCCCCAACAAAACTACAATATTTTGACCTTATCACACGTCATGACAGCTTAGATAAGGCGAGCAAGAGGCAGACCAAGAAGAAGATGGACACAAGACATCAGAGACCACCTGGACATGACAGTAACAGAAGAAGGAAAATTAGCTCAGGATGGACAGAAATTTCGAAAGGCTGTCGTGACAGCTACATACTGTGCAGGATATTCTACCTCATGCTGATGATGAATAACGTAACATATTGACTAAAACCTGGGTTCTTAAACACGGGCTCGAGGGTCCTTCTAGGAGCTGGAAGTTCCTCCCATCGGTTCCGTGAAGACGTGTAGAAATATAAGCGGTTACATCTAAAATACAATTTTAAAAATGGATGAATCTAGTTGTATTGTGTAATTACAATTACATGTTCTTACCATTAAATTTTGTTACAATTACATTTTGTGTAGTAGACATTGTTGAATATCGTTAACACACAGATAATTAATTCCTCAACATTCTCAAGTATGGAATATTTTGGGAGCCTGGGGCAAGAAAAATAAATATTGAAATTGTGCAAGGACTGCAGCATACACTTCTGGGAGAGCTCGTTGATCATTCTTCTGTTAGACCTGTTGACCAAAATGCAGTGATGGCACATCCAGCACTCACAGCCTTCTTGGGATCTGCTACACAAGGAAAACGTTACAATTTTCATTGGCCTCCATTTCTTCGCCATCCACGGGTGTGTATATATGTATGTATGTATGTGTGTGTGTGTGTGTGTGTGTGTGTGTGTGTGTGTGTGTGTGTGTGTGTGTGTGTGTGTTCGCTAACCACAAGTGATAATGGTCATTTTTACATCCACTTTTGAAAATTCAGCTAGAATTCTGACCATCATAGATGGCTAATGAGCCATATTCGAGCTGCAATTGTCCTTGGACAGTGCGGGCATGGAATGACGACTGTAGGCGGATTCTAGTCTATCCGTGACTTTCTAGCTACTTTCAGATGTTGGGCTGCAGCATTTCTCCTCTTTTCACAAGATGATGCGCTCTTATTGACTGTAAATCGCCATGTAAATCTATTTTGTGCAAGTTCTTCCCATGTTTCTTGGTCTATTTCAAACGCCTTAAGTGAGATCTTTAACGAGTCCTTGTAGCGCTTCTTTTTTCCACCTTGAGATCGTTTACCCTCTCCAGCTCACCATAGAGAAGTATCTTTAGCAGACGATAATCTGGCCTGGCATACGTACCAAATGACCTGCCCAACGAATCTGTGTCTGCATCATGATAGTGTCAATGCTGGGGATACCAGATCTGTCAAGGACAGTGGTATATGGAATCTTGTTTTTCCATCTGATGTTCATGGCTTTGTTGAGACAATTTGTGTGAAAGTAATTGAGTTTCCTCACATAACGTCTATACACAGTCTATGTTTCGCTAGAGTATAACAGCACTGGAAGTACCACTTCTCTGTAGACGTTCAGCTTAGTCTGTAGATTAAAGCCATTTCTACGCCACACATTTGCGTACAATTTGTCGAAAGTACTGTTTGCTTTGGTGATCCTTGTATACACTTCATCATTAACGCTGGCGTCTTGTGATAAGGTACTACCTAGTTATGTGAATATATTCACAATTTTGCCAGGTGCTGGTTGTAGCATGACTTCTGTTTTCTCTGTGTTTATAGTAAGTCCAAAGTTGGTACAGGCTTTGGAGAATATGTCTATAATAATTTGTAGATCAGTCTCAGAGTTGGCCTTTAGGGCACAGTCATAAGCAAATAGGAGATCCCTGATTGTTTATGATTTGACTTTATTATTTTCTTGGAGCCGCCGAAGATTGAACAATTTTCCATCTATGCGATATATGATGTTTACTCTCAAGTCTAGATCTCTGAAAGCATCATCTAACATAGTAGAGAACATGATGATAAATAGGGTAGGTGCTAATACACATCCCTGTTTTATTCCATTTGAGACAGGAAACGAATCAGATAAATCTCCATCATCCTGAATTCTAGCTTGCATTCCATCATGCAATTGCTGCACCATTTTGATGAATTTCTGTGGGCAACCATATTTTGCCATAATCTTCCACAGTTCCTCTCTACTTACTGTGTCAGATGCTTTTGTTAAGTCTATGAATGCTCTGTACAGGTCACAGTGTTGTTCTTGACATTTTTCTTGACGTTGTCTTTTAGCAAAGACCATGTCAGTTAATTCACGTTCTTTTCTGAAATCAAAATGGCCATTGACTTTCGGGTAGTAATCCTTCATTCCCACATAATTCCTAGAAGCAAACAATGTCCTACTCTTTCCACCTTGGACTAGAAGTCCAGGCTTGGTTGTCAGAAGAGAGGATGAATATAGTTGCTTTTACTCTCGAATATCATCATGCCATCATCGAATATCATCATGTCATCATCGAATATCATCATGTCATCATCGAATATCATCATGTCATCATCGAATATCATCATGTCATCATCGAATATCATCATGCCATCATCGAATATCATCATGTCATCATCGAATATCATCATGCCATCATCGAATATCATCATGTCATCATCATGATGAAATATTCTTCCCAGAACGACGTGGCCTTCCTTATGAATTTTCTGCAGACTCCGCGATTAAGGGCGAATTGACCATCCACATGCTTAAGCAATCTGAACTGTCACTGCACCAATGTCGTCCTGGGCACTCTCTTTCCCTGTTGACAATAAACTCTGCCTAAAACTTCCGCTAAAAAAATAGCGCAGAAAATGAATGTGTTTTCTCTGTGTGCTATTTGAAAAAGGGATTTGCTCCTGAAAACAATGGCAAACTACTGGAGAATTGTGCCTAGTAATTTTATTTTGAATATTCTGAACTCAAGTGAATTTAACACCAACTTTCAAATAACACCAAATAGGAGGTAAATTCCAGAAATTACATGAGTGTGCCAGGAAAAAAAATAGTTAGTTCAAGCTAAGAAAGCGAGATTGGATCACTCTCAAATATTCAGATTGGACATCAGAAACCAAAAAAATGTAGATGTCGTCTGTGGCAGATACAAATATTGAAAGGGGTTGAGTGAGAAAGTCAGTTTAAGAAGCACTAAACTAATATACTTACTCGGTATTATCTCGTAGTTTAACGTTGGTTTGTACACTGAAGTCAACGTTTTCTGTCTCTGGATAAATCACTTTTGTTAATGCCATGGCCGCCGGTGATGATATCACAGCGGCTGTTAACAGATGGTTGGCTGGTGCCTGTTAAAACAACCCGTTGTGTTGGTCAGATTTAACGTTACCAGGTTTTGATTAAGTATGAGTGAAATTGTATAGTTTTCCAGAAATCTTTCAGTTTTAAAATGTGATGTAAACATTGTAAATGTTTCGGCTAAATAGGCTTTATCAAGTACAGAATTGACAATTGTACATACACACGTGTTATGCACATAAGATAATTTTTTAAAATATATTTGTATTGGGCATTTACGTATGTGGCAGCTGATCATTCCATGGAAATACGGGGAAAAAGATTTGACTTTTGAATGTAAGTGCTACAGAATTTGTCACGGATTATTTATATAGAACCCAAGACAAATATATTCGTTCGGCAGCAAATGAACACACTTGCAGATTATCAAATACCGCTGCTACACGTATTGAAACTTCCCTCAAACTACGTCCAAATTCCCATCTGTTGCACATTTAGTCACTTACATAAATATATCAATATTTCAAACTGCTACGGTGCAGCCACTACCCGAAATATATATATATATAACTGCTACAATGTATCCATTTACCACTGCTACAATGTATCCACTTACCACTGCTACAATGTATCCACTTACCACTGCTACAATGTATCCACTTACCACTGCTACAATGTATCCACTTACCACTGCTACAATGTATCCACTTACCACTGCTACAATGTATCCACTTACCCTAAATATGTATATATCTCAACTGTTACAATGCATCCAATTAGCCTATATATATATATATATATATAATTTATACAATGTATGCACTTACCCCAAGAAGAATGAAAATACCAAGAATTCCACCAGACACACTGGCGAATCCAGCAGACATAACAGCACACAGCTCTGATTTGCTGAGGGTTGGTAGATACGGTCGAATAAGTAGACTGACTTCAGCCTAAGAATATTCATATAAAAAAGTAATTGTAAATTACAAAAGAAACTTGATGTATATGAAACTCTTCGTATGCCATCGTCATTTATCTTTGCTGAAAATAATTAAGTTGTGTCATCAGTTAACTTTACTGAAAGTAATTAAAGTTGTATCATGATTTAACTTTACTAACCCTCACCTTTACGGAGTGTAATTCAAGTTTTGTCAAAAATTTTAACTATACCAAAGGTATTTTTTTTGTTCCATCATTTAACTTTCCTGACGGTAATTTTAGTTTTATTTACAAGTTTTCTAATCATCAAACTTTACTGAATGTAGCTGGGTAGATGAATAATATAAATACGCAGCATGCAGCAATTTATTTAAGAAAATAGAAGACAGTAAATTCGATTTGAACCTGAACCATTCTGTTGGTATCTATTCGTCTAACAAATTGATTGTAATTGAAATATTAGAATATCGTCAAGTATGTTAACTGAACGTAATTGATTTTTCACAATCAAATTTTGTCCATCAAGTTTTGTCCATCAAGTTTTGTCCATCATTTAGGGAGAGTTTTCGTGGCATAGCTCATGTTGATGGCGTGTACTCTGTTGAGGTTCGTTGCTTCTAATTCTACGCAAAGACAATGATCCTGGGTCTTGTTCCACATCCTATCTGAATGCAATTGTTCAGTACAGTAAACTATTTAGATTATGTCTCCTTAGACGGAACTATTCCGTTCTGCTATTTGAAGAAATCCATTAATATTTATCTTTCCTACGTGTTATATCCAGCTATTTCACCAACTCATCCGTGCAGTAGTTACAGCAGATTACATCAGCAAGCCCACAAACATGGTTAGTTACATCAAGTTACACCAGCAAGCCCACATCAAGGTATCTCAGCAAACCCTGAAGCATGGTTCTCAGGAAACCAAACATGTTCACAGAGTTTCACTACTGACAATGACAAAGTTCGCTTTTAACCATTTAAGAATATTATTCATTTGTAAGCTAAGAGAATAGAGACGTTAGAAATGAAGTGTTTTAGAAGAGTCCTGAGAATACCAAGGACAGCATGCAAGACAACCAATAGGTGCTTAGAGAAATCAACGTCCAAGAAGGCTGGCTTTTCAATACCATATACCACCGAAGACGGATATGTCGGACCATTGCCGCAAATAAAACGCCAACAAAACGCATTTCCATTTTCTGGACTACATTCTGCTGAAAATCTAGTTGGTTTATTGTCCTGCTACAGGAGAGATTCAGTGAGAATTTGATGTACTCCAGATGTACGCCAGTTTTTGTCAGGGCTTCTATGCTACTAGACAACAATCTCCCCCCCCCCCGTTAGTCTTTCGAAAGGACAATCACTTTACATATGTCAAGACTCTTACTAAACTCTCGTAGGACTTCTACTCTTCTTCAGAGGCGACATCAGTAATTGATCAGAAGAACATTCCCCAAAGAAGGTTGACACAATGGATGTCCTTTAGCAATAATCGCAGGCACGGTAAGCCAAATTTTCCGAGTCGTAATGTCACAAAATATTCAAGTCCACACGGCTCAGATCAACCAACACAGAAACTGTCTTAAAATGAATGGATCGCAATCTACTATTTAAGTAGCGCAGACATACATACAAACAAACATAAAAACATAACACTCACAAAGCCCATAAATATGTTGGCTACTGCGTTCACAGACTCCACCGGCCCGGTCTCTAGACAGAATCCGAGAAATGTACCCATGTTGACGATAATAACTTCCATAACTCCCCAGTATGTCAGTAGAAAGATGATTGAGTTGAAGAAAACGATTATTCCTACAATCTGTAAACAAACCAGGATATAAGTGACAACTCTGATAGTCCAATGTTTATAGTTAGCAAAATACACAGAGTACATAAATAAAATGCAGTTTTCAATCATCGTCATTTAGAATATTGCACTCAGTGCTTAGGACAACGTTAAAACAACCACTCCCACATATCCAAGGCTAGTTTATGTATTTTTTTTCAAGATGTCTTTCATTTATTTGTTTAAGCAGCATTGATCACTCGTGTGGAAACCATGCTTGGACTAATAATTCAAATTTCGATGCTGTGGAAACGATGATTAGACTTTTAATTTAGGGTGAAAAGATAAAGTTTACTTCCTTCATTCCAGACAAGTCTTAGGAAGCTACTAAACAAAGTGGGGGGATAGGCTGACAAGCCGACATCTGAAAATAAACAAATATTTATTGGCACATCTTGTCTCAGTTTATAACTTGAATTTTCTATCAAATATTTCCTACTGATGTTTCCTAGTCTCTACTAATGTTTCCTAGTCTCTACTGATGTTTCATAGTCTCTACTGTTGTTTCCTAGTCTCTACTGATGTTTCCTAGTCTCTACTGATGTTTCCTAGTCTCTACTGATGTTTCCTAGTCTCTGATGTTGTTTCCTAGTCTCTACTGATGTTTCCTAGTCTCTACTGATGTTTCCTAGTCTCTACTGTTGTTTCCTAGTCTCTACTGATGTTTCCTAGTCTCTACTGATGTTTCCTAGTCTCTGATGTTGTTTCCTAGTCTCTACTGATGTTTCCTAGTCTCTACTGATGTTTCCTAGTCTCTACTGATGTTTCATAGTCTCTACTGATGTTTCCTAGTCTCTGCTGTTGTTTCCTAGTCTCTACTGATGTTTCCTAGTCTCTGATGTTGTTTCCTAGTCTCTACTGATGTTTCCTAGTCTCTACTAATGTTTCCTAGTCTCTACTGATGCCTAGTCTCTACTGATGTTTCCTAGTCTCTACTAATGTTTCCTAGTCTCTACTGATGTTTCCTAGTCTCTACTGATGTTTTCTAGTCTCTACTGATGTTTCCTAGTCTCTACTGTTGTTTCCTAGTCTCTACTGATGTTTCCTAGTCTCTACTGATGTTTCCTAGTCTCTGATGTTGTTTCCTAGTCTCTACTGATGGTTCCTAGTCTCTACTGATGTTTCCTAGTCTCTACTGATGTTTCCTAGTCTCTACTGATGTTTCCTAGTCTCTGCTGTTGTTTCCTAGTCTCTACTGTTGTTTCCTAGTCTCTACTGTTGTTTCCTAGTCTCTACTGATGTTTCCTAGTCTCTACTGTTGTTTCCTAGTCTCTGCTGTTGTTTCCTAGTCTCTACTGATGCCTAGTCTCTACTGTTGTTTCCTAGTCTCTGCTGTTGTTTCCTAGTCTCTGCTGTTGTTTCCTAGTCTCTACTGATGTTTCCTAGTATCTACTAATGTTTCCTAGTCTCTACTGTTGTTTCCTAGTCTCTACTAATGTTTCCTAGTCTCTACTAATGTTTCCTAGTCTCTAGTTTCCTAGTCTCTGATGTTGTTTGCATAATGTGAATATTATTTTTTACAGAATTGTATTCTTATCGCAAAGCTCCTAATTTGAAGGTCTGAATGTCTAAATTATTCGGACTCTCTCAAGGAATAAGGCCCCAGTCTTTACTTACTGCACTATTAACATTTTTATGTCTACCTACAAAATATGCTTCACGAGGAGAGATTTTTAATCACGTCAGTCTGCCTATAAGGTGGACTTTTATGAGGAGGATTGTTTTATCAAGTGTCTACACATAAGAACTGGCAATAAGGGGGACCATGGAGGTGTGGGGAAGGAGGGAGGGAGAGGGAGAGGAGGAAAGAGAGGGAGAGGGAGGAGAAGAGCGGGAGGGAGGGGGAGAGGGGGAAAGTGGAGGGGTGGGGAGGGAGAGAGGGGGAAGGAAGTTCCTAATCAAATATTTAATCGTATTAGAATCAGATACGTTATCATTAGGAAGAATCTCTTATTACAAATAACATCTTCCGTACCTGCATTATTGAGGACATGTACACCCGTGTGTTGCCGGGGCCCGAATGTGGAGCAAAGAATAGCAACACTGTTTACCTTACACGCATGTCGTAAAAGGCGACTAAGGAGGTTATGGGATGGAGTTGGCTGTCCCATCCCATATAGGGTCAGCGACCCAAAGCAATGCTGAAGTCGGATGTGTCACGCAGAAAGGCGCAGATATCACAGCAATGCTGTAAACATTGACACAACGCATTCCGTTCTCCGGACTACATCCTGCTAATCTGCAGGAGTTTGAGAACGAACGCAGAAGAAGAAGAAG
This sequence comes from Meghimatium bilineatum, assembly GCA_034231615.1. NCBI lineage: Eukaryota > Metazoa > Mollusca > Gastropoda > Stylommatophora > Philomycidae > Meghimatium > Meghimatium bilineatum. The sequence continues at coordinate 4,853,367 of CM067299.1, forward strand.
ACATGTTACACAATACTTACTCTTTCTTCAGTTCTTAGTGTATATCCTAAAATACAAGGTGGTTGTTAAAGGATATCCTAAAATACAAGGTGGTTGTTAAAGGATATCCTAAAATACAAGGTGGTTGTTAAAGGATATCCTAAAATACAAGGTGGTTGTTAAAGGATATCCTAAAATACAAGGTGGTTGTTAAAGGATATCCTAAAATACAAGGTGGTTGTTAAAGGATATCCTAAAATACAAGGTGGTTGTTAAAGGATATCCTAAAATACAAGGTGGTTGTTAAAGGATATCCTAAAATACAAGGTGGTTGTTAAAGGCTGTCATCAAGCAATTGCGTTAAGAATTAATGAGCGTCTGAAAATATTTGACAGTTATTGACCATGATGGGGAGCGCGATGGGGGAGGTGTGGGACACAAGACAACTGTCAACACTACACAATGTGACGTCAACACTACCCAAGGTGACGTCAACACTACACAATGTGACGTAACACTACCCAAGGTGACGTCAACACTACACAATGTGACGTCAATACTACACAATGTGACGTAACACTACCCAAGGTGGCGTCAACACTACACAATGTGACGTCAACACTACCCAAGATGACGTCAACACTACCCAAGGTGACGTCAACACTACACAATGTGACGTAACACTACCCAAGGTGACGTCAACACTACACAATGTGACGTAACACTACCCAAGATGACGTCAACACTACACAATGTGACGTCAACACTACTTTCTTTTAATACAACAAATTGAATATGATTGCTATTAATGAAAATATGAAATACATCTCCAGCATGTTTTATTACTTTACTGCTAAAAGTTTTCAGGCGATGGGGGTGGATGTTCTTTTTTGATTATTTTTTTATATAATTTATTTATAATATTTCAGCAGGTGGGGGAGCGGGGAGGGTGTATGTTGTGTTATGTTTTAAAGTATTGATAGTTATTGACAATGGGGACACCACTGGTCAAATATTTTGACAACAATTCGACAGCTCCTTCACTTTCTGAATCACAATTTACACTGTACAATGAAAATACACAACTTTCAGTGACGTCATATTGAGGATATATATATATTCCATATCAATTTCGTGCATAACGAATTTTAGCCGCCATATTTATATATATATGGTAGATAACAGTTGTTCGTTCGTCCATCACAAATGATGATGACCATTTTTTACATTCACTTTTGAAAATTCTGTCGTGTGAATTTTCGTGAATGTGAAAATGACTTGCACTTGGGATTTTGATTAAAGTGATGATGTGATGAGTTGTGCAAAGCGTCGACCTCACTCTTGTCGAGCCTCATTTGAAACCAGTGACAAGACGAATCAAGACGACTGGAAGTGAAGTACGATGCAGTTGATGACCATGGTTTTCTACGTGTCTAATCATGTCCAATGCGGTCAACACCCGCGTTCGCCTACATTACCCGGTGGACCGATAAACTATCGTACCTCATACGCGTAAATTCGCCGAATATTAGACTTTACGTGTAGTGGTTAGAGAGGACCGGTATACTTTTTTGAGACGGACACAACATGACATCACCTACTTTATAACTGCCTAACAGACTGTCAGTGGAGCGTGAAGCCAGCACACGCCTCAGGCAGTACACGTGTGCTGTGTTGACACGACACGTTAAGCCTACTGTAGCTACATAGCGAACGATTCAGTCAGTTGTTGATACTGAATTAAAGTAGGTCATGACATAAACTTCAAAATTATTATTATAGAATCACTCTTTTATAATCGAATAGATAAATCCATTTGACAACCACATCCAGTCTGTTCTAGGAAGCACACTTGATGTTAGTCTGTTCTAGGAAGCACACTTGATGTTAGCGACTATGATAATAACACACAAAGTTTGAAAACTGTTGATCATTTAGAACTTAGAAAACTTAGATACGAGTAATGAATGAATAATTGTGTACTTACACTAAACGCTAATCCCATGCTTTTGAAGTTCTCACCAAGAACAAAAGCAGAACCAGCGTCTGAGAAATCTACCAGAAGTTGGATAAAATCTCCGACCCACTTGAAAGCGCTGTATCCAAAATTTGTTCGTAAGGTTATTGCCGCAAACACAAACTGGATAATGAAACCCCAGAATACTGGATGCCAGTTAATCTGAGGGATAGAAATACAAGTAAAAATTTATCTTATCTGAATTATTTATGTATATTTATACAATGCAATCCTTTATAACGTTTTCCATCATAACACATATCCCCATATAACAACACTTTTCAAAATCCCCAATTAGTTTATTCATTACACACACATAAATCTGTATATACAAATTGTGGTTATAACATACATATATGTTCGGTCCGGACTAATTCATTATAATGGGATTCCACTGTAATGTTATCGCTTTTCTTGATAATAACATTACGTTTGCATATATCTGTAGACACGTCGTGGATAAGGTATGTTATACAGTGATTGGGTCTTGTCTGTTGTCTGGATTATGGTGATGAAATAATTTCTTTAGCTGTGCGTAATTAGTTCTTGACACATGATGGTGATAAAAAATAATCCCGCAGCTGTGACTAAACAGCTTTTGACACATGATGGTGATGAATTAATTCCGTAGCTGTGACTAGACAGCTTGTGACACATGATGGTGATGAATTAATTCCGTAGCTGTGACTAGACAGCTTGTGACACATGATGGTGATGAATTAATTCCGTAGCTGTGACTGGACAGCTTGTGACACATGATGGTGATGAATTAATTCCGTAGCTGTGACTAGACAGCTTGTGACACATGATGGTGATGAATTAATTCCGTAGCTGTGACTAGACAGCTTGTGACACATGATGGTGATGAATTAATTCCGTAGCTGTGACTAGACAGCTTGTGACACATGATGGTGATGAATTAATTCCGTAGCTGTGACTAGACAGCTTGTGACACATGATGGTGATGAATTAATTCCGTAGCTGTGACTAGACAGCTTGTGACACATGATGGTGATGAATTAATTCCGTAGCTGTGACTAGACAGCTTGTGACACATGATGGTGATGAATTAATTCCGTAGCTGTGACTAGACAGCTTGTGACACATGATGGTGATGAATTAATTCCGTAGCTGTGACTAGACAGCTTGTGACACATGATGGTGATGAATTAATTCCGTAGCTGTGACTAGACAGCTTGTGACACATGATGGTGATGAATTAATTCCGTAGCTGTGACTAGACAGCTTGTGACAACCCATAGACATTCTGACACACGCACATACTTCATCTCAGTTGTGTAACTGAGGCAACACCCGAAATCATATATGGTTACCTCAGAAGTATGGCTGTGTAAGGGGATGGGGGTTTATAAATGCATATTTCGTCTCTGAATGGAAGCATTCCAGTGCCCCATTATTCCTGTATTACCAAGCCCTGCCATGATCACGGCACACACTTTATGGACAGCTAACTGATCGTTCTTTTATCAGTTTTGTTGTCCCATTAGAAATGATGATACATCTAGCATTCGCCGCCACATAGGAATCTTCCACAAAAGGAGAAAGGTTCAATGACCTGTGACCTGATTCTCTTCGTCATACATGGGGTTGTTTTGTATAGAAGACAACAGTTAAAGAATCGATACAAGTAGTGACAATGATAGGTTTTGCACACGTGACAGGTTTCCAGCATATACCACAACCCTCTTTACTCATCTCTTACGACATGTCTGGCAGTAAGAAAGTGGTACCATTCTTTGCACATTTGAAACACAGAAGTGCAGGTCCCAGTTGCCATCCGATGATATGTTATCTGGAAGATCGTACGCATTTTTGTGTGTCCTTCGATTAAATTACTTCTAAAGTCAAAGCCTTTGGCTTCTTCTATTCTCTTCATTAAAAGTACCGATGGCGCACTATCTCACTAAGTGCCTTTTTTATGTTGTCAAGATCACGTATTCAATTCGCTAAATCCAAAACAGTAGTTTCTATAAATCAGTGAACACAACAAGAAGTAAATCAAACAAGTGTGGCAACAAACACGAATCACAACACAAGAATCAAACACGTATGGCAACAAACACGAATCACAACACAAGAATCAAACAAGTATGACAACAAACACGAATCACAACACAAGAATTAAACAAGTATGACAACAAACACGAATCACAACACAAGAATCAAACAAGTATGACAACAAACACGAATCACAACACAAGAATCAAACAAGTATGACAACAAACACGAATCACAACACAAGAATCAAACAAGTATGACAACAAACACGAATCACAACACAAGAATCAAACAAGTATGACAACAAACACGAATCACAACACAAGAATCAAACAAGTATGACAACAAACACGAATCACAACACAAGAATCAAACAAGTATGACAACAAACACGAATCACAACACAAGAATCAAACAAGTATGACAACAAACACGAATCACAACACAAGAATCAAGCAAGTATGACAACAAACACGAATCACAACACAAGAATCAAGCAAGTATGACAACAAACACGAATCACAACACAAGAATCAAGCAAGTATGACAACAAACACGAATCACAACACAAGAATCAAGCAAGTATGACAACAAACACGAATCACAACACAAGAATCAAGCAAGTATGACAACAAACACGAATCACAACACAAGAATCAAGCAAGTATGACAACAAACACGAATCACAACACAAGAATCAAGCAAGTATGACAACAAACATGAATCACAACACAAGAATCAAACAAGTATGACAACAAACACGAATCACAACACAAGAATCAAACAAGTATGACAACAAACACGAATCACAACACAAGAATCAAGCAAGTATGACAACAAACACGAATCACAACACAAGAATCAAGCAAGTATGACAACAAACACGAATCACAACACAAGAATCAAGCAAGTATGACAACAAACACGAATCACAACACAAGAATCAAACAAGTATGACAACAAACACGAATCACAACACAAGAATCAAACAAGTATGACAACAAACACGAATCACAACACAAGAATCAAACAAGTATGACAACAAACACGAATCACAACACAAGAATCAAACAAGTATGACAACAAACACGAATCACAACACAAGAATCAAACAAGTATGACAACAAACACGAATCACAACACAAGAATCAAACAAGTATGACAACAAACACGAATCACAACACAAGAATCAAACAAGTATGACAACAAACACGAATCACAACACAAGAATCAAACAAGTATGACAACAAACACGAATCACAACACAAGAATCAAACAAGTATGGCAACAAACACGAATCACAACACAAGAATCAAACAAGTATGACAACAAACACGAATCACAACACAAGAATCAAACAAGTATGACAACAAACACGAATCACAACACAAGAATCAAACACGTATGGCAACAAACACGAATCACAACACAAGAATCAAGCAAGTATGACAACAAACACGAATCACAACACAAGAATCAAGCAAGTATGACAACAAACACGAATCACAACACAAGAATCAAGCAAGTATGACAACAAACACGAATCACAGCACAAGAATCAAACAAGTATGACAACAAACACGAATCACAACACAAGAATCAAACAAGTATGACAACAAACACGAATCACAACACAAGAATCAAGCAAGTATGACAACAAACACGAATCACAACACAAGAATCAAACAAGTATGACAACAAACACGAATCACAACACAAGAATCAAACAAGTATGACAACAAACACGAATCACAACACAAGAATCAAGCAAGTATGACAACAAACACGAATCACAACACAAGAATCAAGCAAGTATGACAACAAACACGAATCACAACACAAGAATCAAGCAAGTATGACAACAAATACAAGAATCTGGGTACTACATCTACTATGTAACTTACTTTACTGGGCTTCTGTGACAACACGACGCATACAATGATTAGGGCTACAATACCAAGAAGAGACTGGCTATTGTGTGGATTATCATTGAGAACAACAAGGCCCAGAAATAAGAACAACCCTGATGTTGCTAGCAAATATAAACAACTGCAAAAAAGAAATAATAACAACCCTGATGTTGCTAGCAAATATAAACAACTATAAATTAAATATTTATTTTCATAACAATTACGATCAAAGCGTCGATGACTGATTAGGGACGTAGCTGGTACATTCGTCAACATACTGTCCTCCATTTCTATCCTCAGCGATGAACGTGGCAAAATCTTGATCCGTCCAGTCTTTGATATTGTCTGCCCATGATTTTCTTTGTTCCCCTCTTCTTTCCCACCTCAATTGTACCATGAACGGCGTTTTTTACAGGGATTCATGTCGGCATATATGTCTAAATCTTGCTTTTTTTAAACTATTGACAGAAAGGATACTTGTGATTCTGCGAGATTCTCACATTGAATTCTTACATACACATTTCTCTTACACTCTATATAGGAAATACGCAACATTCTTCTATAATGTATTTCAAGTCCTGTATTCTGTTTCTCTGTGACCGCAGTAAGTGTCCAACTCTACAACTATACAGCATAATATATAGATATCACTAGTCAGTTATAAATCTGGATCTTCACTCTTACATTGATTTCAATTTTCCATATTAGACCAAGTCTTGACATGGCGGGCAAAGAAATATCCAGCCTTATCTTTGATTCAGTTGAAGATTTACCATCCGAGATATATGAAAGTATTCACTTCTTCAAATGTATGCTCTTTCACGATCATTTTGTTCTGTGCCTTTATGTCTACCTATTTAATCAAATTATTACGTTTTTTCTGTATTGATTGTCAGTGCGTACTTGCTGATAACCTATTAAAACTTTACTGTTAGCTCTTGTATGCCTTGTTCTGTGCCAGCCATAAGATCAATATCATCAGTGAGGAGCAAATTGCAGATATGGCGACCTCCAATAGATAAAGTCGTGCTATAATCATCCATGGTCTGTCTCTTGCAATGTGTGCGCCAGAAAAGATCTACAGTATCCCATGCCCGAACTGTCCAAGTGTAGTTCCCGGTCAGAATATGGATTATTAGCTTTCTATAAACTCATAGTCAAGGACATGGTTATAAGTGAATTTTATAAAGTTATGAAATTGTGAGTATTCTAGGTATAAATGGAAGCTTTGTCAATATCATCCATTGCATATTGGAAATGTCTTTTTCGACGATCATCCGTCAGTTATGTTGGGACTCCGTTATCAATGTTATAGTTTGTTGTCTGTTTCAGTTTCCTCTTTGCCATACAGCTTCTCTTCGAACCTGATTGTAGTGGGTTATGTCTTTCTCCTTGGGTATGTCAGATGTGGACACTTGCAAGATATATATATATAAGTAATAAGATGTGCATCACTCTTAACTCTGTATCTCCAGGAAACTACAAAAAGTGTAATTTAAGCGGACCCCCTCTGTAGGTGAGCAACTAATACCTCCATGTGTATGAGGATGGTGATAGTGATAAGGAAATAGTTCCTAGAACAGTCAGCTCTTAACAGCCCATAGCATTACGATAAGGAAATAGTTCCTATAACAGTCACCTCGTAACAGCCCATAGCCTTACGATAAGGTAATAGTTCCTATAACAGTCACCTCTTAACAGCCCATAACCTTACGATAAGGAAATAGTTCCTATAACAGTCACCTCTTAACAGCCCATAGCCTTACAAATACGTAGATCTTTATCAATTGAGTAACTGAGGTGGCAATAAAACGCATAAGGTTTGCAGTCTCAGAGGTATGGTTGTATTGGGGGGAAGGGGGGTGTTATAGATGCATTTTTAATCCTGAAACGGAGACATTCCAGTGTGACAGTATTACAGAAACAGCAAATCATGTCCATAATTCTTCAGTCGGACCTGTTGAACCATCTGTAGTGATGACACAACTAACGTTCCCCGCCACCTAGGAGTCTGCCACATAAGGACGAAGATGCACTGGCTCGATACCTCCGTCATCCACGGGGACCGTTTGATAAAATGCAACAGTAAACAATTGAGGCAAGACATGTACGAATAATGACTTTTTCACAGGTGACATGTTGCCGACCATCCCCCGACATTGGATGGGTTGGCATACATTCAAACCTTTCTGCTTGTATTAGTAACTGTGTGGCTCTGCGTTCGCCAAGTGATTGCGTTCTCTTATTTTGTGAATCTCTACTATGGATCATTGCTCTCAACGTTATTCTATGTGCCTGGTTTTGCACTTTATCTATATCTTGTAATGTGGTGTTTAATGTAGGACACCACGCAGCTGAACCATATTCCAGGTGTGGTCTTATGCCTTGCTGGTAAACTTTACTAAGTATATTTCCACTGGCTCTCCATGTGGTTCCACTTAGTTTTCTCAGGATAGCTAACTTCCTCCTGGCTTTTGTTGTTGCTTAGTTTATGTGTTGTTTCGATGTCAGCTTATCATCAAAAGTAACTCCGAGGTATGTGGGTTGTGTGCCTTCTTTCAAATGTTTCCATCTATCTTGATATGTCTGGCTTTTGTTTTGGTGAGAGGGTAAAGAGTATAGTTCTCAACTTGTCCGTGTTAATGCTGACGCAACATATATTCGCCAAAAGGGTTAAGGCATCAATAGCTCGTTGCATTTATTTAGTGGTCACTGTCGCATGTTCTTCCGCCACCAGATCATCAGGACGTCAGCATACCACATTGATACCATGTTGTATTTTGGTAACAACGTCATTGATGTAAACAAGAAAAGTGTTGGTGACAGGGCTCCTTCCTGTGAAGAAAATGAAGGAAAGATTTAAAAATGTAGCAATGGAGCGACTGAAAAGAATCAGCTTTATCCACCAAGTTAAACGACTCCGTAGACAACTTACAGACCTGCATAAAGTTGACAGCCACTTAAGGTCTGTACCAGAACAAACCCTTGGAGTGAAAGGCATGGAAAACCAAAATACATTCAGACCCATGTGAAAGTAATACTAAACGAGGACGAACAGAACAGTGTGCAGAGAAATACAGCCACTCAGTTTCCTGAACAATGAATATCCACAAGAATGGATCAGAGTATACACTATTGGGTCATCACAAAATGGGTCATCACAAAATGGGTCATCACAAAATGCAGTGAGGAATGAAGGTGACCTACAAGTTATCGTCAATACTCAAGCCTTTAGTTACCAAGTTCTAACTCCTGTACTTACTATCGTACGATGGTGCGAGCTGTTCTCCCTTTCTTTGAAGTCAATGCTGCAGACACTTTTATGCACAAATGAGACGTGTCGATTTTCGACAAAATGATCTTCTTCATGAGGTACAACGCAAGCAATATGGTACAGACAAGAAGTACAATCGAGCCTTCATCTCCGAATCTGAAATTTTGATATTTAAATTTGATGATTGTATATGTAGTCATTTCTGTTTTTGATAATCGAAATGCCAGTGGATAGATCATCAGACAAATACAAGAGAAGATCGCAGTAACACAAACAGGAAGTGATAATAGTAGGGTTATGCAATACAGTATTACTGTTACTAAAAACTTAATAAATAAGTATACATAACCATAATCAGTTCTACGTCTGTTGGTTAGGCTACTATGATTCTCCAGAATATTATCTGTCCATATATATATATATATATATATATATATATATATATATATATATATATATATATATATATATATATATATATATATATATATATATATATATATATATATATATATATATATACGTTTATATATATATATGTATGTACCGCGACCATTCATCAAATCAAACATAATAGCTGTAGCAGGGTTTAGCAATGACTAGATACACAATGATGTGGAAGTCAGGACGTCACAATGATGTGGAAGTTAACAAGAGACTGGCAAAAGCTAGTGCTGTATTTGGCGGATTACGCAAAAATGTATGGGACAGAAGAGGTATAAGAACAACCACCAAACTACAAGTATATCATGCTGCTGTTATACCAACCTTACTATACGCCTGCGAAACGTGGACAGTGTATGCTAGACATGCAAGAAAGTTAAATCATTTCCATCTTACCTGCCTACGTAAATTACTAAACATCCATTGGTGGGACAAAGTACCAGACTACGAGGTCTTGGAAAATTCAACCTCAATCAGCATCCACACAATACTTATGAAGGCGCAGGCACGCTGGGCAGACCATCTTGTGCGCATGGAGAACTCGCGATTGCCAAAACAAATATATTATGGAGAACTCAAGGCAGGATTTCGAAAAGCTGGTGGACAGAAAAAGCGTTTCAAATACACGCTCAAGTCATCCTTGAAACATCTTAACATTGACGTAGGCGCTTGGGAGAGCCTCGCTCAGGATAGAACGGCTTGGCGTTACAGCATTAGAACGGGAGCACTAGCGGCAGAAGAATTCAGACAAGAAACTGCAAGACAGAAGCGGACACGTAGAAAAGAAAAAAACATCTCAACCTCACACAGATACATTCTATTGTTGTCAATTCTGTAAAAGAACATTTTGTGCGCGCATTGGACTTGCTAGTCATTTAAAAACGCACTATTAACTTTATTATTTTATTATTTATTGTTATTATTATTATGGTTGAGTTTTTGGTCATCGTCGATCACGACGGACGAACATCATCATCATCAGATACAAGAAAATATATAAGCAATGTAGCAATTGGATTAGTCCGATCAGCCAAGATGAGTGACTTTCAAAGAATCAATTGACGTCCTTGTACTCAGGTTATTCTATATGTACTGCGTCCCTTTCAACAAAGTGACATGCCGAGAGTATCCCACATAGCACGTAACTCCATAGCCTCTATCCATAATCATCAGAGATCTTAGAAAAAAATAAACTTTATAAACAAGAGTTCGCGAACCTGATTCGAACCCGCGACCTCTTGAGCGTAAAGTGAGTATCTTAACCACTAAGCTAGAGATATCTGCAGTAACATTATATAGTTAGTTAGTTAGCCGTGGGATAATGATCATTGCACTACGTACATGTACGTAAACGATCAAATCTCTACTTGAGTGTAACCGCTATTACAGGTGATGATTGTTCCAGTTTTTTGTTGATTGACAGACATACTTCTAAGCCCAAAGTAACGCTAATTTCTGGAAAAGCCATTTTAAAAATCTCGGGTCATTATTCTAGACACGGAGAAAGGAATTTTCAAACACAATCATTTAATTTGCTCGCGTTGTTTCTTGTAAGGAGTTTTTACTCCATCGAGGCCAACTCCATGAAGTACTTCCATCGGGGCAAACTCCATAGGTCACGCCAACAGAGGTGGGAATATAACATTAGTCGGACCATTCTCTATATCGAGCAGGACCACAGTCCTACCCAAGCAAAAACTCTTACTTGGTGCTGACGTCGGAGATATCAGGCCAAGAGGCTCTCCAGAAACAATGGTATCATGTAACACCAATAGTCAACGTGTTTTCAAACAAACTTGGCTTCCTGTGCAGAAATATTAAACAGGACTTGCTGTGTAGACATGTTAAACCAAACTTGCTGTGTCGACATGTTAAACCAAACTTGCCGTGTAGACATGTTAAACCATATGTGCTATGTAGACATCTTGAACTGCGAACGAGAAGAAATAGATAAAGCAGTAATGATTTCAACATATCCGCACCGTCAATTGTTCATTGATGTGAATAATCTGGACCATTCATTGCTCATTGATGTGAATAATCTGGACCATCTATTGCTCATTGATGTGAAAAATCTGGACCATCCATTGCTCATTGATGTGAAAAATCTGGACCATCCATTGGTCATTGATGTGAAATAGGTTCTTATTGTGTTTATTGTCCATGTCGTGTAGTGGTATCTATGTCTTTCCACATCCTTCTACTTCCTGTGCTATAATACCATACTGTTCCTATACTGATGTTCTCCCTTGGCACAATGCCAGGTTGTCAAGCATATTCTCTCTTGGTCTTCCTGTACCTCTCTTACCCTTCAACTTACCTGTTATTACAATGTGTTCCATCTTTCATCTCATGATGTGTTCCAATAAATGCGGACTGTCTCTTTCTGATGCAGGTAAGCAGCTCTCTTTGTGAATTAACTTCTTTCAAGATATCTAAATTACACCTTTTATCTGTCCATTGTGTTCTTAACATTCTTCCAAAACTTCACAAAACTTCACTGCTATCTCTATATAATTTTTTATTATTCTGTTGAATGTCTAAGATTCATTTGGATAGAGTATGATTTGGTCTATATAACTACTGACAACTCTCTTTCTCGCCTTTCGTGACAAAGTTATCTTACATAGTTTGGTCTTCATCTTGTGAAATGTTGCCTTTGCCTGGGCAATTCTACATATGACTTGTTCAATACATCTTCAATATTTTGTTCTTAATGTACACACACACAAACACACACACACATATATATATATATATATGAATATTGTGAAATAGGCAAAAGACTGGTTAAACTGTTATATAATGCTACATATATATCATCATATTTGACATACATCCCATCATATTTGACATATATGTCATCATATTTGAAGGTATTTTAGTTTACTGTATTCACACTTATCCTGCTAGCGACCACGCCCTGACAACATATACTTACCTGTGGTACATGCAGAAAGTGAAATAGGCAATGTACAGAAGTAATAAGACAACCTTATAGCCTCGATGTACAAGTGACTGAATATAGGCGTATACTCTTGCAATTCTTCTTTCTATAACTTCCATACATTTCACGCAGGGACCTCTGTCGTACGCGCCATCGCTGTTTTGAAGTGAGCACTCATTGGAGATTTTCACGTCATTACTGATCTTCTCAGGGTCAGTATTGGTGAAGTTTTTCAGTTGGATGCCATTTTCGAGTGATATGAAGGCTGAATCTGTGTTCTGTGTTATAGTCATCTGTGATAACAACAAAAAACAAAACAATGTCACAAGTGGTTAAGGTTTGTACATTTCGTTTCAAAGGAGATGCCGTAAACGAGAAATAAAAGAGAATGTTAAAATACAATTTGCAGAATAAAACAAATACACCGAATCGACGAATCTTTATAAAATCATGCATTGCTTAAAAAATGGAAAGGTAAATATAAATGAGCTATGAATCGGTACCGTAGAACATTGTATTCCCATAATAAATCACCTGGTTAGTCAGTGATTGACCAGAGACCTCCCTAATAGTGGCACCTTCAGCAGTTGTTCAGTGACGATGATGGTATTTTTAGACAGTCCCCGAGCGTGATTTCAGAAACATACTTCATGGTTTTTGGTCGAGACTGTAGCAAGATAAAACATATTGGCTAATGGGAAGCACCTTTTAAAATGAATCATTTAACTTTTCCGTGAAATTACTTGATCATTGTTATTATATACTGTGTCATTCGCCAATGACCAAAAGGTTATTAACCCATAAGACAAAAACCAATATGTTTTATATCGTCAATGGTCACGGTTACTTATATTTTTCAGTTTAAAAAAAGCAATAAATGGTGAACTAGAATATCGTGTCAGATAACAGGCGGTCAAGTGACTTAATACAACAGTACTACAGCTTTCTACTAAACAACGATGAAAAGAAATCAGACACTGGTTTAGTAATGAACGATCTAGGCAGAAACGTCTATACAAAAACAAATAATTATTAATTAATTACACAGATCTGTAATTTCGCCCATTTCTAATCTGGTGCTTCGACTTCCAGTTCAGAGTTCAAAGAATAGTGCTTCTGTCGTCTCTCCTGATATGTCGCAGGAGGCGACTAAGGAAAGTTGAGGGAAGAGGTTGACGATATGTCACCTGTGAAAAAATCCTCATTGTCCCTGCATGTCTTGCCTCCATTTCTGACTTTTGTCTTCCATCACATAATCCCCACGAATGATGGAGCGCTGCAGGGCAGCACATATTGCATCAATGCCCTTTTGTGACCTACTACAAGGTTATTGGTCATTCTAGCTCTACCATCACTATGGATGGGTCAACAGATCTAAGGGATGAATAATGTGATAGCTGACTCAGAAGTATGTATTGTTCTCAGATCAGGACATGGTGCTCGTGTGACAGAAATGTGTACTGTGCTCAGATCATGACATGGTGCTCGTGCGACAGAAGGTTGTATTGTGCTCAGATCATGACATGGTGCTCGTGTGAAAGACGTGTGTATTGTGCTCAGATCATGGCATGGTGCTCGTATGACAGAAGTGTGTATTGTGCTCATATTAGCACATGGTGCTCGTGTGACAGAAGTGTGTACTGTGCTCAGATCATGACATGGTGCTCGTGCGACAGACGTGTGTACTGTGCTCATATCATGGCATGGTGCTCGTGTGACAGAAGTGTGTTTTGTGCTCATATCAGCACATGGTGCTCGTGTGACAGAAGTGTGTACTGTGCTCAGATCAGAACACGATGTTCGTGTGATACTGACACACTAGAATGTTTCAATTCTGGGACTACACATGAACCTATAACCTAACCTTTCACCCCAAACTCAATCATTTCTTTGAAATAACCGTATACTAGTCGTTAAAACCGGTTAATCAACTGAGACAACCGTTGAGACAAACCTATACTAGTCAGGTTATCACCAGTTAATCAACAGAGACAACTTTAGACTAGTCGAGTTACCACCGGTTAAATAAGTGAGACCACCTTTGAAACAGTCGTATACTAGTCGAGTTACCACCGGTTAAACAATTTAGACAACCTTTGAGACAACCTTATACTAGTCGGGTTATCACCGGTTAATCAACTCAGACAACCTTTGAGACAACCTTATACTAGTCGGGTTATCACCGGTTAATCAACTGAGGACTACCTGCGCTTCTGCAACCAGAATTATTATAAGCTGTCACGAGATACCTGCTCACAGATGCCAGGCATATATTAACAACATCATCATCATTACCATTACCATCATCATCTACATACAATAAACAGATGAGAGACATTATTTGTACACACACACATACAATCAACTTTTTGTATTATACAACTATCGGCATCACAGTAACATAAATTTGTAACTCTGTAACTAAACAATTATTAACGTGTACACTTTTAAATTCACACTATTGTAACATTCCACTCTATTGTTCTTCTTCTTCTTCTTTCGTTCACTTGAAACATGTCTATATCTCCAATTCTGTCTCCTTAATAAAACTCACTGGTCTTTTGTAGTTCATACAGTGTCCCATAGAGCTTTGATTCCAGTGTTGTTTCCTCTGGCCAATATGTCTGCCTCAGCGTTTCATGCTCAGAACACTCTTGAAGTATATGTTTGGCACTCTGTATTGCCTGTCCACATGTACACATGGCCCTGTTGCCAATCTTGAACTTTGTATACATGTGACTGCGGAGTCGGTTGTGTCCTGTTCTGAGACGTAGAATTATAACTTGCTCTGATCTGTTCATAATGTGATAGTCATCTTGTGTTGTTGTTTGTGGCTTTCTTATTGACTTGGTCATCTGTTTTTTTTCTGATGGTAGGTGATTGGTATATCTGGTTGGTCTTCGGCAGCACCTTCCTTAACCAGTTGGCCTGCTTTTTTATTTCCTGGTATTCCACACTGAGAGGGTATCCACTGCATGGTTACCCTATACTGGTAAGACAATTCGCTAAGTAACATTTTCAAGTCTGTTAGTTTTCCAGACTGGAGAGCTTGAAGCACTGACCTTGCATCTGTCAGGAATACCACAGGCTGTAGATCAGAATAAAACACAATGGAAAAATGTCTAACACTATTGTAACATTCCACACTATTGTATATTTTCTTTCTTCATGTGAATGATGGTTGATTGTATCAACACTTGCCGATTAGCGTAGGGGCAGGAATGTTTATGTACTGTATCAATACACGTTGTGTCGTCTTAGTTGCTTTTGAGTTCATGTTTGTTGACGGTTATTTTGATGTTTTCTAATCACCCTGTTTTGTCTACCTTTGGCTCTGTATCACAATATTCCTTTGTTATATGCTGTTATTGATATTTGTTTGTGTTCATTCTCATAAGGTGACGAAACCATTTTACTTGCTGCCCTTTGATATGCTCAATTTATTTTCGTAGCTATTTTTTCTTAATTTCTAATTTTATCTAGTTGAGTAACCATTGTAGTTCTTCTAAAACACTTTATTTCACATGTAACGATGTTAATTGTCTGCGAGACGGTTAAAGACCATGTTTGACATTGGTAGCAGAGTGTTGGTATAACAATTGTAGATATTATCTGTCTTTTGATTTCCATCTTGATCATCCGATATAGTTCACACCAGTATACTGGTGAAAATTGGTAATTCACTGTGTGTGCTTACTGACGCTTTCTTTGTATTTCACTGATTAGTCTTCCGTTTACAAAAAAGAAATGATGTCTAGATATGTACATTCTATGACTTGTTTCATTCTGGAGTTATATATTGTTATACCCATTGATGTTGCAGACTTGCTTATTTTCATAACTCCTATGTTTTGTACGTTAATTTTCATGTTCAGAAAGCAATGGCAACCTACTCAACGTATTTATATTGCCTAGAAAATCACCACAGCCAACAAATGCTGGGTTGATAGCTACGTCCTGGATAGGATATACTACCAATTTTTTTTAATTTTCATGTTGTACTTCTGACCAATATTAGCAATGCATTAATGTGATTTTTGCAAATTGTTCACATTCCACACATGCAGTGAAAACCAGATCACATATCTTGTAATTACTCTGTCGCGTGTACAGTACACATTAGAGTCAAATCAGGACAACAATGATTTGACCAACGCGAGGTAAAGTCATCTTGACTCATTTATTTCTTTAGCATCATTAACACTTATTTCAGAATAACTAGAAACTAGGTCTCGGCCAGGTATTTTCAACCTTGGTTATTTAGAACTCCGGTGTTAGGTCTCGGTCAGGTATTCTCAAACTTGGTCAATGAGAACTCTGGTGCTATAGTAAAGGTATTTGATTTTCTCGTCATGAAAGAAAATATTTGCGAACCATAAGCAACAACTGCACAACCACCTATATCTGACATACACAATCTGTTAGCAGACTGATGAACATAGGGGCACCAAGCCTATGATAGCTTGTTGCAGACTTGCCCAGCGTATATTGAAGAATGAATCTCATATCATGACAAACTCTACGGTACTGCTTACCTGAGACTGACTACTACCTTTGTTAGAATCAACAATACAGAAGTCTGAAAATGAAGTAAGACGAGGATGAAGCCGAATTGTTACTCTCCGAATAGTAAATAGATTTTAGAGTTGTTACTCTCAAAGCAGTAGACAGATTTTAGAGTTGGTACTTTCAGAGCATTAAATAGATTTTAGAGTTGGTACTTTCAGAGCATTAAATAGATTTTAGAGTTGGTACTTTCAGAGCATTAAATAGATTTTAGAGTTGGTACTTTCAGAGCATTAAATAGATTTTAGAGTTGGTACTTTCAGAGCATTAAATAGATTTTAGAGTTGGTACTTTCAGAGCACTAAAAAGATTTTAGAGTTGGTACTTTCAGAGCATTAAATAGATTTTAGAGTTGGTACTTTCAGAACAGTAAATAGATTTTAGATTTGTTACTCTCCAAGCAGTAAATATGTTTTAGAACTGTTGCTTTCCGTGCTGTAAATGGGTTTTAGAACTGTTGCTTTCCGCGCTGTAAATGGGTTTTAGAACTGTTGCTTTCCGCGCTGTAAATGGGTTTTAGAACTGTTGCTTTCCGCGCTGTAAATGGGTTTTAGAACTGTTGCTTTCCGCGCTGTAAATGGGTTTTAGAACTGTTGCTTTACGCGCTGTAAATGGGTTTTAGAACTGTTGCTTTCCGCGCTGTAAATGGGTTTTAGAATTGTTGCTTTCCGCGCTGTAAATGGGTTTTAGAATTGTTGCTTTCAGCGCTGTAAATGGGTTTTAGAATTGTTGAATTCCGCGCTGTAAATGGGTTTTCGAATTGTTTCTTTCCGTGCTGTAAATGGGTTTTAGAATTGTTGCTTTCAGCGCTGTAAATGGGTTTTAGAATTGTTGCATTCCGAGCTGTAAATGGGTTTTAGAACTGTTGCTTTCAGCGCTGTAAATGGGTTTTAGAACTGTTGCTTTCCGCGCTGTAAATGGGTTTTAGAATTGTTGCATTCCGCGCTGTAAATGGGTTTTAGAACTGTTGCTTTCAGCGCTGTAAATGGGTTTTAGAATTGTTGCTTTCAGCGCTGTAAATGGGTTTTAGAATTGTTGCATTCCGCGCTGTAAATGGGTTTTAGAACTGTTGCTTTCAGCGCTGTAAATGGGTTTTAGAACTGTTGCTTTCCGCGCTGTAAATTGGTTTTAGAAAGTTTCTTTCCGCGCTGTAAATGGGTTTTAGAACTGTTGCTTTCAGCGCTGTAAATGGGTTTTAGAACTGTTGCTTTCCGAGCTGTAAATGGGTTTTAGAACTGTTGCTTTCCGCGCTGTAAATGGGTTTTAGAACTGTTGCTTTCCGCGCTGTAAATGGGTTTTAGAACTGTAGATATCTTATTCCTCATACATTACGCACCAAGGCATGATGGATGTTTCCATGATTGTTACTCTCACTCTTGAGGGCTTCACGGAATAGGTGACGACAGGTAAAACTACAGATTACTCAGATCGACAGAGTGTAAAGATACTGGATTAATGGAACATAATCAGCTAGAGGTATCAGTTAATACACACCATTATTGCTGGAATGTGGGGGTGGTGGAAGTGACATGATCGCTTACGCCAGCAATAACACACCATGATGATGATATATCAATGCGATTGTACACACCCATGCATTGCTACATTATGATAGTGTTTACAATCATAAGCATTTGAGACACCACGATCGACAACTCAGTTCTATGACCAACATGTTCCAGTTTGAGACCTCATGACCGACACCAATGTTCTATGACCAACATATTCCATTGAGACCTCATGCTCAACACCACAGTTCAATGACCAACAAGTTGCATTGATACCTCATGCTCGACACCAAAGTTCTATGACAAACATGTTCCATTGAGACCCCATGCTCGACACAGAAGTTCTATGACCAACATGTTCCATTGAGACCCTATCATCGACACCAAAGTTCTATGACCAATATGTTCCAGTTTGAGACCCCATGAACGACACCAAAGTTCTATGACCAACATGTTCCATTGAGACCCCATGCTCTACACCAAAGTTCTATGAACAACATGTTCCATTGATACCCCATGATCGACACCAAAGTTCTATGACCAACATGTTCCATTGAGACTCCATGATCGACACCAAGATTCTATGACCAACATGTTCCAATTTGAGACCCCATGATCGACACTAAAGTTATATGACCAACATGTTCCATTGAGACCCCATGCTCGACACCAATGTTCATAACCAACATTTTCCATTGACACCCCATGTTCGACACCAAAGATCTATACCAACATGTTTCAATTTGATACACATATCAGTCGCCACATAGTTGCGATTATTGTCAATATCCTCTACGTAGTTGTCATTCCTCGCAATAGTTATAATTAATACCCGCGACATTTACTCTGGAGTAAGTATATAAGCATATCACTCTTAAGCCACATAGAAAAATTCTGAAGCAAGATACTAGAGACAAGGAATCGCGCTTATATAGAATCACAGCTCAAAAACACACAATTAGGCTTTTGGAAAAAATAAAAGCTGTGCAGACGCAATATTCGCCATCAAACAACTTTCAGAAAGAGCGATAGAACATAACCAAGACATATATTTGGCTTTCTGGATCAAGATACAACTTTTGGCAAAGTAGATATAGCACAACTGTGAATAACTCTACAGACATGTAGCTCCCCAACATCTGATAAGCCTATGTCAGAGCATATACACCAATAGTCAATGCGTAGTAAGAACGAGCACAGGTACATCCGATAATTTCCAAATTCACTCGGGAATGAGACAGGGATGTGTACTATTCACCCCCCCCCCCCATATTGTTCGTAACATACATGAATAGTAGCAAAGTAGCAAAGACAACAGAAGAAATCTTGAAGGATAACTTAAACGAACTACTTTTGCAGACGGCATCATCAGAAGAGCAACTACAAAGACAAATAGACAGGTTACATCAAACATGCCAAACCTTTAACGTGAAGATGAACATAGAAAAGACCGAAATATTGAAGATAGGAAGAACAGAAACACCAATATATATATATATATATATATATATTGAAAACAACAGACTTAAACAGGTGACATAATTTACATACCTAGGAAGTAATATAACAACAGACGGCAGGAGCAGCAAAGAAATACACAATAGATGTAGTAATGCATACCCTAGGGCAAATAACACCAATCTTCAGAAACAAAAATGTATATTTAAACAACAAAGTAACACTATTAAAAACAATTATTATGCCAAAGCATTGCTACCAATGCCAAACATGGACAACAACAGCACAAGGCAAACGTAAACATGCGACAGTTGAAATGGCATGCTTACACAGAATCCTAGGACTATCGCTGAGACAGAGTGAGAAATGAAGACATTAGACAAAGACCCGGCACCGCCCAAATATTGGAATATATGAAGTTAGATAGAACATAACTCTTGCTCAATCCAAGAACACACAGCGGACAACCGAAGAGTGCCTGCTGCCATAGCAACGCTATACTGGTAATGACATGAGCCATTGAAAATCAAAATATAGCTGGAACATATAAGTTATATAATTGATAATCCGGATATATTTGATTGAGAAGGAAACAGTTATATATTAGACTGGTATATCGGTGCCTGTTAGAAGTAGAAACGGTTATATCGGTGCCTGTTAGAAGTAGACACAGTTATATCGGTGCCTGTTAGAAGTAGAAACGGTTATATCGGTGCCTGTTAGAAGTAGAAACGGTTATATCGGTGCCTGTTAGAAGTAGAAACGGTTATATCGGTGCCTGTTAGAAGTAGAAACGGTTATATCGGTGCCTGTTAGAAGAAGTACAAACGGTTATATTGGTGCTTGTTAGAAGTAGAGCCTGCTTTATATATATACACACACACACACACACACATATATATATATATATATATATCTCAAGAGATACCCATAGACTATCTTTGATCCAACTACAACAAACAAAATTGAGACAAAAGAGAACTTTACAATAGATATTGCGATTATGATAAATAATGTACACATGCCAGTCCCTATATACAAGGTGTCTATAAATTCACCGTGCACTCAATTTGAAAAGATATGTATCTGATAAATATTTATTATATCTGCTCGTCATTGAAAAACTGCTGATAGTAAATTTGAACATCTATATCTTGAGTCAGAAGTCAGTATCATTCAGCGTCTTCGAGTAAAAAAGAAGTCAGTAAATTTTAGAATCTCTATATTTTGAAGATAAAAAAGAGACATAATAACATGAAAAGATTAATAGCCGAAGGCAGAATTAACAGCAACAGGGGAAGAGGGTGCAGTGATATATCAGATTGTAAACGTGTCTTTAGCTGCGGAAGGTAAACTCGCTAATAATCGTGGAGTGTTCAGAGATTCCATGAGGAAGACCCCCTTCTGTAAAGAATATGTCACATGATGATGATAGCTTGAAGAATAAAAAGGAGTCAGTTAATTTTAGCATATCTATATCTAGTCAGAAAAGGAGTCAATATGTACATACGTGAGATACACCACAGATGGAGTCAGTATGTACATACGTGAGATACACCACAGATGGAGTCAGTATGTACATACGTGAGATACACCACAGAAGTAGTCAGTATGTACATACGTAAGATACACCACAGAAGGAGTCAGTATGTACATTCCTGAGATACACTACAGAAGGAGTCAGTATGCACGTACCTGAGATACACTACAGAAGGAGTCAGTATGCACGTACCTGAGATACACTACAGAAGGAGTCAGTATGCACGTACCTGAGCTACACTACAGAAGGAGTCAGTATGCACGTACCTGAGATACACTACAGAAGGAGTCAGTATGCACGTACCTGAGATACACTACAGAAGGAGTCAGTATGCACGTACCTGAGATACACTACAGAAGGAGCCAGTATGCACGTACCTGAGATACACTACAAAAGTTATTTAACAAATAATAGTAACTATTAAAGATTTATTACCAATTAAAATAAGATTTAAAAAAATTTCTACTACATACCTTGAAACAAACGATAGACACGTAACTGACAAGTCTTATTCAGACGTTCTCAAGTTGTCACAAGACCCCCACATATACGCAAGTATATATTGTATATTTAAATCATTAACGAGTTATGTAAAAACATGTCTACAGAAAAAATAATTTCAGTGATTCTCGTGATGTTAAAATGACACTATTCATGAAATTATTTCATGAGATTATACATGATGAATTTCATGAGATTGTAAATATTATATGTCATGTGATTGTAAATATTATATGTCATGATATTATTTCAATGGCATGTGATTTTAAATATCATTTCTATGTCATATCAGTGTAAAAATTATTTATATGTTATGAGATTGGGAAACATCATTTTTCTGAGAAAGTAAATCATAGTCGGCATGACAGCACAGATGAAGTGCGATTTTACATGAGTTAAGGTGACCAGTTAGAGTTAAGGTGACCAGTTAGAGTTAAGGTGACCAGTTAGAGTTGAGGTGACCAGTTAGAGTTGAGGTGACCAGTTAGAGTTAATGTGACCAGTTAGAGTTAAGGTGACCAGTTAGAGTTAAGGTGACCAGTTAGAGTTAAGGTGACCAGTTAGAGTAAAGGTGACCAGTTAGAGTTGAGGTGACCAGTTAAAGTTAAGGTGACCAGTTAGAGTTGAGGTGACCAGTTAAAGTTAAGGTGACCAGTTAGAGTTGAGGTGACCAGTTAGAGTTAAGGTGACCAGTTAGAGTTAAGGTGACCAGTTAGAGTTAAGATGACCAGTTAGAGTTAAGGTGACCAGTTAGAGTTAAGGTGACCAGTTAGCGTTAAGGTGACCAGTTAGAGTTAAGGTGACCAGTTAGAGTTGAGGTGACCAGTTAGAGTTAAGGTGACCAGTTAGAGTTAAGGTGACCAGTTAGAGTTAAGGTGACCAGTTAGAATTAAGGTGACCAGTTAGAGTTAAGGTGACCAGTTAGAGTTAAGGTGACCAGTTAGAGTTAAGGTGACCAGTTAGAGTTGAGGTTACCATTTAAAGTTGATGAAACCATTTAAAGTTGAGGTAACCAGTTAGAGTTGAGGTTACCATTTAAAGTTGATGTAACCATTTAAAATTGAGGTAACCATAATGGTCACCTCTACTCTAAATGGTCACCTCTATTCTTAATGGTCACCTCTACTCTAAATGGTTATCTCAACTTTAAATGGTCACCTAAACTATAAATGATTACCTCAACTCTAAATGGTTACCTAAACAGTGTATAGGTGACCATTTAGATTAGAGATGACCATTTAGAGTTGATTAAACGAAGAACTGGTACTGCAAAATATTATCGGGTTATGGATAAGTTTCCCTTAAAGGGGGGGGGGGTAGGTTGGGAGTTTACCTAGAAACTATGTGACTCGTGAGTTTTCGTTTGTTAATTCTTCCTTTCAATGAAATATTTAATGAAAATTTATGAAATAATTAATGAACATTTATGAAATATTTGATGAACATTTATATAATATTTGTGGAAAAAAAGTTGCTTATTTCCCCATCGTTTGACTACGTTTCTAGCACCAGAAGTCATGTTCTGATATGCTAATGGGGAAGGGGACGGTTAAACCCCTACCCAGCTCTTCCCATAATCCACGGTCTTGCACAATATGAATGAAACTTAAAGCCACTCGTTTCCAATCATCGTCATCAAGTGGCATGCCGGCTGGCGTAGGAGATCATGGCTCTCCATAGCTTACTACCTCCGGGATCGAAAGGTCTTTTACACAATATATGTTTCTTATCTACTTCTGTGTGTCTCCATAACTGTCTTCTTTAGAGAATAATGTGGTATTTACCCGTTACTTTCCGCATCCATATGGGGGATTTAAAATGTATATCATTTACCTTTGACAATACTTATTTCCAATACTTCAATATCAGGGTCGTTGTTGTTTCTCTGTCGTACCAGGTTGTTAAACTGTCTAACATTTTCTCACGTTGTCGACCTCTTTCTTTGTTGCCTTCAATCTTGCCTGTTGAGACTATGTTCTCCAAATCTGCTTGTCTGATAGCGTGGTGAAAAATGAAGATTGTCTTTTTCTTATATTATTAATTAAATCTTCGCCTCACATTTGACTCTTTCAACACCTCCACATTAGTTTTTCTGGAACTCCATGGTATTCTCAGCAGTCTTCTGTAGAACCACATCTCTACTACCTCTAATTTCCACGTTCATGTTTGTTTAGTGTCAGAGACTAGCATCCATATGTTAGTATATTAGTTATATAGCACTGCAGAACTCTCTTCCTCGCCTCTAATGACAATGTCATATTACACAATATATTTGTCATTTTCCCGATGTACTTCTGTGTATCGCCATGACTTTCTTCTTGGGAGAATAATGTGGTTGTTTCCCGTTGCTTTCCACATCCATATGGGGGATATACATTTATATTTGCTACCTTTGACAATACTCATCTTCAAAACTTCAATAATACGACAGAAATATTAGTTTGTTAACAATTGTTCATGCCAGATAGTTTGTGCTGTTTATTTGACAAATTACAAACTCAAAGTACAAAATTACAAAACCATGCCGAAACAAGTCAATATATTCAAATATGGGGGCTCCTTGATAACAATTAGATGTGTTCTAGAAGTTAAAGATAAAGTATCCTAGGGGAAAACATATTTTTTTTAATGAAGAAATCTTATGTAATATATCTTTGTCAGTTGAGATGAGAATAAGAGATATTATAATTGATAAAGAACCAATTCTGATGCATGGAAGTGAATCATGGACAATCAGTAGAATAGGGAAAAATTAATTAGTAGAGATGGTTTTATAGAAGAATGTTGAAAATACCTCGCACAGATGAAAAACGTAAAGAAGATATTTCTTGAAAAAGATTAGCTGAAAAGAAAAAGATAAATGATCATTCACATCAGAAGAATCGTCATGATTTCGACACATCATGAGATGAGAAAAGATGAAACACATCGTGGCAACATGATAAGTTGAAGAACAAGAAAGGTGGGGATGACAAAGAGAGAAGATACTCGACAACCTGACATTGTGGCATAAGAGACCATTGGTATCAGAAATGATTGACAACACAGGAAACATTTTCCTGATAGACACGATAGCCAACAGCAAACGCTATGGATTAGCGAAATGATTAACAATACACGAAACATAATTATATATGCAGACAATATAACCAACTGAACATGTCATAGCTTATATGTTCCTATTGAAACGCTAATCGAGAAGAAAATCAAGTTCTAGAATCCGGTTAAAGGATATTTATTTGCATGGATGGAGCGTGACATTTGAAGTGACAATTCAACTATAAGTTGCATAGAAAGCGAAACAATGAAATGCCTCATTTAAAGCATGGCAACCTCCAATATCAAACACCCTCTTTCAAGATTGAACAGGTCATATTAAAACATGGTACAAATGGAACAACATAGACCAATCATCCCAATTTGACTACTTACAAGGAAAAGGGTAAACATAACACTCTAGAACAGTGTTTCTCAACTTTTTTATACCACGCCCCACCAAAGCCTTTCTAAAAGGCCGATGCTCACCCCCACCCCCATGTGACATATGACATGTACATATTTTTTATATATAAAAAAATAAATTATTCAATAAATTAAGCCTAATTAAAAATTGTTCAGGGCACAAGGCTTCAGTTTTAGGAAAAAATCACTAGGAAATTATTAAGAAAAAAAACTGCATGTACATTTCACAACATATAGTAAGTAAGTAAAGTAACCCATAGCATTTATTAATGACGTAGAGGTGTGAGATGTTAGCGATCTCACATTTCCAGTGGCTCTGCAAATTAGGGCGGTAGCCATCTCCTCTCCCTCTCGGTCTATACTTCCCGGATTAATCTGGTACCCATTTTAAGGCTGCGTCTACCCGGGAGCCGTTGCGATCTGAAAAACATTTCCGTCTCCACTGGGGAATGAACCACAGACAACTAAAACTCAGTAAAACTTATTTATATGAAAGATTATTATTCATTCAATGTAAGATCATGTCTCGATGAATGTACTAAATTTGGTGAGATCCTTGTGCTTGTTGCTTGCTGCAGAGATTTTATATTGGGCTAAAATTTAGTCAGCTTCAGTCTTAAGTCTCCCCGTTCTGTGATGTCCAGTCGATTTCCAGTCGAATATTCCTTTTATAGCGAATAAATTTTGAACTGACTCATCATTTCACATTTCTGAGCATTTTTCATGGTACTGCATGGCAACATCTGATAAATACATTAACATTGGCTGCATCATCCAGGCTGGAAAATCAATTTGTTTTTAAATCAGAAAATCTGCCTTTTAAATCAACGGACATTATCTTCAGATGTTCGACAGTAACAAGTACAGCAGTATCAGTCATTTCACATTTGTGCAGTCAATGAAACTGTTCACAATTTTTTTTACAATTTGTGCAGTCAATGAAACTGTTCACAATTTTTGTTACAATTTGTGCAGTCAATGAACCTGTTCACAATTTTTGTTACAAATTGTGCAGTCAATGAAACTGTTCACAATTTTTGTTACAAATTGTGCAGTCAATGAAACTGTTCACAATTTTTGTTACAATTTGTGCAGTCAATGAACCTGTTCACAATTTTTGTTACAATTTGTGCAGTCAATGAAACTGTTCACAATTTTTGTTACAAATTGTGCAGTCAATGAACCTGTTCACAATTTTTGTTACAAATTGTGCAGTCAATGAAACTGTTCACAATTTTTGTTACAATTTGTGCAGTCAATGAACCTGTTCACAATTTTTGTTACAAATTGTGCAGTCAATGAAACTGTTCACAATTTTTGTTACAATTTGTGCAGTCAATGAACCTGTTCACAATTTTTGTTACAAATTGTGCAGTCAATGAAACTGTTCACAATTTTTGTTACAATTTGTGCAGTCAATGAAACTGTTCACAATTTTTGTTACAAATTGTGCATTAAATGAAACTGTTCACAATTTTTGTTACAAATATATTTTTGACATAATTGAATATATGTAAGAAAACCAAATATCTTCGCTTTTGCATCAACGAGAGTTTTTTTTATTTGTTCCTTGAAGTTATTGATTTTATATATTTAATTTTTTATTTTTAAGATATCGGCTAAATAACTCGCAAAGGCTTTACCATCGGCCGTTAACAGATGCTTCATTTCAGGTTTTTCACTTAAAAAGTCACTAATAGTATCAAATAGTTATATGGATCTTTTCAAGCAGTTCCTTATCGAGAACCACCTTACTTCAGTGTGAAGTAAGAGTTTCAAATGGTCTGCATAATGTTCTTCACACAAAAAACCCACCTGAAGTGATGCCGACATTTGGCATTATCTTTAATATCATGGACACATTTTATAACAGATTTGAATACTTCATAATGAACAGGTGTAAATATGTGCAGCTAGTCAGTTTTTCCATATGAACAACACAATGTACAACAAGCATTTCTGTTTCTAGTCTTTCATCAATTTTACACATTTGTCTTGTCCATCATATTAGCAGTACCCATATGTAACACAAAATGTTAGAGTTTTTGTACTGTTATTATTGACATCTTAGTCATTTGTTAGCTTATTTTATACATATCATATAATAATATATATATATGTATATATGCCTATATATATATATATATATATATATATATATATATATATATATATATATATATATATATATATATATACATACATATATCTTTGGAAGTAGTGGTTTATGCTAATGATTTACAGAATAACTTTTCTTCAACAAAATCACCTTTATCAATTAAGTAAGTTAATTAATTACGTAAGTTAATAAATTATGCAAGTTCACCTTACGTAAGTTATCACTACGGATGTTCTGCCCCTCAAAATGGATTCATCCATTTGCACTGATAATTTTCTTGTTTTCAGCTTTCCAACAAGTTGTATTCAATATCTTCACTCATTTCATCTATTCTTCTGCTAACAGTAGTTTTACTGAGTGGCATAGCTTTCATATCTGTGTCATCTTTTTCCAGAACTGTTTTAAGAAAAGCTGACATTGATGGTTTGATGTCGTTCTCTTATGTAGTATGATGTTTTCCCCCAGATTTATCAATAAGTAAAGACATTTCATAACTAGTCTCACGAGTATGATTGACAGTTGTAGAATGTACAATCAATATGGACTTTAACATAGCTCTTTTTTCAAAATTCTTCTTTAAAAGCTTGCAGGTAAATTAAATCTGAATTGACATAAGCATTATGTTTTGCCTTCAAATGCGCATCAAGACGACCTCTTTCATTGATTCGTTGGTCAAGCATTGTTGGCATAACAGACAAAAGATGACCTTTGATTGTGGACAATGGGTATGAACTAAAATTGTAAGTGTTCATCTGCATACTGACGAACTTTTTGTATGTTTGCACTACTCATTAAACTTTGCGACGGTAAGTAATAAATATACAATAAATCAACAACTAAAAATAAACTATTAAAAATAAACTAAAAATGTTAATTTAATTATAATTTATGAAGATTAATTATTAGTTCGATTTTTTAATGAATACATCACAAACATTACAACTTCTTATTCTCGTCCGAAGTTTGCCATGTTTACACAGCAAGTCCGGATTTTTAATGAAAGCTACTGTATTTGAAATCCTCTCAGTGCTCCCATACAGCTTTCTGTGGATATGGTGTACCTCCTTCGCAAGCGAAGATGAGCATGTCATGAAATACATTAAATGCGATGGGAAAAAAAATAAAAAAATAATAATAATAATTTAAATTGGTAATTAACTAATTTAGTTTGTGAGTTCGTAGAGGCCAGATGAGTCGGATTCGTGTACATAAAGTTCTATTTCAGTGCATGTAGGAGTGCTGAAGGTTCGAGGTAGAAGAATTTACGGATTTGTCCTTCCGCTTCTTTCGCTTGTGGATTGCCCGCAGTGTTCTTTCTTTTTCAAATTTCGTGATGCCAGCAGTGATCTGAGTGTGCCAAGCTGAGCGATCAAGTGCTGAAGTCTCCCAGGAGCTAGGATCGATGCTGCAGTGCTTGGGAGAGCTTTTTAGGTGATCCTTGAAGCGTTTTTTCTGCCCTCCACTTGAATTTTTACCTTCGCACAGCTCCCCATAGAATAATTTCTTTGGAAGGCGCTTGTCTGGCATACGGACGATGTGGCCAGTCCAGCGAAGTTGGGACCTAGTCAGCATTGCATGGATGCTTTGCATACGGGACTTCTGAAGAATTTCCGTATCTGGTACACGATCCTGCCAACGTACTCCCATGAGGTTTCGTAGGCACCGAAGATGAAAAGTGTTAAGCTGTCGAGAGTGTCTCGCATAGACAGTCTAGGATGACGCAGCATAAAGCAGTGTTAGTAGAACCACTGCGCGGTACACGTCCAACTTAGTTGTCAGACTGAGACCGCGCCTGATCCAGACGTTAGCATGAAGGCTCCCGAATGCTGCATTGGCACGAGCGATACGCAGGGCAACATCCTCATCAATTGTCGCAGTTTGTGATAGTGTGCTGCCGAGATATACAAACGTATGGGCAGTATTAAGTTTTTGTCCCATTACTGTGATCATTGGTTCTGTGTAGGGGACACCTGGCGCTGGTTGATACATTACTAAAGTCTTCTTAGTGCTGATGTTGAGACCGAACGCATCACAGGCCAAAGAAAAGAGATTCATGCTGTCTTGCATCTCTTTCAGACTGGTAGCATTTAATGCACAATCGTCGGCGAACAAGAGGTCGCGAACAATGTCTGTCTTAGTTTTGGTCTTGGCCTTCAATCTACTAAGATTGAATAGTACTCCGTCAGCTCGATAGCGAAAACAAATTCCTGCACTGTTATTCCTGAAGGCTTCATTTAACATGGCAGAGAACACCATGCTGAAGAGCGTCGGAGCCAGAACGCAACCCAGTTTGACGCCGTTATCACTGGACAGCGGTTTGAGTGTGCGCCGTCATCTTGCACACAGCGAACCATGTTGGTAAATTTTTCGAGATATATAAAATTTGGCCATGATCTTCCATAGTACTTCTCGATCCAAAGGCATCCAACGGAAATATGAAAATACCTTTTGATACCGCAAGATGGTAGCCGAAAGGTGATAGAAAGATGGTAAGACAGGTAGGAGTGACAGCGTGACATTCTTCTTATTCCACCTGTTTCTTCCATTTCTTCCATTTCTCACTTTCTCCTAATTTCTCATATTCCTCCTACTCCTCCCATTTCTCACACGCATCCTATTTCTCCCATTAGTAAATTTCTTCAATTACTTCAATTTTTCACATTTCTTCCATTTCTCCAATTCCTCATATTCCCCGCTCTTTCGATTTCTTACACTATTCCTCCTATTCCTTCTATTTCTTCCATCCTCCCATTTCTTTCACTCTTCCCATTTCTCATGATCCTATTTCTCCCACCTTCTGACCCCTCCCCCGAGGCATATTTCTCATGCTCCTCCTATTTATTGCACTCCCCCCATTTCTGACACTCTTGTCAACTCTTGCACTCCTAATATTTCATGGACGCCTATTTCTCCGATGTAAAGGATATAAATGATAGACATAATTCCTTGTCAAAAATAATACTGCAGTGAACTGTCGAATGTGGAAGAAACTAAGGAGGGCAAGTGGTGGACAGGAAGTGTTATTTCCACACTCGTCCGCATCGCTGAGGATAGAAATCGCTGGAGAACATTGTGTGCTGGGGCATCCAATGCGGTATCCCTACAACCCTGAAGGGTACGGATTTATTGATTGATTGATCTCTCCTATATATATATATATATATATATATATATATATATATATATATATATATTTATATATATATATATATAGAGAGAGAGAGAGGGGTAAGCTCTTAAAAGGGGAACAACTCATCTTATTAGATCAGACACAGAGACATGATAGATTTATTCCTCATTTCTATAAACTACGTTTCTATCTACCTGTTAGGTAAGTAGTTAATGAGTTTGCCTCTCTTGTGGAGAGACGTGCCTCTTTCAACCAGCAGACAACAAAGTCCAATTAGATTATATCAGGACACACTATCATAAAATATTAGAGGTAACAAAGACCCCAAGGTTTAAATATATATATATATATATATATATATATATATATATATATATATATTATATATATATATATATATATATATATATATATATATATATATATTCGAATCCGTAAATTCTCCTACCCCGAACCTTCAGCAATCCTGCATGCACTGCAATAGAGCTTTCCGTGCACGAATCGGACTCATCGGGCATCTACGAACACACAAACTAAATTAGTTGACTACTAATTTAAATATTTTTTAAAAATCGCATTAAATGTTTTTCATGCCATGCTCTTCTTTGCTTGCGAAGGAGAAACATCATATATATATAATCGTATGTCCTGGCTTGACTGTCCTGGGGTCCCATTACAATGTCAGATTGTGTTTCTCTTCTTCTTCAACCCTCAAGTGTTCCCTGTAGGATAGTTTTGGAAAGGAAATCGTTCCTCATCACGTGGCTACACCACACAAGTTTTTCCATTCTGTACGCCACGTTTTTGTTTCCCATATGCATTGACAACGTTTTCTCATAACATGTATTGTTTCTACTTCCCATAGTATCAGGAGATCTGGACAATTGTTATCTAATCTTGATGTCTTTCCACTTTTTAATGTTCGCATATCATATTGAACATCTTCTCTCCAGATTTCAAAATCACTCAATTGTCTTAAATCACATGAAGTTGTCAAGTTTTTTCACAATCTCGAATTGTTGTGCAGTTGTATAATTGTTTACATTTATTATTTGTGGCTTTTCATTTAGTGTTTTGCAATTTTTATCTTCAATAATGGATATCTTAGCTTTCTGTGGATGTGTTCGTTTCTGTGGATGTGTTAGTTTCTGTGGATGTGTTAGTTTCTATCGATTTGTTAGTTTCTATGGATGTAGTAGTTTCTATGGATGTATTAGTTCCTGTGGGTATGTTAATTTCTATGGATGTAGTAGTTTCTATGGATGTATTAGTTTCTGTGGATGTGCTAGATTTTATGGATATATTAGTTTCTGTGGATATATTCGTTTTTATTAATATATTAGTTTATATGGATTTGTTAGTTTGTGATGATGTATTAGTTTCTGTGGATGTGTTAGCTTCTATGGATATATTAGTCTTTGTGGATATATTAGTGTCTGTGGATATGTTAGGTTCTGTGGATGTATTAGCTTCTATGGATATGTTAGTCTCTGTGGGTGTATTAGTTTCTATGGATGTGTTAGCTTCTATGGATATATTAGTCTTTGTGGATATATTTGTGTCTGTGGATATGTTAGTTTCTGTGGATATCTTGACTGTCTGTGGATGTGTTAGTTTATGTGGACATGTTAGTTTCTGTGGATATCTTAACTGTCTGTGGATGTGTTAGTTTCTGTTGATGTGTTAGTTTCTTTGGATGTGTTAGTTTCTGTTGATATGACATAGGTATCGTGTTGTTCAGATTGTTATACATTCATGTGAAGATCCTGCACAAGACAGACCGGAATAGCGTCACAATTTAAATGTGGCCTGGCTACTGCAGAGAATATCACCCACACACATGCCCGACACTACAATGCCACCCTCACACATGCTCACAACTACAATGTCACCCACACACATTCTCACTACTATAATGTCACAAACACACATACTAACAACTACAATGTCACCCACACACATACTAACAACTACAATGTCACCCACACACATACTAACAACTACAATGTCACCCACACACATTCTCACTACTACAATGTCACCCACACACATGCTCACAACCACAATGTCACCCCTCACACACATATGCTCATATAGGTAGAATATCAGCCCCCCCCCCTACCCTCCCCCATACACACACACCTATGCTCAGAGTTTGAAAGACAAATCCAACCACGAATAGGTTTCACTAATATATATCTGTCACATCGAAGTCGGTGTCGATACATCCGTTCCAGTTAATTTGAAATGGTCATCTTCGATCCTGTTGAATTGAAATGGTCATTGTCGTCATGGACGGACTTACAACACTTTTGTCGCTTTGTGCGTTATAGAAAATTTGATAGAAACCAACTATGTGCAAGATTGTAATCAAATAATAAAATCAAAATAATACTACTCATGCGGTGTTACAGGGCTCGCGTGGGTATCAAAGAATTTCCACACTGTTACCTATAATAGCTGGTTGGTTGCAGATCCAGTAGTCCATGAGCTCATGCACTTTGACCCAATGTCATTAAAATGGCATTATATTGCTGGGAAGTCTGGATTTTCAGCCCACCCCGGGCCAGAGACAGAGAATAATTATCACACCTCCAGGAAGGTAGGTTTCAACCTATGCACTGCTCCAAGCCACTGCAGCCAATATAGGGTTCACTGTGCTCATTCCCCGCCACCAATTGGCTACTGATTATGCCGAACTTCTCTATTGCTCCAGGCATGCAACCAAATGTTCAAGTTAAAAGGATAGTCGCGTCCTAAGTCACTGTGCCTCTATGATGGGTCTCAGCCATAGGAAAAAACAGTGCTGTCAGTTTCCTCCTCCCAAGTGGATCTCTGACTCCCTCCGAATCACAGATACATATATTTAAATAACAAAACATGAAACACATTGCAATAACAAAATAAAAGCATGAGAATCATAATTGTATAGATGACGTGCCATGAAGCTTCTATAAGAAGATAACCTCACTATAACGGCATGTCATCTACTAAGGTTTTCTGTTGCATGGTTTATTTGTATAGCGGGCCACTGGTGAGACCCACAGACGCAGCAGCATACTTACTTACCATAAATAACAGTGGAAGTAAGGCTATGCGGGTGGAGTTTGTTGTTACATCTGTTAGGTCTAAGTACAAGAAAGCAGTGTCGAAGTCGGATGTGTCAGACCGAAAGACGCATATAATAACCAACATCATAAACCATTATACAACATTCTCCGGACTACATCCTGTTAACCTGCGGATGTTTGAGAACGAACGCTCATGAAGAAGAACAATACAGCGAATGTAAAATACAATAGATCTTCAACTGATTTTCTAATTATTTTGTTGTTTTTCTTTCAATTGTTAGTTCATTTTTCACATATCAAACTGAATGAATATCTCAGAATCAAACACGTAGACAGAAATGAAAACTATTGCCAGAACTGAAACTTATAGATATAAATGAAACAAAGATAGAAATGAAAGCTATAGACAGAAATGAACGTTATATAGAGACATGAAAGCTATAGCTAGAGATACAATATTTAGAAAGAAAAATTAAAGCTATAGATACAAATGAAAGTTTAAAACAGAAACGAAATCTATATACACAAATTAAAGCTATAGAGAGAAATGCAACGTTTAGAAAGAAATGAAAGGTATAGACAACAATGAAAGCTATAACCAGAAATGAAAACTAAAGAAAGAAATGAAAGCCCACAAAATATAATACGAAAACGAAGACCAGCATACATAAAGGATTTACTTCATTGTACTTGAGTTACCCAATATTTACGCCGTCCATCTCAGCGAAAGCGACATGCCACATGCTGAGATTACCTCCCATAGAACGTAACTCCGTAGCGTCAAGCAGAACGTAACTCCGTAGCTTCAAGTGATAATGCCTTGGGAAAAATTTCCAACATATTAACAAAACTTTGCAAGCGAAATTCCAACACGCGACTTTTTGTGCACAAAGTAACGCCATGATAAACTTACACTAACATTCACGGTGTATCTAAAAATATCTTCTCCTTCGTCTTCATCGTTCATTCTCAAACTCCCGCTGGATCTCTTTTGTAGCAGGACCATGGTCCTATTAGATTTCCAACAGGATGTAGTCTATAGAATGGAAATGCGTTGTGTCGTTGTTTTATTTGCGTCAATGACCCGACACATTCGTCTTCGGCGAACTAAAATATCTAAACCCATGGACAACTTACTTGCATTACGTTGTCTGGATATGTTGATGCCATATGTCCATATGTAGACACAGACGGTGTCAATGTGTTTGCTTCGAGAATTCCCAAATACATTTCAGATATGACACAATGAGAATGTTTTACCACTCAATCACAATTCACGCACAAAATATTTTTGGATGTAAGATACAACGTTCACAAAACAGCCTACTGGACATCTTACCTAGATGGAGAAAAAACAAATGTCATAAATGTACGTTTTGTTATAAGAGATATGCTGGAAGGTAATTATAAATTATTGGCACCAATTATCAGAAAATGTTGGAAATAATCGTGACCTATTTACAAAATGTCCATAATGATGTTGTATTTTTGTCCAGGTATCTTGTTCTTATCTGTCTCTGTGGCGAAGTGGTACAAAGCGCGTCTGTGACAGCCAAGGTACCGAGTTCTATCACCGCCACAGGCAATTGTGCATCCGATCCGCACAGACAGCAATGGTAAACTGCTGAACGTATTTATATTGCCTAGAAATTACCACAGCCAACAAATGCTGGGTGATAGCTAAGTCCTGGAAAAGATTGCTACCAATTTTGTATTATCTTGTTTTTATAGCTCTGTACACAAACTGTCACAAATTTTTTGTAGCTCTGTACACAAACTACCACAAGTGTTTTTGTAGCTGTGTACACATACTGTCACAAATGTTTTTGTAGCTCAGTACACAAACTATCACACATGTTTTTCTAGCTTTGTACACAAACTGTCACAAATGTTTTTCTAGCTCTGTACACAAACTGTCACAAATGTTCTTCTAGTTCTGTACAGAAACTGTCACAAATGTTTTTCTAGCTCTGTACACAAACTGTTACAAATGTTTTTCTAGCTCTGTACACATACTTTCACACAAGTTTTTCTAATTCTGTAGAAAAACTTTAACACGTTTTTCTAGCTCTGTACACAAACTGCCACACATGGGGTTTAAAACATTTCAACCGTTCTGAGAGTTTTTCTCAACAAGTCTATATGATATCTTGTGGCAAGAGGTATTAATTTACCTGAGAAAAAAGAATCATTCCATGATACATAGAGCTATTTATGTCATACGAGAGTCAATCATGGACAATTAGTAAATAAAAATAAATACGTATTTTACAAATGTTGTAGCCATTAACCCAGCTTTATGTAAATAGTGAATTTTTATGCAATATAAATACGTTCAGTAGTTTCCTATTGTTTTCTGAACGCTCTTGGTGCACAATTGTCCGTGGCAGGGTGTGAACCTTGCGTTTACTTGCTTTTGAAGAAAATATATTTCGCATGGAAAGAAATGTTGACAAATACTGCACTAAGTTATTCGATTTTAGCGTGAAACGGTTTTTAGCAATGAGAGAATAGGAGACACACAGCAACATTGGTTTAGCTAAGCTAATATCAAAAAGATAGAGGAACCAGCATATCTGTTCTTAGTTGCTAAAGGGGAAGAATGATCTAGATATGGTCATTCTTCTATTCCTGAGGGAGTTATGTTGTGTATTATAGTTCTATTGCAATCTCGAGGTTCATTACGGACAAGAGGGTTGGTTTAATCTCTAGAAGTCTAGACATGGGGTCTTCAGCATGCTTCATCATAGAATAGATGCCTACTATATTGGACAATTCTAATTATTAAACGAAGCAATGAGATATCAATGCACGTCCTGATGAATGACGAGCCCAGAGCATGACTAATGAAGAGCCCAGAGCATGATCAATGGAGAGACCAGAGCACGACCAATGAAGAGCCCAGAACATGATCAATGGAGAGACCAGAGCACGACCAATGAAGAGCCCAGAACATGATCAATGGAGAGACCAGAGCATGACAAACTAAGCGCATACATAGCTCATCTCACAATCACGATAAACAAGATGGTCGCTATCATGATCGTGATCTTCTTTTATATCTCCATTTTCTGTCTATTTCATTGTCATACTTCGCCAGGTGAGGTACTGTAGCTTTGCTTGAGTATTTCATTGTCAAACTTCGCCAAGTGAGGTACTGTAGCTTTGCTTGGGTATTTCATTGTCATACTTCGCCAAGTGAGTTACTGTAGCTTTGCTTGAGTATTTCATTGTCATACTTCGCCAAGTGAGGTACTGCAGCTTTGCTTGGGTGATATATATATATAAAGCATTTATCGGGATTTTTATGTTTACTTTGCTGTGTTCTTTTGCTTTATTTTTGTGAGATTTCTTAATTGTTCAATAAATATAATTTCGGGTTGTTGTTCTTTTTCAAAGCACCTATTAATCAAAAATATAATTGCTATCTCCAAAACCGTTCATGTAGATTTATAGTAGAGTGCTACATAGTTTCTCGCGGCAAATTTAAGTGAGCAGAGTGTGTATAATGTCTGAATAATCGCTAAGGTCTATCAATATTTGTTACATTGACTTCAAGACGTAAGAGCTTGTTATAATTACTCAACAAAGTTATCGAAAATATCATCATTAAAAATGTTTAGCTTCATTGCTTCAAAATTGTGACAATCTCAACAAAAAATTATATGTAATGTGGCCTACTGTATTAGCACGAGAATTTCTGACTTACTAATGATAAATCCAACACTGAACCTAAACCTGACGCTAATCTTGAAATTACAATTTATCCCTTAGTCTAACGCTAATCTTGTAATTACATTTTAACCCTTAGTCTAACGCTAATCTTGAAATTACAATTTATCCCTTAATCTAACGCTAATCTTGAAATTACAATTTAACCCTTAATCTAACGCTAAACCTGAAATTACAATTTAACCCTTAATCTAACGCTAAACTTGAAATTACAATTTAACCCTTAATCTAACGTTAATCTTGAAATTACAATTTAACCCTTAATATAACGCTAAACTTGAAATTACAATTTAACCCTTAATCTAACGCTAATCTTGAAATTACAATTTAACCCTTAATCTAACGCTAATCTTGAAATTACAATTTTACTCCTAATCTAACGCTAAACTTGAAATTACAATTTAACCCTTAATCTAACGGTAAACCTGACTTATCTTTAAATGAAAACGTAACCCTTATTCTAACCCTTAATCTAAATCTCACTTAGGCCTACCCACGGCTAGTTTAGCACACAACGTTTAGCGTTTTTTAGCCCTGCTAAATATCATGATGATTGACACGTCTTTCTGACTGGAAACCACTGACTAATTGCAGACGATTCTTCTAATGATAGCGTACGTCAACGACGGGTCTAGAGATCTGATAACTACTACATCTGGTCAAGAATCACTTGCTGTTCGGTCCCAGACGCCTTAATGAAATGAACTCAGGCACTTCATCGCGACATGCGGTGAATGCTCATCGCGACATGCGTTGAAGGCTCTTCATCACCAGACAAGATCTTCTTTCTCGCCCATTACAAAAGAGTACAACGAATTTCCATAAAGGTATAGAGAGTAATATCTACATATAGAATTGTAGACAGCTATGTGTTATTATAGAATTATAGAAATAATATTCTATTACAGATTTGTAGAAAGTAGAACATGATTACAGAGTTGTAGGAAGTAAAATATGATTATAGAGTTGTAGAAAGTAGAATATGATTATAGAGTTGTAGAAACTAATATAAAATTCTAGAGTTATAGGTGCAATTGTTTTGGGCACATCACAAGAAGAGGGAAGGTGAAACAGTGCAACAACAAGAAAGTTGAACAGCACGAGGGGGGCAGGGAAGAGAGAAGATGCTCAACAAATTGGCAGTGCTGCATGAGAAAACTTCGGTATCAGAAGGATTGACCGAACAAGAAATAAAAGGCCGTGGAAAGAAATGATAACACACGTCACACGGCATGGAATATATAAAGAAATGATAACACACGTCACACGGCATGGAATATATAAAGAAATGATAACACACGTCACACGGCATGGAATATATAAAGAAATGATAACACACGTCACACAGCATGGAATATATAAATAAATGATAACACACGTCACACGGCATGGAATATATAAAGAAATGATAACACACGTCACACGGCATGGAATATATGAAGAAGATTTATGGACAGAAATATTTGGTTGTATTGAAAAAAATAATATATGAAATGTCTTCAATTTGTACATCGTCCGTGATTTCTCGGGAAGCAAAGAATGGGAATAGTGTTTACATTCGATGCATCTAGTAAGAGGCGACTAAGGAGATTATGGGTGTAGTTGGTTTTCTTATCACTAAGTGACCTTACAGCTATGCTGATTTTCTTCTCCTTCTTTCGTTCACTTGAAACATGTCTATATCTGTGATTCTGTCTCCTTAATAAAACTCACTGTCTTTTGTAGTTCATACAGTGTCCCATAGAGCTTTGATTCCAGTGTTGTTTCCTCTGGCCAATATGTCTGCCTCAGCGTTTCATGCTCAGAACACTCTTGAAGTATATGTTTGGCACTCTGTGCTGCCTGTCCACATGTAAACATGGTCGTGTTGCCATTCTTGAACTTTGTATACATGTGACTGCGGAGTCGGTTGTGTCCTGTTCTGAGATGTAGAATTATAACTTGTTCTGATCTGTTCATAATGTGATAGTCATCTTGTGTTGGTGTTTGTGGCTTTCTTATTGACTTTATCATCTGTTTTTTCTGATGGTAGGTGATTGGTATATCTGGTTGGTCTTCGGCAGCACCTTCCTTAGCCAGTTGGTCTGCTTTTTCATTTCCTGGTATTCCACAGTGAGAGGGTATCCGCTGCATGGTTACCCTATACTGGTAAGACAATTCGCTAAGTAGTTTTTTTAAGTCTGTTAGTTTTCCAGACTGGAGAGCTTGAAGCACTGACCTTGCATCTGTCAGGAATACCACAGGCTGTAGGCCAGAGTTGGAGTTTAGCAGTTTTTTAGCTGCCACACTAGTTTCCTGGATTTCTGCATCATAATTATTGCAGAATTTTCCTGTCGGTGTTCTGATTGTATCTCTAGGCTTGTGTGGATATTCTATATATACACCTGTACCTCCATTCCTCACAGCATTCTCTGCTGACCCATCTGTGTACACTCTGACCCATATTCCTCATATGGTTCATGTTCCTATATGGAATATGTTTCATATTCCTCATCCAGGCAACTGAGGGTGACTGTCATTCGCTGCAAACTGTTCTGTTCGTCCTCGCTTAGTATTCCTTTCACATGGGTCTGAATGTATATTGGCATTCCATGGCTTTCACTCCACGGGGTTTGTTCTGGTACAGACCTTAAGGGGCTGTCAACTTCAGGTAGGTCTGTAAGTTGTCTACGGAGTCGTTTAGCTTGATGGATAAAGCTGCTCCTTTTCAGTCGCCCCATTGCTAGATTTTGGAATCTTTCCTTCATTGGATGACTTGGCATACACTTAAACTTTTCTGCTTGAATTAGTACTTTTGTGTCTCTGCGTTCGCCAAGTGTTTGCATTCTTCCCATTTTCTGCATCTCTGCTATGGGTGTTGATTTCATTGCTCCCAACATTATTCTAAGTGCCTGGTTTTGCACTTTATCTAGATCTTGTAATGTGGTGTTAGATGCAGGACACCACGCATCTGAACCATATTCCATGTGTGGTCTTATGCCTTGCTATTAAACTGTACTGAGTATATTTCCACTTGCTCCCCATGTGGTTCCACTTAGTTTTCTTGGATAGCTAGCTTCCTCCTGGCTTTTGTTGTTGCTTTGTTTATGTGCTGCTTCCATGTCAGCTTATCATCAAAAGTAACTCCGAGGTATGTGGGTTGTTTGTTTCTTTCAAGAGCTCTCCATCTATCTTGATATGACCAGCTTTTTGATTTTGGTGAGAGGGTAAAGAGTTTGTTTGTTTGTTGTTTGTTTTGCGTTCGCTCCATTGTAACCATCACGGATATCCGTGCGATTTCCGCCGGGAGCGTGATTACGTTGTGCCACAGTTATGCTCCTTGTAGGCCTAGCACATCCGATTTCGGCATGCCGTGACAATTCGGGTGGGCTACCCTTAGCCTGTGACAGGCTCTATATCTGTCTCCAGGCACGCGTAGTGGCGACTCTTCGCCAAGACGATGTTTGCTTTCGTCTGACTCGTACGAGGTGTTCCACTGTCTGTGAACTTGCCTCGTGTAATTGGACGTGCTGTGCATGTGCCCATTTGGTACTGAACCGTTTCTTATCCGTGATCCTGGTTCCTTAAGGGGAAGAACTCAACAGAGGAGTTGGACCCTTGGCTCTTTAGCCCTCTTAGCCGAGGTGTCATTCACCGACATCGTGTACCCCTTGTCCAAGTTCGAGTCTCACACCACGCGTTTCAGAGCACGCGTTCTAGAGCTGAGCGTCCTTGTCCCAATAGCGCCTGAGCCCATCAGGTACTGAACCCTTTCTCTCTTCAAGTGTATTTCCGGTGTAGGAAAACCTGACAGTAGAGTTGGGCCAGGGCTAAATCGTTGTCCCTTTTATGCCTGAGCCCATCGGGTACGGAACCCTTTCTCTCTGCAAGTGTACTTCCGGTATAGGAAACCTTGACAGTAAAGTTGGGCCAGGACTACCATCGTTGTCCCTTTCTTGCCTAAGCCCATCGGGTACAGAACCCTTTCTCTTCGCGAGCATATTTCCGGTTTAGGAAGGCTCGACATTAGAGTTGGATGAGGTCTTCTTGCTTTACCAAACGCCAATAAATGGGTCTGGGTCTCTGCCTGTAAGGAACACAGGTAACTAGAAGCTTGACTCGAGCTGACGGAGCTTGTAGTTCCCCTTTCCTAGGGACTTTTCACTTTCTATTTGCAGTTCGCGCTGCCCTCTAGCGCTGTTCTGCCCTTTCATTGTTTCATTGTACTCGGTATGAAATCTATTTGTCTCTCGCCATTCTTCTACCTTTACGTGCATTTTACATTGGCCGCCCCTCCAATGTTTGGACTGGACTGACTAGCTTCACTGTATGTCGACAGTGTCGCTGTATGTGGTGATGCTGGTGGTGTCGTAGATATTATCTGTCTCTTGTGCAGTCAAATCTCTTTCTATCTGCTACCTCCACATTCTCGGACACGATCCCCAAATGATTCGGCCAGAATCAGCTCGAGCTGCTGTATTTCTGTTTCCAGGGTGCACCGCATGGAGGTACATTTGGGATCTTGGTTATCTGCTAACCAGGGGTCCGCCTAGAGCAATGCGTTCCCTTTGCACCCCAGGGTAAAGAGTGTAGTACTGCACCTATCTGTGTTAATGCTGACGCACCATCTATTTGCCCATAAGGATAGGGCATCAATAGCTCTTTGTATTTGTTTAGTGGCCACTGTCGCATGTTCTTCCGTGCACCAGATCACCAGCATGCATTGCCACTTTGATCCTGTGTGGTAGTTTAGCAACTAGGTCATTGATTTAAACCAAGAAAAGTGTGGGTGACAGGACTCCTCCCTGGTGGACTCCATGACGCAATAGGACATTCTTGCTCTTGCGACCATCTAACTGTACCCTGGATCTTCTATTATGCAGGTATGCTTTTACCCATTTGTACATTCTTGAGGTAACCCTGAAATGTCGCAATTTCTTTAAGAGCCCTTCTTTCCAGACCTTATCAAATGCTTTCCTGAGGTCTATCCATGCTGCTAGTACCAGTTTATTTTCTTGGAAGGCATCCTCAATTTCTTGGGAGAGGTAGGTTGCCTGATCTTCAGTAGAGTAGCACTGTCTGAAACCTGCTTGCTGTGATACCAGAAGGTTTTCACTTTCAATGTACCACTGCATCCTAAGATTGATAATGCGTTCCATTGTTTTACATAGACAGCTTGTGAGGTTGATGGGCCTGTAGTTGGAGACTGTGTTGCCATCTTTTCCTGATTTGAGGAGTGGTATCATAATTGCTTCTCTCCACGCATGTGGTACATTACCTGTGGACCAGCTTGTGTTAAAGATCTGCAGTAGATTTGCTCTTGCTACAATTCCCAGGTTTCTAATCATTTCATTGGACACTCCATCAGCTCCAGGGGATTTTTTAATTTTCAATTTGGATATTGCGGCTCCAGACTTTCATTGTGATTGGTGCCTCCATGTCTTCAGGTATAGGTTCACCTTGTCCAATGTTTTGCTGGTTCTCTCGAACCTCCTGTTGTTTGTATTGGCTTACTTTGACGTTATTGTCTTCTGCAAAGGAATCTGCAAAGTAATCAGCTGCATGTTTACCTGTTAAAATGTTTCTATCTTTATAAAGTGTGATCCTAGTATTTCTCCCTGTACCTTCATCATTTAGTTGTTTTACAAGTTTCCATAATTTCCTAGTATCTCTTTCTAGGTTCAGCGACTGTTTTTTCTTTCCAGCTGCTCCGTCTGGCTTGTAACTTGGCTCTTTGAAATTTAGCCTTTGTTTGCTGATATTTGTTGTGATGTTCTTGGCTAGGTCTGTTCTCAGACGGCTGTCTCGATGTTTCCATCTCATTTTGCAGCTTTTCCAGTTCATCATTTCAGTAGGGTTTGTAGTTTTTGTGTTCCCCCTGGGTATGGTTTTACTAGCAGCATGTAGTATACATCTATTAAATTCACTCACTGCTCTATTGATATCTTTGTCCAATTCATGTCCTTAGCTAGAACACTGGTTAAATGCTGGTACATTTTCCAGTCTGCCCTTTTATAGTTCCACCTAGTGAGCGTGCTGCTGTCCTTGGTAAATTCATTGTGGATTTTCAGAAATACTGGTCTGTGGTCACTACCTCCAAGCTGCTTTCCAACAACACGTGTGATGTTCCATTTCAAGCCTGGTGTGTGGAATACCAAATCTGGTGTAGAGGTGGTGTGCCATGCTCTCGAGTAGAAGATTGGCGAGTCTGCTGGCTGGTTAATAAGGATGAGATTATTTTCATCCTGCCAGCTCTCAAGTTCCTCACCTCTCTTGTCGATATGATCATAGCCCCAGCTCTGAGAGTGGCTGTTGAAGTCACCACACACCATAAGTCTCTCTTTGTCTGGAATTGTGTCTAGTGCCAATGGTTTTTCATTTGGGCAGTAGTAGTTCAGTAGATGGAATTGTGCACTGTCTGTTTTCAGGTGGTATTCTGCTCCTTCCATATATACTTATATATATATATATATATATACATTCCATATATATATATATATTCTACATCCGGTATTCTGCCCCTTCCATATATACTTCCAGCTGACATGCGCTGATATTGTTTTTAACAAGTGTCAGAATTCCACCCTTTCGCCTGTCCTTTCTGTCAGACCGGTAGCACTGGTAGCCTCTGATTTTGAAGGCTATGTCGCTGCTGAGGTGTGTTTCTTGGATACAGCATATACTAACTTGTTCTTCACTGAGGACATTTTCAAGTTCCTTTTTTTGCTGCATTCATCTCTTTTACTGTTGACACCCTCAGCATTCCAGTGCATTATTTTTATTGGTCGTTTATTTGTTTGGCCAGTAGCTCTATTCCCTTGCCTCCTGGCTCCTCGGGGCAATTGAGAAGGACTTCCAGTAACTGAGGTTGGGCCCTTTCGAGGTATAGGGCCCGGCACCGTCCCTGCCTGAACGTCCGCCACAGGGCAGGCACCATAACGAATTATAGATGTAGACATGTTTCCATTGTGTTTTGTGCGTGGCACCCTGATTATCTGTGCGCCTTTTGGCTGGATGCCTCCGACTTCAGCACTCTGCTTACTTGGGCAGGACTATGGTCCTGCTCGAGTGGGACTGCCCGACCAGTCTTAGTTTCCAGCCCCTGATGGCTAAACTAAGCCCCATCACCTCTGCACGGTGCTGGTCTCGATGGGGAGCTATGCTGATGTTGAATGTGTAAGACCAAAGGCGCAAAAATCGCAGCAAAGCTGTAAACCAT
The DNA here is from genome assembly GCA_034231615.1 of Meghimatium bilineatum. Lineage (NCBI taxonomy): Eukaryota > Metazoa > Mollusca > Gastropoda > Stylommatophora > Philomycidae > Meghimatium > Meghimatium bilineatum. Next base: position 4,898,242 of record CM067299.1, read on the forward strand.
AAAACAACGAATTCCCTCCGAACTACATCCTGCAAATCTACAAGTATTTGAAAACGAAATTCGAAGAAGAAGATGAAAAAGTTTAAACAAATCCGGAGAAACTCTCTTTTCTCGCCATTTTATATTTGTCACGGCTGACGACGAAAATCTGTTTAGGCAGATAATTAGCGTGTCAATCTTTATCATATGGAAGTATTTCACGTATAGACTGGCAAATATGACAATGTTTCAAGCAGAGAATATGGAAGGATTGACACGTATGGACTGGCAGATATGGTCGTGTTTCTAGTTGAGAATATGGAAGGATTGACACGTATGGACTGGCAGATATGGTCGTGTTTCTAGTTGAGAATATGGAAGGATTGACACGTATGGACTGGCAGATATGGTCGTGCTTCAAACAGAGAATATGGAAGTATTTCACGTATAGTCTTGCAGATATAGTCATGTTTCTAGCTCAGAAAATGGAAGGACTGTTACGTATGGACTGGTAGATATGGTCATGTTTCAAACAAAGAATGAAAGACACATTACCACAAAAATTAGGCTACATAAATTGCAACATATTATTCACTGAAATTATTTATGTAATCAGTTTCTTCTAGATTTGTTTTACAGAATAGTATTTGAAGTCTATATTTCAATATATTTCATTTCCTCTTGTGCTGCTAAGCGTCGTGATGGGAATTCTGATTTTTTATTGTCTTTGGCCATTTGAGTTGCATTGACCATGGTAAGCCCGTGGTCTTATTAATGTTTCTGTGATTGTCTATGCTCATCCAGTGCTTGGTCTTCCTCGTTTCTTATAGCCCGGTCTTCTGCTGATGTATGCACGAAGGGCTATTTGCGCAGGCTTCATTCTCATGACGTGATCAAACCAGTTTGTTTGCTTCCTCTCGATGTAGTCTTGATTGAGGTAGTCTTTATTTCTTTCCTGATATCTTCATTTCTCGGACGGTTTCTTCTCTGACATTTATAGCTTTCCTGAAACATCTCATTCCACAGACTGTGATTTTTCCTTAGTGTCTTTGTCAAGGTTCATGTTTGACATTGGTAACACAGAGCTAGTATAAAAATACTGTTTATCAACTGTTGTTTTGTGGCCATGCAGATTGATGAGTGTTTAAGTATTGGTGACAGATGGTAAGTCACAGCATTGATTTTTCGTCACTTTGTTCCAATCTCTCTCTCTCGATTTGCCATCCTCCGTAAATATACTTCCTAGATATTTAAACTCTGGGACTTGCTTTAGTTTTGTACCATTGACAGAAACATTTAACTGGCCTGGTGTTCTGCTTATCTTCATAGTCTCTGTTTTAGATTTGTTTAGTTTCATGTTGTGTTGTTCGCAGGTTGTATGGAGCTAGTGTGTGTGTGTTTAGTTTCATGTTGTGTTGTTCGCAGGTTGTATGGAGCAAGTGTGTGTGTCGCTGTAATTAGTTGTCAGATTCGTATATTAAACATTGCTCATCTGCAAATAGCACTTTGTTGAGTTGAGCTGTGTTCTTCATTTGATGCTTCTGCAGGGGTGGATTTGTTTGACTACGTCTTTAGTTATCCTGTCCATTTATGCTACATTTGTGAATGTAACATACGCCTGTACGTGTCAAACATCTCATCCATGTGTCATATATCTCATCTATGTGTCAAACTTCTCATCCATATATCAAACATGTCATCCATGTATCAAACATCTTATCCGTGTATTAAACATCTCATCTATGTATCAAACATCTCATCCATGTGTCATACATCTCATCTATGTGTCAAACATGTCATCCGTGTATCAAACATCTCATCCGTGTATCAAACATGTCATCCATGTATCAAACATCTTATCCATGTAGTATATATTTTCTGGTGTCAATAAAAAACCAGTACCATGAAAGCTACTGCTTTGTAAGGACTAGAAAAGAATCAACAAAGACAATGTACAAACGGATTGAGTACATCTGGGATGGGTTAATGAAAACAATAGCAGTCTAAGAGTTAATTGACAGAATAATGCGAACATGCATAATTTAAAATCTATGTGACATGCCCTTTACAGAATAATGTCCTCATCACACTTTGTAAATATATCGGTTCTGTGCATGCCTCCCAACCTCTTCCGGTGGCATGTTCACAAAGTTTTCGCTACCCTGTGTTCATCGAGTCTTGGTCTACCTCGTGGTCTCTTCCCAGGAACTTTTCCCTCCTTCATTAATATTTCTCTAAACTATTGTGTCTTTTTATATGTTAGAAATATGTTTTTTCCATTGCGGATGCCATTGCCCATATCTCACAACCATTTGTGGTTACTGGAAATATATATCTTCTTAATAGTTGTACTTGTGCTTTTCTGCTTGTCCATTGCCGTAGATTTTTAGTCCGCGATGTTATATGTATGACAAATGTTAATCCCTTTCTGATCTCTGGTCCAAGTATTTAAGATCGCATGTGAAACTTGACATTTAAGATCGCATGCAAAACTTTACATTTAAGATCACATGCATAACTTGATATTTAAGATTGTTTGTAAAACTTGATATTTAAGATCGCATGTAAAACTTGATATTTAAGATCACATGCAAAACTTGACATTTAATATCACATGTAAAACTTGACATTTAAGATCACATTTAAAACTTTATATTACAGAGAAAATAATTTTCTGAGATATCAAATGAGCGTCTTATTCTTCAGTGTTCATTCTCAAACTCCCACTAGATCTCTAGCAAGACACTGGTCCTACTAAATTTCCAGCGTGATGTAGTCAAGAAAATTAAATGCGTTATGTTGCTGTGTTACCTAAACCAACAGCACGACACATCTGTCTACGGCAGTGAATGAAATCGGACGGCAGAAATTACTAAGTTACTTATAGATGTGTTTCACAATATCGTTTACACTACTGTGTCCATCCTCATCTGGCTTGTAATTTATTGTTCTACTGAATGTCTATGACCAGGCATACACTGCCTGACGTAATGTTGGAACAATCTTCAGGCAAGATTAACGCGTATCATAAAAAAATGGATTATGATGGACAAAAGACATAAATATTTGACATGCAAAAAGGAAATAAGGAAACAACGGAACAAATTACGAAGAAGTAGACAGTGTTTACACTGTTGGTGAAACTATCTCTCTGTATCTTAAGTTTTTTTTATTGTATGTGCTTATTTCGTTTGTGTTTGTTTCTTGAAAAAGGTTTAACAGTTACGTGGGAAAAGTCCTTGTTCCATTGATGTCTGTTTTTTCTTTGTTACGTTAGTTGTTTTATTTGGTAGTTATTAGTTGAACAAGTAACAATATTACATGGTTCTATTCATCACTTGTTGAACAAGTAACAATATTACATAATTCTAGTCATCACTTGTTGAACAAGTAACAATATTACATGGTTCTATTCATACTTGTTAACTGCTATATCAGACTGGTATTAGACAATGAAAATTGCATATCTGCTAATCGCGAGGATATATAACCAGAACGATATATGACAGTTTCGAGAGAGACTCAGTAGCCAGTCATAAATATTGCATGGCCTTATGCGTTTTATTTTCTCTATTGGCCCGTCTCTGTTTGAAGAGTAAAAAAATGTTTATATGACGATCAAAGTACCAGGTTCAATTTCAATCGTAAGCAATTGTGAATCCGTACAATTGTGAATCCGTACAATTGTGAATCCGTACAATTGTGAATCCGTACAATTGTGAATCCGTACAATTGTGAATCCGTACAATTGTGAATCCGTACAATTGTGAATCCGTACAATTGTGAATCCGTACAATTGTGAATCCGTACAATTCAGAAAGTTATGACAGCCTAGTTAATATAAAAATTTGGATTGAATATAAATAATATGGAAGAAATTTTTGGTTGATGTCTACAGCCTGATTAGGATTTGCTCTCAACGTTATACTTCTGATCTATTTTTTTTTTAAATTTTATATATCTTCAGATCAGGTGCATTCTCCACAACAAAGGTTAACTTTTATGAATCTCTAACATTTCATGTGTATCTAATATTTCATTTGAATCTAACATTCCATGTGAATCTCTAATATTTCATGTGAATCTAACATTCCATGTGAATCTCTAATATTTCATGTGAATCTCTAATATTTCATGTGAATACCTAACATTCCATGTGAATCTCTAATATTTCATGGGAATCTCAAACATTCCATGTAAATATCTAACATTCCATGTGAATCTCTAATATTTCATGTGAATCTCTAATATTTCATGTGAATATCAACATTTCATGCTCGTGCGTTGGCTATACACTATGACAGATTTGTCAATTTGTCAATTTCTTGATTTTTTTAAAGTCTATTTTACGAAGAAGACATGGAGAGCGGAATTCAACCTCATGGCCATATATGCACAAGGCCAACGTCTTAACCACTACGCCACGGAGAGTCCAAATCATTTGCTAAAATTATACAAGAGATGCATTCGTCACAATTCCAGGAAATGGAAATTTACATAACTAAAACTAACCACACAACTACACAATCGTGTATGCATGTATAACTAAACACAGTATAGTCACTCAATCACACAATCACTCAACCACAGAATCACACAACCACTCAATCACACAACCATTCAATCACACAATCATAAAATGACACAACCACACAATCACACAACCACACAACCACACAACCACACAACCACACAATCACACAACAACACAACCACACAACCACACAACCACACAACCACACAATCACACAACCACACAATCACACAATCACACAACCACACAATCACACAATCACACAATCACACAACCACACAATCACACAATCACACAATCACACAGTCACACAATCATGTTTATGTCTACCTGCTTTCTCTAAAGGGTATCCATAAACTACGTCAACAAATAGTGGGTCGAGGAAGGAGTATGAAAAGAGTTGATGACGTGTGTAAACAAGAGACAGGGGGTTGAAAAAGTTGATGTCAACAATAATGTTTTTATACATCAATTTAATTGTTTGAACGTGAAAGATTTTTTCTAAAAATGTGAATGAAACGTGTAGTTTTTTTCGTACTTTTATTTGTTAGAGGGATGGAGGAATAACATTTTCTGTTAGAGGGATGGAGGAATAACATTTTCTGTTAGAGGGATGGAGGAATAACATTTTCTGTTAGAGGGATGGAGGAATAACATTTTCTGTTAGAGGGATGGAGGAATAACAAATTTTGACATGATTACGGTTTGAATTTTTGACAGTTATTGACAAGATGTGGTAGGGCGTGAAAAATGACCAAAATAAATTGTTGACAAAATGTATGTTCAGCCCCTGAACTTTTCAAACGTGGAATTTTGTTAATTTTTTTTGCTAGCCTATTTACTTTTAAAGCATGACTCATTTTAATTATGTCGAAACGTCGCTCGCTAGTTAGCTTTACATTACTCATTTTCGTTTTAGAAGAGACTAACAGGTTCGTGTGAGTTAGTTTCTCTATCAGAGGTTTTGTGCGCGAGGAAGACAACATATAACGATAGGATTCGACACTTGATCACATCTAAGAAAAAACGAAGAATCAACAGATAGATATCAGATGCGACAGCTCTACCCTAAAAGCCATCTGCCACAGAAATAATGATGGAAAATGGCCATGCCCTTCTAGTATCGGACAAATTGTATTACTGTACGGTCCGCTATAAAAAAAGGACATTGCAAAATGACTCGCCCAAATGGACGAAGAATCTGGCGCATTAAAACAAGCATATTAAGATATTTACTTGAACAATGTAGCTCTTCACTGATAAATCCTTTGTGTTATCTTTGTGGAGACGGTGCGCACTTTCCTCAATTTCTATATAACAGTATGTAAGTTTGTTGATTAATGAGGTGCATCAGTGTAAATGTGGCTGAGTAGGCAGAGCAGAGCAGGTAAGTGTGGCTGAGTAGACAGAATAGAGGAGGTAAATGTAGCTGAGTAAACAAAGGACTAGAAGTGGTGGATGGTGGTAGATGAATATAAGACAGGAAGACAGATATGATGTACATATAAAGATTGATCAGTGTTTTCCAACATGTGGCGCACACCCCACGGGGGGGGGGGCAATTTGACTGTTCAGGGAATGGGCGATTCCAACAAAGCTTTTACGGAATAATTCAATTTCTGAATATAAAAACAATATGTAGCCGTGTAATATACTTAGAGGGTAGGGGTAAGGCATCATAATTTTAGATAGACTTAGATGGGGAATTGTTAAAAAAATGTTGGAAAACACTGGATTAGACATGGATAGATGGATTTATCTATAGAAAAATGGATATATAGAGAGATATATTAGAAATATAGATTAGATAGATTAAGTAGATATTATATTGAAGAAATAGAAAGATTGTTGGATGGTAGGATATATGGATGGATAGATGGATTTATGAATATATAGGTACATTGATAGATGGAAATGCAGATATTTAGATAGACATATAGAAAAATACGATAAATAGATAAATATATATTCTTGGTGGATTAATGGATTCATTGATAGATAAATATTTAGGTACACTTATTAGAAATATGGAGAAGGTATATCCAATTGTAGATTATGTTGACAAATATCGACAAATTAAAGAGGATAGATGAAAAGATGGATAAATGAATGGATTGATTGATGGATACATATATGGATAAATGCGTGGATGGTTGCATAAATTGCTAAATAGATTGATTTATAGAAATATAAATATGCAGGAAGGGAGGCAGACAGGTCGACATACAGAGATAGATAAATAGATAGAAAGACAGACAGACAGAGAGACAGACGGACGGACAGAAAGAGGGATGGATGGATGGATGGATGGATGGATGGATAGATTAGATAGATGGATAGATAGATTAGATAGATAGATAGATAGATAGATAGATAGATAGATAGATAGATAGATAGATAGATAGATAGATAGATAGATAGATAGATAGATAGATAGATAGATAGATAGATAGATAGATAGATAGATAGATAGATAGATAGATAGATAGATAGATAGATAGATAGATAGATAGATAGATAGATATATAGATAGATAGATAGATAGATAGATAGATAGATAGATAGATAGATAGATAGATAGATAGATAGATAGATAGATAGATAGATAGATAGATAGATAGATAGATAGATAGATAGATAGATAGATAGATAGATAGATAGATAGATAGATAGATAGATAGATAGATAGATAGATAGATATAGATAGATAGATAGATAGATAGATAGATAGATAGATAGATAGATAGATAGATAGATAGATAGATAGATATAGATAGATAGATAGATAGATAGATAGATAGATAGATAGATAGATAGATAGATAGATATCAGAGATTGCAGTGAAATAGAACAGCCAAATACACGCACCCCCCCCCCCACCCCCCTTCCTAATGAAGTGAAATATACAATAATATAATGTCCATCCTTGGTCATCAAGAAACACTGAAAATTGTTCTAAATGGAAGAACAAAAGAGAAATGATGAAAACCAAACGTAAAGAACATGGACCACGTAAGCGCGTAAAAGCCAAGATAATGAAATTTATAGCGTGTGTGTGTCCCAGCTCAGGGCGATAAGTTTAAGAAAGAAGTGACGAAGAAAATGACACGTGCTTGTGATATTTAAGTAGAAACTGGGAAATAATGTTTTAAAGAAGCTTTGTACTTCTTTCGTTGTAGAGAACATCAGTAGGCCTTTCTAGATATTATCTGTTTCTGAATTATTTCACAAGAATTTCAAAAAGTACTATTACATTCACAAACCCGAAGTTATTACTGGTAAATGAATATTCGTGTGTAAATTAGAAATATTTACAGAAAGTCATTTACTTTATAATATAATGTACATTGCACCAACAATTTTATAATTTCAAAAAAAAATTAGTCAATAATGGTTTTAGTATCTGGTCGTAATTTGTTTGCTGTTCTATGCAAAACTAAATGACTGATTCATAAAATTTAAGAATTATATAACCATTTTCAAGTGATAATATTTTGCAGTTCAGTGGGATATTGAAATTTATAAAGTTTAATTGCACAGTCCTGTAGTGGACATCGTAAGTTTGTTTGAATATCTATTGGTAGAGGGACTAAATGCAATTTCAAGTTCGTGTAAACATCATTACGTACCTGGAACCTATGATTTGTGAGCAGCAACGACTTCATTCTTAGAGTGTAAGTAAACGTTGTCAACTTTATAATGGAAGTCAATATTCTTAGATGAAATTTATTTCTTAGTGTAAGTAAATGTTGTCTTAAGTGTAATGTAAGTAAATGTTGTCTTACGTATACTGTAAGTAAATGTTGCCATTCATACATGTAAGTACATATTGTCATTTTTCAAATGCAAGTCATTATTGCCATTGTTAGAATATAAGTCATTATTGTCATTCTCAGAATGTAAGTAAATATTGCCATTCTTAGTATGTAAGTAAATGTTTCCATTCTTAGTATGTAAGTAAATGTTTCCATTCTTAGTGTGTAAGTAAATGTTTCCAATCTTAGTGTGTAAGTAAATGTTTCCATTCTTAGTGTGTAAGTAAATGTTTCCATTCTTAGTGTGTAAGTAAATGTTTCCATTCTTAGTATGTAAGTAAATATTGTCATTCTTAGTATGTAAGTAAATATTGTCATTCTCAGAATGTAAGTAAATATTGTCATTCTCAGAATGTAATTAAAGCTACCCTTCATAGAATGTATGTAAATATTGTCATTCTCAGAATGTAATTAAAGCTACCCTTCATAGAATGTAAGTAAATATTGTCATTCTTAGTATGTAAGTAAATATTGTCATTCTCATAATGTAAGTAAATATTGTCATTCTCAGAATGTAATTAAAGCTACCCTTCATAGAATGTATGTAAATATTGTCAGTCTTTGAAGTACAAGTACATCTTATTTCTCTGATATTCAACGAATTCATTATTTATTATGTTGATGTACATTCGAAATGAGACGATACAGACGATTTTGAGGATATCATATATAGCTACCAAAGAAAAAGGTATGTCAAGAATTGATAAGAAAATTTGGTAAACTTTGAATGGTAGGCGCTGAAACCACAGTATAATGAGAAAGTTGAGATTGATGTGGTCATATAAAGATACATTATAGCATGGAAATATTAATAGTAAATTAATAATGTAGGATAGCAACGATTAAGTCCGTCCAACACGACGATGGATAAATGTGTCTGGTATTTTTAAAGATATCTTTAAGATGTCCGTGGCTACAGAAGATCAACTTGCTAAGAATTGTGAGAAGTTCAGAAGATACTTGAACAAGACTATGCTCTGGAAAGAGCATTCACATAAAAAGAACATATTACACTGAGAAAACTGTGTATAGTTGAGCATAAACGTGCTTACTGTCATAAACATGCTGACTGTCATAAACGTGCTGACTGTCATAAACGTGCTGACTGTCATAAACGTGCTGACTGTCATAAACATGCTGACTGTCATAAACGTGCTGACTGTCATAAACGTGCTGACTGTCATAAACGTGCTGGCTGTCATAAACGTGCTGGCTGTCATAAACGTGCTGACTGTCATAAACGTGCTGGCTGTCATAAACGTGCTGACTGTCATAAACGTGCTGGCTATCATAAACGTGCTGGCTGTCATAAACGTGCTGACTGTCATAAACGTGCTGGCTGTCATAAACGTGCTGACTGTCATAAACGTGTTGGCTGTCATAAACGTGCTGACTGTCATAAACGTGCTGACTGTCATAAACGTGCTGACTGTCATAAACGTGCTGACTGTCATAAACGTGCTGACTGTCATAAACGTGCTGACTGTCATAAACGTGCTGACTGTCATAAACGTGCTGGCTGTCATAAACGTGCTGGCTGTCATAAACGTGCTGACTGTCATAAACGTGCTGGCTGTCATAAACGTGCTGGCTGTCATAAACGTGCTGACTGTCATAAACGTGCTGTCATAAACGTGCTGACTGTCATAAACGTGCTGACTGTCATAAACGTGTTGGCTGTCATAAACGTGTTGGCTGTCATAAACGTTCTGACTGTCATAAACGTGCTGACTGTCATAAACGTGCTGACTGTCATAAACGTGTTGGCTGTCATAAACGTGTTGGCTGTCATAAACGTGCTGACTGTCATAAACGTGCTGACTGTCATAAACGTGCTGACTGTCATAAACGTGCTGACTGTCATAAACGTGCTGACTGTCATAAACGTGCTGACTGTCATAAACGTGATGGCTATCATAAACGTGCTGACTGTCATAAACGTGCTGACTGTCATAAACGTGCTGGCTGTCATTATTTCTGAATATCTAGAATGGTGTTTGAAAGTTTCAGCTCTATCCCTATAATCCTTTCTCTGCTTACGCTGTGAGGCGTTGCAAGATTTAATGACGATAGGTTTTCGGGATATTGCAATTCTGGTCACTTGATATACAATAATACTGTGCGGTGTCAGAATGATGGTAACTCATTCAATCCAACTTCTTCTTGGTCTCCTCTGTATCTTCCTGTTTCCATTTTCATGTTGTACGCTTTGGCCGCTGGCCAATAAGGGTTCATTCTTATTGGGTGGCCGAACCATTTTAATCTATATTTATCAATATATTTGTCTACACTTATTGTTCCAATATTTCTTGTAATCTCCTCATTTCTCACATGATCTCTTGTTGTTCTGTTTGCTGCTTTTCTTAGACATCTCGTTTCACATGTAGTCAGCTTTTTCTCCTTTCCTTTAGTTAGAGTTCATGTCTGATATTGACATTTTTGGGATGAATATTGAAGCTAGGATATGTCTTTTTTGTATCCATCGGGATAGATTCGTGTTTTAAAATTGGTGTAAATTCATCATTTACGTAGTTTGCTTTTTGAATTCTTGTCTCTAGCTTTCTGTCAATTCTTCCATCGGCTGTAAAAAAAAACCTCCCTAGATATATACATTTCTGCATTTGTTTCAGAAGTTGATTTATTAACGTTTCAGTTAATTGATCACAGACGTGATATTTGTCACCCATTCTAAATATCTAGAATAATGTTTGAAAGTTTCAGTTAATCAAATTCTGGGGACTGTTTGAATACACGTTTTGTTGTTTCTTTTTTAATAAGTTTGATGAGCGACATAACAAAAATACTAATCAAAATAAAACATGAAAGAATTAAAAACAGGATAGACATTTAGGTCAGCGAAGAGCAATTCAGTTTTTGGAAAAAAACAAAAGACCATAGAAGCTATACTTAGTATCTGACTATTGGTAGATAATATATATGTATAAAACGTATCTCCGTTTGCTTCATAGACTACAGCAATGCCGTTGACAGTCTAACATTAAAAATAATTTTAATGCCTTCAAGAAATATGCATAAATGGAAACGATATCAGACCGATTAGAAATATTGAGAACAATATGCATCAATAATGTGTGAAAACAGGTACTCACCATACATAGAAAAAAAAGAGGCGTCAGACAAGGATGCATTTTATCACCAAGCCTATTTAACAAAAAGAGAGACATCTTTAAAACACAGATATTACACAGAGAATATCTTTAAAAATATAGAAGAAATGCCAGGACTCAAGATCAATGGGAAAATAATAAACAACCTTAGATATGCAGATGGCACTGTTCTTTTGGCAGAAAGGGAACATGAACTACAAAGACTAATAGATCAAGTCGATAAATCAAGTAATGAATATGAACTTGATATAAATATCCAAAAAACAAAGACCATGATAATCGGCAAAGTTTCAATGGAACTGGTGCTAAACAAACAAAAATACATGAAAAGAAACTACAAAGTAGAACATTATGAGTATCTCGGACACATAGTCACAAATGATGGCAGATCTGAAACAGAAGTTAACAGAAAATGAATGGCTAAAAATACTTTCAATGCAATGAAATGAGAAAAATATTGACGTATAAAGAAATTATAATCGAAATTATAATCGCTAAAAATTAGAATTATAAAATGCTACATATTTTCTATATTAATGTATGGCTCAGAAACATGGACAATAAAGAAACATTTGGATGTGAGAGTTGATGCCTTTAAGATGTAGATATATAGAAGAATAGGGAGAATTTCATGGAAAGAGAAGAAAATAAAAAAAAAGACATTTCTAACATTTTGTATGAAGTAAGAATTATTAAAGAAAATAGAGATGAGACAAATAAAATATTTTGAACACATAAAAATCATGACTCCTTGCTGAAGACCTTACTTGAGGGTGAGTGAAGTCGAAGGGAAGCGACCAAGAGTAAAGCAGATATACAAGTGGGAGAGTAACATCGTGAGATTGAGATGGACTGGTTACAGTCTAGCAGAGTACACCACCAAAACAAAAGACTGGGGATGTTGGAGGTCTGTTGCAGCCAACCTTCGTTACGTGGACGGCACTTAATGATGATGATTGTTGTTTTTGCGATATGTGGCAAGATACAGGTGATCCGACTCCTGTCTCAATAAACCAATCAGTGTGTAAGTACCCTACTGACAGTTACAGTTCCATGCTTATTAGTCTCTCGGTTTATCCATTATGTTTCTCTTTATGGGTTGTTTTGTACTTTACACCGACTACACGCAGTCTAACTTCGTTTACTGTAACTCAATATTCTGCAGCTCTGATTACGTGTATGTGGGTGTTATTTTTATACCAGTATACACGAAAATAGGTTATATGTTTGTCAATAGTATTTACCACACGTCTCTCTTAGTGTTGACTGATGTATCATCATGACTTAACATCAAACATCTCCCTTAGTGTTCCCTTATATAAAATAATGTTCATTCTTGTCTTAGCAATATTACTTACGTATAACACAAGGTCCTTCAGATTTACAACACAAGGTCCTTCAGATTTACAGCACAAGGTCCTTCAGTTTCACAATGAACTCACTAACTATCAGATTATTGGGTATTAGTATGAACAAATACAGAAAACAGTATAATAGACAGTTTCAGCGTTTCAACCTTAAGGATTTTATTCATAAAATTACAAGACACACTACTGTGACCAAACATTAAAACAGTAAAAATAAGGACACTATAATAATATCATTAGACAGCAGACATTTAACAGCAGAGACATTCAAGGTAACATTACCGCATGTATACACACATATTGTCTTGGAGAGGAGAATTAAACATTATTTCGGGAATGAGAACGAAATAAAACAACTATGTCTGAAAATAACATTAATGACCTCAAAGGCCCCATCATCCAAATCTAAATAAATCAATGATCTGTATTAAGACCAAATGGATTAAGGATACCAAACTGCAATATATTGCGATTATTAAGGGCGTACTTAGTTCTATCGTCAATGGTGCAAGATGTTACTGCAGTGATCGGAATGGTACTTCCACTACCATGCTCAGAGCCATTGAAATGATAGCGACATTCGTAGGCGATCTGTGGTTAATACCATGAAGATGTTGATACAAACGGTCACTCAGTATTTTGCCAGTTTCATTTAAATTGGTAAATTGCATTTAATGTAGAAAATAAATTAATGAATTTTGGCAACCCTGCGTTGCAGTCCCTTAATCCGTCAATAAACAACAATGACGTTCCCACTTCTCTCTAAATCTAGCCTGACCTGAACAAAGAAAAACAACAGGGATCTGATTTCCATTGCTTCTATTTAATTGACGCTATATTCACACAGGACACTGGAACCTGTAGCGGGAGAGAATGTCAACAGGTTAATACGTTGGTATACTCTCATCAGACATGCAGACCTCGCATGACATGAGGGTTATAGCTCATAAAAAACTGTTGATATTTTGTCGACTCTTGGATGTCATCGTCAAACAGAAGCTAATCAATAAAACAGCTCAACAAAAGGCCATAAGAATAACATTTTAGTTGCGCAAGAACAGATATGGTTATTCATGGACAGCAACGTTGTTAAAATACAACTAAATGGTAAATAGAAGAACATCAGAAAATTGGAGAAACTTCCAGAAGCTGTACGGTTGTAAAAAGTAAAAGTAGGTGACAGCAGTCTGCCGTCGGAGATGAAGATAAATCATCATGTACTAAGCTGCAGTAATTATTAGGTGGGTTGGCCAGTTCCCTTCCTTGCTGTCTTTACCTCCCCTAACGTATGCAGATGAACATGCCCTAAAAGCTACGTCCCGTACCGTCAGATCGTTCACACTTCAATCTTACTGAACAGGCTCGTTAAACACGCGAAATTTCTACGAGAATGAACAACCATTCCGACGTTATTTGGAACTAAAAAGACAACGATCAGATACTTTGACCATCGTCGTCTGCAATATAATGTCTTTCCTCAGAATTAATTTAGGCTTCATATGTTATTTTTTTTATTATTGTCGTGATATCTGTTGTTATCTATTTATATACTTGGAATTGCAGGCCAAAAATATCCAAGGCGTCTCCAAGAATATAAATAGTGGCGAAAGTAAAACACGACAATAATTTAAAAAATGTAACGAATTAAGTCCATCAGTAAAGTAAATGACCATGTTTCGACTGACAATCTGGAATAAGAACTGCCAATCAAGAATGTTTCCCACAACTGACAACCAAGAATGTTTCCCACAACTGGCAACCACGAATGTTTCCCACAACTGACAACCAAGAATGTTTCCCACAACTGGCAACCAAGAATGTTTCCCACAACTGACAACCAAGAATGTTTCCCACAACTGGCAACCACGAATGTTTCCCACAACTAGTCTAGATTATGAAAATTAAAGAAATTAGCTTCGTTTGACGAAAGAAGAAAATCTCTACTAACTTTTTTTCTGCTAAAAGAAAAAAAAAGAAATTGAATGATGTATGTTTTGGTTGTATTTTAGGTTACTAAATAGCAATACTTATCTGTGCCAATACGGTCACATTTGTCATTAGAAATACAATAATGTACTGTACTGTTACATCACGGCACTGTATAGAAAACAGTACGCATGTCGGTTTCTTCAAATAACTCACCAACGTCTGGTCTTGTAAAATACCACATCAGATCGTGATCGTCTCCGCAACAAAGGTTTTCTGCCGTATACATTCTCTTTCTTTTTTTTATTTTCCCCGCTTTTGGTTGCCTATATTATCAGACTCCCATTGCAGCCAACTCATTGAAGCGGAGATGGGGCTTAGTCCAGCCAACAGAGGCTGTAAACTAAAATAGGTCTGGCCAATCCCTATATCTAGTAGGTCCAAAGTCTAAATAAGCACATGTGCTGAAGTCGGTGATACTGGGACAATAGGCGTACTGCTAACATTAGTATCACACTAAACACAAAATGCATAGTTGTCATTTAATATCTTCTATTGCTTGCAGTGGAACTGATAAAAATTAATTAGTATATTTAATTGTTTTCCACACTCACTTCTATGTATGTCTATCTCTGGTTTGCTTTGTTGGTACTCTCAATAAGTAATCTGTATCTCTCGATGTTTTCACTATAATTTCTCCTAATAATTTTCCTTCTTTTGCTAGACGTCCTGACTCTGTTCCTTCCAGTTAAATATTCAATATGATGTTTTATCTTCTTTCTATCTGTCCATAAGTTACGTCCAAAATTCTTTATGCAAATTTTAGACACCTTTAGCTTGCTTACTATCACCGAGTTACAGCGTTACAAGTTCTATCCTAGTTGATAGTGAGCTTGCTTACTATCATCGAGTTACAGCGTGCGCATATATGATTATACTAAAGAAATAACGTACTGACACAGAAAGTTTTATCGTGATTCTCGCCTGACACAATAGCTCCTGCAGTCGACCCAGCTGTAAATGGGTACTTTGCGCATGAGTTGGTAAAGTTAATTAAACACAGCAAGGAAGGGAACTGGTCACACCAATTTAGTAACACTTCTACCTATTTTTGTTTATCTTGATATTTGCTCTGTGTTACTCCAGCCACTAACTTCCTGTTTATGGTTGTTACCCTACACAGGTACATTCACAGCACTTATTAGTTGCTGCGGAATAGTACAAGAAATGTTATCTTCAAGCTGCTGCCAAGAGACTTGCCTTTACTTTTACAACTACAACTTATCAATAAATGTCAGGAACCCGTACACCATCAGCTAAATTATGTCAATAACTTTCAAGAATTCATAGAACATCAGCTGAATTATGTCAATAACTGTCAAGAATTCATAGAACATCAAATAAATTATGTCAATAACTGTCACGAATTCATAGAACATCAAATATATTATGTCAATAACTGTCAAGAATTCATAGAACATCAAATAAATTATGTCAATAACTGTCAAGAATTCATAGAACATCAGCTGAATTATGTCAATAACTGTCAAGAATTCATAGAACATCAAATAAATTATGTCAATAACTGTCAAGAATTCATAGAACATCAAATAAATTATGTCAATAACTGTCAAGAATTCATAGAACATCAAATAAATTATGTCAATAACTGTCAAGAATTCATAGAACATCAAATAAATTATGTCAATAACTGTCAAGAATTCATAGAACATCAAAGAAATTATGTCAATAACTGTCAAGAATTCATAGAACATCAAATAAATTATGTCAATAACTGTCAAGAATTCATAGAACATCAAATAAATTATGTCAATAACTGTCAAGAATTCATAGAACATCAAATAAATTATGTCAATAACTGTCAAGAATTCATAGAACATCAAAGAAATTATGTCAATAACTGTCAAGAATTCATAGAACATCAAATAAATTATGTCAATAACTGTCAAGAATTCATAGAACATCAAAGAAATTATGTCAATAACTGTCAAGAATTCATAGAACATCAAATAAATATGTCAAAAAATCCTCCACCCAAAAACATGAGCAGATATAAAGTGAAGCGCAAGAAATGAATTTTTTTCAATTTCGAATAAAACCAACATGTCAAATTGAAAATCTCAACTTACATTTAATAATAAGATGAAACAATACTTGCGGGCGATATAAAGATAAGATATCTTGAAGGAAAAAAAAACATTCAGAATGAGAATACTATATTTTTATATATCTATGCCTCTAACTAGACGAAACTGAACTTATTTGAAAATAAATGTGGTAGAAGACTCTCAAATATTTGTTGGGAAGAATTTATGTCAAACATGCAAGTAAGAGGAGACACCAAACAGTAATATGTTACTACAACAATGAGAAGATAATCAGACATGCACTTAGAATGAATGAAAACAGACTGCCACTACAAGCATTAAAATGAGTAACAGATGGCAAAAGAAGAAAAGAAAGACCAATAGAGAGTCTTCACAGAGCAACCATCAAAGAGAATATGACTATGGGTCTCAACAACATACTAGAATTGCACACAGTAGCATCACATCACTCGAACTGGAGAGCTCTGGTTTCTGTCCTATGTACAGTGTTCAGCACTGAAGGGATATATATATATATATAGATAGGATAGATAGATTAATGCCTCTACTATGCGGGTGGTCCCGGTAGTTCCTTTGATCTACAATACCCGATTAATCTACATGATAATCTGCCGCGATAGGGTTAGTGTTCCTGCTAGTTTGTTTGATCTACAATACCCGATTAATCTTCATGATCTGCCACGATAGGGTTAGTGTTCCTGCTAGTTTGTTTGATCTACAATAGCGGACAAATCCACATCATCATCGAGGAGTGTTGCCGGTACCTAACTGGGGAGAAAAAGAATATCGACACTGTTTACTAGAGTTGACAACCTTTCCGAAAAGGATATAATAAACTGATAGGTACTATATGCTACGCTGAAAAGAAGATTTCTGTAGATTTTTATTTTTAAAGACAAATTGTGCAAGAAAGTCTTAAATGTTTCTAGATCTCTAAGACTTCCCCGAGTTTGGGAGAATGGAATTGGTACAGAATTGGGAGAATGGAATTGGGAGAATGGAATTGGTACAGAAAGAACTCTTTCTGAGACGATATAAAAAAATAATCTTGAACTCGGTTTACATAAGTTAGTATAGAATTCTAGTCATGTACAATATTCAATAGTTCTGATATGGCTTTTTCACATTTCTAGATTATACCTCTACAAAGATTAATTTTCTGCCAAAGGTTCAATTGTTTTGGGACATGAGAAAGCAGAGAAATGTCATTATTTCTGCGATGTTTGTACTAAAGACTACAGTAAATGTCATTATTTCTGCGATGTTTGTACTAAAGACTACAGTAAATGTCATTATTTCTGCGATGTTTGTACTAAAGACTACAGTAAATATCATTATTTCTGCGATGTTTGTACTAAAGACTACAGTAAATGTCATTATTTCTGCGATGTTTGTGCTAAAGACTACAGTAAATGTCATTATTTCTGCGATGTTTGTGCTAAAGACTACAGTAAATGTCATTATTTCTGCGATGTTTGTGCTAAAGACTACAGTAAATGTCATTATTTCTGCGATGTTTGTGCTAAAGACTACAGTAAATGTCATTATTTCTGCGATGTTTGTGCTAAAGACTACAGTAAATGTCATTATTTCTGCGATGTTTGTGCTAAAGACTACAGTAAATGTCATTATTTCTGCGATGTTTGTACTAAAGACTACAGTAAATGTCATTATTTCTGCGATGTTTGTGCTAAAGACTACAGTATACAGTAAATGCCATTATTTCTGCGATGTTTGTGCTAAAGACTACAGTAAATGTCATTATTTCTGCGATGTTTGTGCTAAAGACTACAGTAAATGTCATTATTTCTGAGATATTTGTGCTGAAGACTACAGTAATCTAGGCACTTGTGGGAAGATACCCGGCCGTTCACTTTTACAATAATCCAACCAATCATGGTACATCAAAATTATGTGACAGGACCTATTCAACGCTGTCATCTTACTTCATTCAGCTTACCTTGCCATCTTAGTTCATTCAGCTTACCTTGCCATCTTAGTTCATTCAGCTTACCTTGTCATCTTACTTCATTCAGCTTACCTTGCCATCTTAGTTCATTCAGCTTACCTTGCCATCTTAGTTCATTCAGCTTACCTTGCCATCTTAGTTCATTCAGCTTACCTTGCCATCTTAGTTCATTCAGCTTACCTTGCCATCTTAGTTCATTCAGCTTACCTTGCCATCTTAGTTCATTCAGCTTACCTTGCCATCTTACTTCATTCAGCTTACCCTGTCATCTTACTTTATTCAGCTTACTTTGCCATCTTAGTTCATTCAGCTTACCGTGCCATCTTAGTTCATTCAGCTTACCTTGCCATCTTAGTTCATTCAGCTTACCTTGCCATCTTAGTTCATTCAGCTTTCCTTGCCATCTTAGTTCATTCAGCTTACCTTGCCATCTTACTTCATTCAGCTTACCTCTGTTGGTCCCAATATAGAAACAATTTTCATGATGAATTGACAGATGATTTTTTTTGGGTAGAATATCCTATTTAGGACGTAGCCATAAACTCATCAAATGTTTTTCTATATTGATTTTCTAAGCAATATAATTACGTTCAGTAGTTTGATACTGCTTTCTGAATCGTCAGGAATCACAAATGCCTGCGGCAGGACTTGAACCTGATACCTTGGCCGTCACAGAGCCGGACAAACAGTAAAACAGTAAAATAATGAAATTATCACATAAGTATTGGTCGACATATATTTAACAGCCGAGACATCCAAAACAGTCTGGTACCTATAAAAAGCAATTTGATCTTAATACTGATCATTCATTTACTTAGATTGGAAGGGGGGGGCGTTGTTGTGTTGTCATTTATGTTGTTTTCAAGCACAGTAGATTAATGTCGTTCTCATTCACCATATTGTTTATGCCCGTCTCTATGGTAACACTTGTGTATACGTACGACACTGTTACCTTGTATGTCTCTACTTTTAAATGTCTCATGTCTAATGCTTTTGTGGCATGCCATTATTTTTATCCTTTGTCATGTATTTTCTTGAAAAAGGCATTACGGTTGAAACGTTAAAACCGTCTTGCATACTGTTATTTGTATTTTTCATACCCATATCCTATAGTCTGATAGTTTGTGTGTTCATTATAAATCTGAACGAGCTTGCGTTTTACTCATGTAACATTGCACATTGTAACTATATCTCCTGGTTTTCAATAGAAATAGTTTCAGAATAGAATACAATGACAAACAGCGAGAGGAAAATTTGTCAACTTTGTGTGGACAAAATTCAAATAAAAGCTGTCAGTTAGAAATTTAATTGCATAATTTCCGGAGACGCGTTTCAATATTTGGTTTGTATTTATTGGATTACGCTTGTAATCGAAAGTTTGACATGTCTTTGTCAGAATTGGAAGTGATTGTGTATTTCGTTATTGTTTCAAGAATACAGAATCCTTTTTGGATGGTGTTTGGATTAGACTTTAAAAAAATCATACATGATAAAAATTTCATGAAATGAGCTAGAAGTAGGCTCTTTTCATAAAACTGAAACATTAGTAAACACTTTACCTGACCCTCAGATCTCTAATGCCACCTTTAACTGACCCTCAGATCTCTAATGCCACCTTACCTGACCCTCAGATCTCGAATACCACCTTTACCTTACCCTGCGATCTCTAAAGTTACGTATAAAATTCTTACAAATATATTGAAAACTAAAGTTGGCAATAGTTCCAGTAGAATAGCCTTACTATTTTTATAACAGTAGAACACAATGGTTTTCTTTAGTATTTCTCATTAGAGTATTTGACATTTTGTAAGACCTTGCATAAAAGATGCATCGTGGGTGAGCAGTTTTTATTGACCGCAAAGAAATAGAACGTTCTAATTAAACAAAACAGTAAAATCTGTTAGACTTTACGTAGAAGCTACAATAAAGAACACGTCAACGTTTTCGAAACGTCGAATTGATTTTTGCACCGAAACGTAAATTTGATCTCTGCTTTGAAACGTCGATTTGATATTTTTTGCAAAACCTATTAACGGACTATATATTCTTCCTAAATCTGTATATATGTTCATAATTAGCCATAAGTTCGTCTTGAATATAGAAGTAATGTATTGTTCGCCAACAGAACAGAGTGAGCTGAATGTAAAGTGCACCGAGGCTCTGTATCGTGCGCAATGCCATAATAATCCCATACATCCTATCACTTATCTGACATGTTGTCTATGGTCAAGAAAAGCCTCTACATGTAGAAGCGCTATTTATCGGACAAATTGAATTAAACGGGGATTTTCTACCCGGACATTCCGTTACCACTTTGACCTTTCAAGAGAGCTTCTAGTATTTTCCCCAGCGTTTTTCCATTCTACGAACATTTTGCTGAAATGATTGACCGTGTTTCATTATAACTGGCATCACCTTCTTCCCGGTTCTGTCAGTCCAAGTCTGGATATGGGTTTAATTCATGAACTGTTCTGGTGTCATCAGGCTTGAGGAGGGAGGGTCGTAGAGCTTGTCCATCAGCACTGCTTCATATGGTGAAATATTGAAAAAAAGGTTGAAAATGTGTGGAGGATTGCATACATTGTACTCGGATTATCGCTTATGTACATCATTCCTCTTAACAAAGTGGCACGCCGCCTGCTGAATGCACCGCATAAAGCGCATGAAACTCTGTAGTAAATTTAAGTGATAATCACCAGGGATTTTTGGTAAAAACCACTTTATTAACAGGAAGACGACAGTGGGATTCCAATCCGGACCTCTTGAGCACAAAAGCGAACGGCTTAACCCATACCCCACAGAGACCCCCTTCAGATTCTTCTTGTGTCGTACAGTGGGCAGTTCTGTCAAATATGTTTTGTTCTCTCCGGAGAACGTTCACAGTGGCACATGTTGGTGTCATCAACCCTAAACTTCCTGGGCATGTTTTGTCTGACATCAACTCTAAACTTCATGGGCATGTTTTGTTTGATAATCTTTCGTGGTTTTTCTCAACCTGAAATTGAATATTCCTTTCTTCCAAGCCCGTAGATGTCGTTTTTTGGTTGCTTGCTTGAATTGATCCATGTTTATGGAGATTTTGGTTGCATGCTTGAGTTTAACAATATTTATGGAGATTTTGGTTGCATGCTTGAGTTTAACAATGTTTATGGACATTTTGTTTGCATGCTTGAGAGTGGGACAATGTTTATGGACATTTTGGTTGCATGCTTGAGAGTGGGACAATGTTTATGGAGATTTTGGTTATTGCATGAGTTGA
Source organism: Meghimatium bilineatum (assembly GCA_034231615.1). Taxonomy (NCBI): domain Eukaryota; kingdom Metazoa; phylum Mollusca; class Gastropoda; order Stylommatophora; family Philomycidae; genus Meghimatium; species Meghimatium bilineatum. The sequence continues at coordinate 4,920,348 of CM067299.1, forward strand.
TGCATGTTTATGGAGATTTTGACGATGAACTTCATTTCTATAAATAATACTGACTCTTTTGTTGGCAGTTACATCCAGTGTTTTCTAACTGTTCTACTATATTATTTTCACAGATTCGTGAGTGGCCTAGAATTCAATTTCTTTTTTTCTCTTTAAAAAAAAATATTTTAAGTCATTCCTGTGGAATGTAGGATCTAGAGGGCCTGCAAAAATCAGAGCAGCTTCATACTAGAAGATCTGGGTAGCTCAGTAGTTAGTGAATCGACTCTCTAGTTGAAACTACCGCTCCTCCCTCCTCCTATCGGCTGGCATGGAAATTGGTATCAGATCTTCTGGGGAAGTAAGGACGACTGGCGTTATGATGACCACATAATTCCTTGGTATGCCGTTGTTTATTGATAACCACTGATCTAACACCGTATTGCACAATGCGCTTCAATGACGCAGAGACGATGAAATTTTACTTCATAGAGACTGGGAAACTTCACAGAGACGAGAAACTTTACTTCACAGAGACGGGGAAACTTTACTTCACAGAGACGGGCAAACTTTACTTCACAGAGACAGGAAAACCTTACTTCATAGAGATTTGGTAGTATTACTTCATAGAGACTGGGAAACTTTACTTCATAGAGACGGGGAAACTTTACTTCATAGAGACTAGGGAACTTTACTTCATAGAGACTGGGAAACTTTACTTTATAGAGACGGGAAACTTTACTTCATAGAGATGAGAAACTTTACTTCATAGAGACGAGAAACTTTACTTCATAGAGACGAGAAACTTTACTTCATAGAGACGGGAAACTTTACTTTATAGAGATGAGAAACATTACTTTATAGATGTCTTACAGTTATTTTTTTCTTTCCCATCCCTTAATCTGGTCTAACCCACACGTTAAATTTGATTATATTTTCTCAGTCCGTCCAAAACATCTGGCTACTGAAAACTCGAAATGTTCGTGTGTAGAATTAAGACAACAGACTTAAGCGGATTATCCTCAAGGATTCATGAATAGTCAAACCTTCTTAAAATAACACTTTACTACTTATCGCAATTTCAGTTCTGAAGAGTTTCGCGAAACACTTTTGATTGAATTGACATGTCAATCAAAAATTGTCAAAATTACCCCCATACTTCTGTATATTTTTCGTGCATGTTATCGATTTGAAATCAATGAAAATGTTTAATAGATGCATACATCTGCTATCAAATTTTTGAAGAAAAAATGTGTTGAGACATTGTGCAAATCTAGGACCATAATTAATGCAACATTATTATCCTAGTTCTGTGAGGAGAACAATATGATCATATGTAATACATTCTTTCAACAGGAAAATAGAAGATTATATACATGGAAAAGTCCTGGAGACATAAAGAGGAACCAAATAGATTACATTATGATTAACAATAGATTTAGAAATAGTGTCAAAAACATCAAAACATACCCAGGTGCAGATATCAACTCTGACCATAATCCAGTGATGTGCAAAATAAATGTCAAACTTAAAAAGATAGTAAATAGAGGAATCCAAGAACCACAGATAGACGCATCAGCACTAAAACAACCAGACATACAACAAAAATACCTTGTAGATGTAAGGAATAGATATGAACATCTAATGATAGAATGCATGGAACAATACAGAAGGGAAAATCCAGAAGAGAAAATAGACAATAAATGGGAAAGCCTAAAGAAAAGTATTCAAACATCAAGTAAAAATTTACCAACAAGAAATACCAAGAACAAACAAACATGGATGACAGATGAAATATTAGAGAAAATGTCAGAAAGAAAGAAAGCTAAAAATACACCAAAATACTCAAGTATAGACAAGGAGATACGTAACATGTGCAGAACAGCGAAAAAACAATGGCTAGAAACAAAATGCAATGAAATAGAGGAGATGTCCATACAACAGAAGACAAAATTAATGCATAAGGAGATAAGGCTGATCACAAATAAGAAAAATCCTATTAATGGTGGTGGCTGCATAAAAGATAAAAATGGTAAAATAATATTTGATAAAACAGAAGCACTCACAAGATGGGCAGATTATGTAACAGAACTGTTTGACGACCAACGGAACAAAAAACCAACAATACACAACAATGAAGGACCAGCAATACTGAAATCAGAAGTAGAACATGCAATAAATTCAATAAAATGTGGAAAAGCTGCAGGCTCTGACAACATAACAGCAGACATAATAAAAACTCTAAATGAATTTGGTGTAGATACTATCACAGAAATTTGCAATGACATATACGAAACAGGACATATACCTAAAGACCTAACATCATCAATATTCATACCACTACCTAAGAAGCCCAGGGCTGTGGACTGTACAGAATATAGAACAATAAGTCTAATGAGCCATCTAACTAAAATACTTCTCAAGATAATACATGAAAGAATTAAGAACAAGATAGACATGGAGGTCGGTGAAGAACAATTCGGTTTTAGGAAAAACAAAGGAACCAGAGAAGCTATACTGAGTATCCGGCTAGTGATAGATAAATATATAGAAGTCCAAAAAAGTATCTATATTTGCTTCATAGACTACAGCAAGGTCTTTGACAGAGTCCAACATGAAAAATTAATCAAATGTCTTCAAGAAATAGGCATAGATGGAAAAGACATCAGGCTGATTAGAAATATATATTGGGAACAAACTGCATCAATAAGGTGTGAAAACAGCTACTCACCATACATAGAAATAAGAAGAGGGGTAAGACAAGGATGCATTTTATCACCAAGCCTATTTAATATCTACACACAGAATATCTTTAAAAATATAGAAGAAATACCAGGACTCAAGATCAATGGGAAAATAATAAACAACATTAGATATGCAGATGACACTGTTCTTTTAGCAGAAAGTGAACATGAACTACAAAGACTAATAAATCAAGTCAATAAATCAAGTAATGAATATGGACTGGATATAAACATTCAAAAAACAAAAACCATGATAATCAGCAAAAACACAGAAGAACAGGAGGTAAACATAAACATACAGGGAGAGAAACTACAACAAGTAAAACAGTATCAATATCTTGGACACATAGTCACAAATGATAGCAGATGTGAAACAGAAGTTAAAAGGAGAATAGGAATGGCTAAAAGTACCTTCAATGACATGAGGAAATTATTAATATCTAAACAAATTACAAACAAGTTAAAAATGAGAATTATAAAATGCTACATCTATTCCATATTAATGTATGGCTCAGAAACATGGACACTAAATAAACAATTAGAAGACAAAATTGATGCCTTTGAGATGTGGGTATATAGAAGAATAGGGAGAACATCATGGAAAGAGAAGAAAACAAATAAAGAGGTGCTAAAAACACTTAATATGAAGAAAGAACTACTAAGAGAAATAAAGATCAGGCAAATAAAATACTTTGGACACATTAAAAGACATGACACCCTATTGAAGACCTTACTTGAGGGTAAAGTCAAAGGGAAGCGAGCAAGAGGTAGGCAGAGATACAAGTGGGAGAGTAACATTACACGATGGACAGGTTACAGTCTAGCAGAGTGCACCACCAAGACAAGAGATAGGAGATGTTGGAGATACGTTGCAGCCAACCTTCGTTGCGGAGACGGCACTTGATGATGATGATTATCCTATTTATATAGTTATCATTGCAACTATTAGCAAAGGTTTTACTGCAGCTGTTGGTATAGGTATTACTACAACTATTGTTAAAGCTATTACTACAATTATTGTTAAAGCTATTACTGCAATTATTGTTCGAGCTATTGATACAACGTTTGCTATAGCTATTACTACAACTATTGTTAAAGCTATTACAACAACTATTGATAAAGCTATTACTACAATTATTGTTAGAGCTATTACTGCAATTATTGTTAGAGCTATTGATACAACGTTTGCTATAGCTATTACTACAACTATTGTTAGAGCTATTACTACAACTATTGTTAAAGCTATTACTACAACTATTGTTAAAGCTATTACTAAAATTATTGTTAGAGCTATTACTACAACTATTGTTAGAGCTATTATTACAATTATTGTTAGAGCTATTACTACAACTATTGTTAAAGCTATTACTAAAATTATTGTTAGAGCTATTACTACAACTATTGTTAGAGCTATTATTACAATTATTGTTAGAGCTATTACTACAATTATTGTTAGAGCTATTGATACAACGTTTGCTATAGCTATTACTACAACTATTGTTAAAGCTATTACAACAACTATTGTTAAAGCTATTACTACAATTATTGTTAGAGCGATTACTGCAACTATTGTTAAAGCTATTACTACAATTATTGCTAGAGCTATTACTACAACTATTGTTAGAACTATTACTACAATTATTGTTAGAGCTATTACTACAACTATTGTTAAAGCTATTACTACAATTATTGTTAGAGTTATTACTACAACTATTGTTAGAGCTATTGATAAAATGTTTGCTATAGCTATTACTACAACTATTGTTAAAGCTACTACTACTACAACTATTGTTAGAGCTATTACTACAATTATTGTCAGAGCTATTACTATAATTATTGTTAGAGCTATTACTACAACTATTGTTAGAGCTATTACTACAACTATTGTTAGAGCAATTACTACAACTATTGTTAGAGCTATTACTACAATTATTGGCATAGGTTTTATTACAATTCACAAAATACCAGGATGATAACTATATATATCTATCTATACGATGTGGCCCTTGTTTACCTTGTGGCATTAGTGGTAAAAGAGTTCTCTGGAGATGACTTTTGTTTGTGCTGTTTGTAAGTGTGTTCACCATGGCCTCTGATTTCTGTGATCCATCGTTTACGTGGTCTGGCTCTGGCTTTATAGCCGTGATGTCTATGTGTCATGGTCATCTGTGGCATGTTGTCTGTTGGTAGTCTGGAAGTGTGTGAAAACCACTTGAGCTTTTGTCTTTTGATGTGTTCCAATACTGGTATTATTTTGGTTATCTGCCTGATGTTATCGTTTCTCGTTTCTAATTCTATCTCTTAATGACACTCTGAGTATTCTTCGTAGACATGTCATTTCTGCTGTCACTATTTTTAGTTTGTCTTGTGCCGTCATTGTCCAGGTTTGGCACTGGTACCTCAGTGAGGGATAATAAGTCTTGTATAATGCAACTTTAGTGACTATGTTTACATTTGTATTCTTAAAAATACTTGTCATTTGTCCTAGGAACTGGTATGTTTTGTTGCATCTATTTTTATCTCTTTACTGATGTTCCCTTCATTCTACATAATGCTTCCTACGTAAGTAAACTCTTTTGCCTGTTTATGGTGTTTATTATCGATGGAGAGTGATATTTCTTTCTTTGCTATTGTCATTATTTCAGTCTTTTCAATATTAATCTTCATGTTGAATTTGTGGCATGTTGTGTGTAGTCTGTTCATATGGTCTTGCAATTGTTCTTCTGATGTTGCTATTAGTACTTGGTCGTCTGCACAGAGTAGTTCGTTAAATTGGTCTTTCACGTTATCTTCTTCGTTGATACTTATTATTTTACAAATGTTGTCGATATATGTTATAAAAAGTAGAGGGGATTAGGCCACACTCCTGACAAACTCTTTACTGGATTTGAAACTTATTGAACACTCCGGACAAACTGTTGACTGGATTTGGAACTTATTGAACACTCTTGTATTTGGATGTTAATTGTGTTTAACGAAAATAGTCGTTTGTTGTGTTGAAATTGGGCGTCACATTTTTTAGTCCGTCGGAGTTGGGAGGATCAACAAACGGTTGTTGGGAAACACTTATTTAAGGGAATAGCCCGCTATAGGAATGTAATGAGTATGTGAAAATCGTTTCTATTCCGTTTGTAAGTGTAAGAAAACACTAAAAGTATAATAAATTTCATAACTTGGAGAATTTCTATCAATAATTTATAAGTGATTTTATGTGCCCAACGTCAATAATTGATTAGTGGTTTTATGGATACCTTGAACAGGCATCAAAGTGTAGAGGAAATGTAAGTTCCAGATGCCAACTGTGAATGCTAAATGATACATTGATCGTTGCCATTTTATTTGAGTCCATTGGTTGGTTCCAATTGTAACGCTACCTAGCGAAACAGATAGGAATTTGTTAAAAAGTGATCGCGCTGCAATTTACTTGTACTTCTTGGCCCGCAGGTTGGTCAGTCAGGTCTCATAACTAGGGATTGAAAATAGTACTTGTTGGTTTTAGTGATTAACTATAGTTTAGTCATTAACATAACTGGTTATTAAACTTTAAATTTACTTTAGTCATAAACTATCCATTTCACTGCATTAGAAACTATACAAATAGAGGGAAATATATATATACATATATGTATATATATATATCAGTAGGTTTCAGTGATACAGAACCGATTTCTCTTTCTGTTTGTCGTTTTATTGCAATGAAATGGAGTGGTAAGAACATTTAATTTCATTGGTAATTTAATAATTATGTGTATTTCCCTTTTTCTATTTGTTTCTTGATATAGGTCTCTATTGAACCGAAATATAAAAAAACAGTCCTTGTTTATTCGTGTGTTTTATTTCCATTTTACATTAGTTGTATTATTCGCTTGTTATATTAGTTACCAGTAATAATAATAAATGATATTATAAGTATTAGCATATCTCTTGTTATTTGCTATGCGTTTTCCAACAAATTTTCTTTCTATTTGAGTAACTGTGTTTAGATACATATCTCCTATCTCCAAAAATATCTTCTTGCTATTCGCTATTCAGTATCTCCCTACACATCTCCTATCTCCCTACACATCTCCTATCTCCCTATACATCTTCTATGTACCTACACGTCTCCTTTCTCCCAATATATCAGACCTGTTAATTCGTTATGCAGTGTCTCCACACGAAAGAATTTTACACTAGACAGTGACGTTAGGGATTGTCCATAATTGATATCAACAATAAGGAGGGTTGGAAGGTGTGTCTGTAAACGTTCGCAGGTGTTGTCAGTGTAGAGGAGCCCTGGGGTGGGGTGGGCCAGAGCGAAGAGTTTGACATTTGAAATCAACAATATCTTTTTTATGCAACAATTAAATTGGAGAGAAATTATTCTACAAATTGAAAGATCATTTAATTTTTTCGTACTTTTATTGTTAACATTATTCGTTTAGTGGAGGAGGATTAAAGTAAATTGCTGACACATTTCATCAGTTGATCCTTTAATTCTTGATCCCTGCCAAAGACGAATGTGTTGGGCTAGTGACTCAAATAAAACTTTGGTACAGCGCATTTCGACAACTTCCTACCGAAAGTCTAGTAGGTCCATTTTTATTGCAAGATGGATCCAGCGGGAGTTTGAGAATGAACGCTGAAGAAGAAGAATTCTTGACACGCTGTTCATAGGGACGAGAGGGGTTGAAAATTGTCAAAAATTGTTAACGTTATTTATGGATAAAACACCCCCTACCTACTCTTACCCAACATGTGACTAGTTTACACATCATGTGACAACTTACACAACACGTGACAAGTTACATATCATGTGACTAACTTACACATCGTGTGACTAACTTACACATCTTGTGACAACTTACACAACATGTGACAATTTACACAACATGTGAGTAACTTACATATCATGTGACTAACTTACACATCATGTGACAACTTACTTACACATCGTGTGACTAACTGACACAATGTAGCACATTTACACATCAAATGACTAACTAACAAATCATGTTACTAGTTTATACATCATGTGACAAACTTATACATCATATGACAAACTTACACATCATGTGACAAATTTACACATTATGTGACAAACGTACACATCATGAGACTAACTCATACCGCATGTGGCTAACATACACACGATGTGACTAACATAAACAACATGTGACTAACTTACTCAACATGTGACTAGCTTGCACACAACATGTGACTAACTTACTCAACATGTGACTAGCTTGCACACATGTGACTAACTTACTCAACATGTGACTAGCTTGCACACAACATGTGACTAACTTACTCAACATGTGACTAGCTTGCACACAACATGTGACTAACTTACTGAACATGTGACTAGCTTGCACACAACATGTGACTAACTTACACATCATGTATGTCATCTTAATGTGATTGATTCTGTGATACTTAAGTAAAGAATTTTCTTGAAACTAAATCTTTCAGACCTTCACCTTTAAAGACCCCAACTTTTCTCTTTAAAAAACACATAACCTCACTGACATGATACAGCACGCTGCAGAAGTGAGTACCAGGGCATTGATAATTATCGCTGCTGGCCTCCTTACTTGTAACAGACATCTTGCTATAGCGGAATCTACTCAAGAAATGTTCAATGATGTAAGTCGCATTTATAGTTGACTAAGTTGCATTTATAGGTAACAGTTACATATTTATACAGTCGTGTGTGATATATGATCAGTTAAGTAACATTTATACAGTCGTGTGTTACTAAATTGTATGTTAAAATAAGTAACATTTATTTAGACTTGTGTCAGTAAAAGTAAGTAACATGTAATCAGACTTGTGTCAGTAAAAGTAAGTAACATGTAATCAGACTTGTGTCAGTAAAAGTAAGTAACATGTAATCAGACTTGTGTCAGTAAAAGTAAGTAACATTTAAACAGACATGTTTTAGATTATCTATCTATCTATCTATCTATCTATCTATCTATCTATCTATCTATCTATCTATCTATCTATCTATCTATCTATCTATCTATCTATCTATCTATCTATCTATCTATCTATCTATCTATCTATCTATCTATCTATCTATCTATCTATCTATCTATCTATCTATCTATCTATCTATCTATCTATCTATCTATCTATCTATCTATCTATACGCCGTGGCCCTTGTTTGCATTACAGCGTCAGGAGAGGAAGAGTTCTCTGGAAATGGCATTCTTATGTGCAGTTTGTAAGCTTGTTCCTGTAGCTTCTTTGTTCTCTGTAATCCATCTTTTACTTGGTCTGCCTCTGTCTTTATAGCGTAATGGCAATATAAAATGGTCTATGTGGCCTGGCCATTTGTGGCATGCTTTCTGTCGGTACTCTGGAAGTGTGGTAGAACCACGTGATCTGTTGTCTTTTGATGTGTTTCAATACTGGTATTGTTTTGGTTATCTGTCTGATGTTATCGTCTCTAATTCTTTCTATTGATGACACTACGAGTATTCTTCGTGGAGATGTCATTTCTGCTGTCACTATTTTTCAACGATCACGTCAAGGAATTAACATTTGTACAGACACGGTCACGCGAGATGTTTGTACAACATCACCATGAAGCTGAATAGAAAAAGGGCTTAAAGGAAGACCAAGAGTGAAAATGCATTACATCTTAGCATTGTGCATGGGAGAACATTGTGGCATGGGAGAACATTGTGGCATGGGAGAACATTGTTATCCGACATGATTAACAGCACACGAGATAGAAGGCTTTGGAAAGACATGCTAACCAACGCTACACGGCATGGACTACAATAAGAAGAAGAATTGTTAGATAAAACAGAAATAGAAACATCATAACATTAAAGTACATAACATACTAACAATAATCACAAAAACAGACAACGTTTTGAATAAAAAATCTTCTTCATGAAAAAAAAGAATAATAAATGAATATTATACAAAGAAACATATATGTAAATTATAGGTAAAACAACAGGTCAATTAACTCAACAATGAATGCACAAACTATCAGGTTATAGAGTATGTGTTTGAAAAAACACCAATAACAGTGTACAAGATTGTTCCAACGTTTCAACCTTAAGGCCCTTTTCATGAAAATACAAGACAAACAGTGAACATACAGACTGTTGAAACTGTTTCGTAAACTGTTATTTGTTTTATTTTTACACCCATATTGGATAATCGGATAGTATGTGCGTTTATTGTAACGCTGACAGATCTTGTGTTTTATGTAAGTACTAATTGATATACAGTTTTACGTAAGTACTAATTGATATACAGTTTTACGTAAGTACTAATTGATATACAGTTTTACGTAAGTACTAATTGATATACAGTTTTACGTAAGTACTAATTGATATACAGTTTTACGTAAGTACTAATTGATATACAGTTTTACGTAAGTACTAATTGATATACAGTTTTACGTAAGTACTAATTGATATACAGTTTTACGTAAGTACTAATTGATATACAGTTTTACGTAAGTACTAATTGATATGCAGTTTTACGTAAGTACTAATTGATATACAGTTTTACGTAAGTAGTTATTGTTATACAGTTTTACTTAAATCAATCACACGTCTTCACCTGTCGCACATTTCAACCGATGAATTCGATGTTTGCAGCAGCATTACTACCGAACGTATTTATTTCCCAATGATCATCATTAAGTGCCATCTCCGCAACGGGGGTTGGATGCAGCAGACTTCCAACATCCCTGTCTTGGTGGTGCACTCTGCTAGACTGTAACCTGTCCATATCGTGATCTTACTCTCACACGTGTATCTCTGTCTACCTCTTGCTCGCTTCCTTTGGGTTTTACCCTCAAGTAAGGTCTTCAACAAGGTGTCATTTCTTTTTATGTGTCCAAAATATTTTATTTGCTTGATCTTTATGTCCTTTAATAGTTCATTCTTCATATGAAATGTTGCTAGAAACTCTTTGTTTTCTTCCCTTTCCATGATGTTCTTCCTATTCTTCCATATATCCGCATCTCAATAGCATCAATTCTGTCTTCTAATTGTTTGTTTATTGTCCATGTTTCTGAGCCATACAATAATTTAGAATACATGCAGCATTTTATAATTACCATTTGTATCTTGTTTATAATCGCGCATGCGGTTGCGTCTGAGGGTCTCACCAATGGCTCACTAGACAAACCAACCATGCAACAGAAAACCTTAGTAGATGACATGCCTTTATATTGAGGTTATCTTCTTATAGAAGCTTCATGGCACGTCATCTATACAATCCCGTAGTCGTACGATAACAGTTACCATGTTGTTTCAACAGGCCGACATCGAGCTTGAACTAGTTACGGGCACGGCGTGGGTGGGCAGAAAATAAACCTGTCGCAAGGGCCAGAGTTGTGCCCTGATGTCGACATCTGTTTCGGCAGAATTAGACTCGAAACACCATCGAGTCGATTGGCTGCTGGAACAGAGGGCGGAGCACTTATGGGAATCCCCCACGTGCTGTGAGGCCAGTTTCTAATCAAGAATCAAGAATCTTGTTTTTAATTTGTTTAGATGTCAATATTTTCCTCATGTCATCGAAAGTACTTTTAGCTATTTCTATTCTCTTTGTAACTTCCGTTTCACATCTGCCGTCATTTGTGATTATGTGTCCAAGATATTGATAATGTTCTACTTGTTGTAAAAACCGATCCTTGTAATTTTATGTTTAGTACCTGTTCTTCCGCAACTTGTTGATTTCTCAAAATTAATGATGAAAAGCAAAATAAAACTACGCATGTTCATTGATTCTTGTTTCCAATATTTGTTTCTTAATATCTATCCATGATAGTTCCCATTCTTATCAGAAATGTTTCTAATATCTATCCGAGATAGTTGCCATTCTTGTCAGAAATATGTGTTTCTAATATCTATCCAAGATATTTGCCATTCTTGTCTGAAATATTTGTTTCTTAATATCTATCCACGATAGTTACCATCACTATTTTTAGTTCGTGAACAGGATATGTCCTACCTAATAATTATGGCAAATTAAAACTTCAACTGTAGTTTTCATAAACGCCAACATTTAGACGGCAACGATGAGTTGAGAAGTTAAGTTGTAGAGCAGTGGTTCTTATATTGTGGAATACCGGGTCTGATTTCGAATATCGTCACTAATCAATCCTTGGCTGATGCGACGGATTATTTATTGTTTTGTACAGACATTGAGCTACCACCAATTGAAAAGCATGAAAGAAAGAAATTATTACCCAATATTAGTGAAGCTGCGTGAGATCAGTACTGAAAGATTATCATGGAGTAAAACTTGCTTTTATTAGTTATATTAGTCATACAGCTGGAAAAGGGGAAATCCTTTTGGAAGTAAATGCCCCTTAACTATGAAAACGTGGTGTGTTCTTCGTTATATCTAGATGTCCATGGATTATCTTATCATGCCTCACTTAAATTTATACTCAACTTGTTCCCGTGTTTTTCATTGACTGGCGATACAAAGAATACACAAAGCAACAAATGATCTATCATACCAGCAAAGCAACAAATCATCTACCGTACCAGCAAAACAACAAATCATCTATCGTACCAGCAAAACAACAAATCATCTACCGTACCAGCAAAACAACAAATCATCTACCGTACCAGCAAAACAACAAATCATCTACCGTACCAGCAAAGCAACAAATCATCTACCGTACCAGCAAAACAACAAATCATTTACCGTACCAGCAAAACAACAAATCATTTACCGTACCAGCAAAACAACAAATCATTTACCGTACCAGCAAAGTAGCGCATCATCTAACCTACCAGAAAAGATGAGAAACGTTGTGTGATACCAACTTGCTGAACGATTTTAGCTTGGTAAATACTGTAGAGGAAATTCCTGCAATGATTGTTTATAGACGACCCTTACTGTCCTGTTGCATATATATAGTTACCTTACTGTCCTGTTGCATATATATAGCTGCCTTTGTGAGCGCTCCCTAGGTATGGTGTTGCGTGGTTGCTGATCTAGCTGTGCATGTGCGCATGCAGTTGCTTGGTTTCTGATCTAGCTGTGCATGCGCGCATGCCCTTCTTTCCATCGTGTGATAGATGGCTTGTAATGGCATTATTTTGCTTGAAAAACACAGGTTTGTAGAACGTTCCACTTAGACAAGACGGACTATCACTAAAACTAGAGGATAACAATTGTTATTACGTTTCACCCAGTATTACCTTATATAGGAAAGTCTATGAATTGTCTATTCATCCAGGACCAGAGCCTGAAAACAAATGTCACAGCAATAAATTGCAGCAAAGATATGGTTCTCTGTACTCATTCCCCACCAACCACAATCTCTACTGGTTATGCCAAAGCTTCTTTATAGCTTCGAAGATTTAAACATATATTCAATGCAAAATGCATCTCACGTACTAAGCCACTGTCACGACCTAAGCCACTGTGTCATTATGATGAGTCTCAGCCGTGGAAACAGTGTAGTTAGGCTCCCCCTTCCAGAAGAATTGTGTATATATACAGAAGTATACACAAATAACAAAGGATATTTTTTAAATAAACTGGAAAAAGCATAATAGTATAGATGACTTGCTGCAAAGTTTTGTCAAGAAAAAAACCTCAACACATAGGTCTGTCGTCTACTAAGGTTTTCTCTTGCAGGAGCGGTTTTCAAGTGGGCCATTGGTGAGACACACAAACATTCGGCATGCTGGGTAATTTGTCATTAAACAATTTCCACACAGTTGATATAATTTATGGACAATGAAATACTACTTTTTATGTGTACGATTTGCATTTATGGTTACAATATAGGAATATTAATTTAGTAAAGTTTAAATGCATTCTTGTTTAGTATTCGTATATTTTCCAGCATCTATCCAGACCAAATAACGACCAAGGGCTTCCGTCGAATAATGAGAACCTGCATCTCCTTTCTGATGAAAACGTCAACAATAGACTCGAAGACCTTCTGCTTTTGAAACAGTCCATGGCTGATGTTCTATCAGAAGATTCGGATTTAGATAGCAACGACTCTGAAAATGAGGACATTCTGGAAGAAACTAGGCCAACTAAGAGAGTTTTCTGTAACGGATTCACAGGATGCGGAGGTCGATTCCGAGGAAGAAGGAGGCAACAACAACCTGCAGAAGAAATCGACAAACGTCTTCCGGTAAACTTTGGAAAACGACCATTCTGCAACTCATATGGATGTTACAATAGTGGAAGAAAACGATTTAATAAGCCAATTACGAAGACAAAATTGCCACACGTGACTTCTCAGTCAGATGATTGGCTAGAAGCAAAAATTAAACGTCTGTTCTGTAATAGCTATGGCGGTTGTCATAATATTGGAAAACGTTTTGCAAACACGGATGCTGACGTAGAGAAGACAGATAGTTCAGAACAGGGAATATATGTTCCTGTGTCAAACGAGTTGGTAGATAAATTAGGCAACTTGAAACAACTCTTGGCGTCTGATGTTGATGACGAAGTCGATCATCTGATAGACACAATGAGAAGGTAATACATTTATGTTCTGAATTGATATGGGGTACAATATAACAATAGTACTGCCGTAAAACAAACACATGATCAATCAACATTATAATCAATGCATAATAAGACTAAAGGCTATGAGCATGCAAAAATAAAAATAACAGTGTACAAGACAGTTTAAACGTTTCAACCTTAAGGTCTTTTAAAGAAAATGCAAGAGAACCAGCGAGTAAACAATTAAAACAGTAAAAATAATTGCACTATCACAAAAGCATTAGACGGCAAACATTTAACAGCAGAGACATTCGAGGTAACGACGATGTAAGTATACACAGGCACTGTCCTAAATACGCTCATTAAACAAATATGGGGAATGAGATGGAAATAAAACAACTATGCCTGAAAACAATATGATGAACGATAATAAAACAGAGCCCCCCCCTTCCCCCCACCCCCCAAAAATAATAATTAATAATTAATTTAAATAAATGAATGATCTGTATTAAGACCAAATGGCTTAAGGTACCATACTGTTATATATTTGTATTTTCTTGAAAATTACATGAAAGTTGAAACATTAAAACTGTCTTATATAATGTCATTTATATTATTTCACACACATATCATGTAGTATGATTGCGCGTTCGTTGTAAAACTGATTTAACTTGTATTTTACGGCAGCATTTTTGGTATACAGTTTTATCTTGTGTTTTACAGCAACACTATTTTTATACAGTTTTATCTTGTGTTTTACAGCAACACTATTTTTATACAGTTTTACAGCATCCTGACTTATTGTTTATTGTCATACATTAGAAGAATAAACATTCAACAGAAAATTGTGGACAGTTGGTAGAGATAAACATGAAGTTTTAGTTAAATCTACAAACACAAACAGTTAAAGTAGATAGAAAGTTGAAAATGTAGACGTAGATGTTGTGTATATAAATTTGTTGTTGTTTCGATCCCCAAGAATTATTAGCAATTAGCTCTTACTTCCTATGTGCAATGAGATGGTTTCTCCAGAGTTTTATTTCATACCCAGAAGACTACAGGTCCTGGAGGCATGCAATACTGTCAGAAGTCACCTACTCAGAGGGATCAATTCTACAGTCCATGGCAAACAAGCAAATCTAGTGCATGGTTACTGGGATGAGTGTGTCAGTCAGCTATGTATTCCCCGCCTTAAGAAAGCGATCTCCAATAATGAAGAGCTACAACATGTTTGCTTAATTCAGGACTCTCCCAGGGAATTGTATGTCCTGCATAGATTCTGGAATCTCTCAGGGAAGTGTATGTCCTACACAGATTCTGGATTCTCCCTGGGAATTGTATGTCCTGCACAGATTTGCTTTCCACTACATCGTATGTGAAACATATTCTTAACCTGGGCACACACTACGCTGGAAGCTAGGACCATTGTCAGAGATTGTGCTTATCTTGTTCCTCCTGCAGGATATGCTATGATATGCAGTCTCTGAATGGTGCACAACAAATGGGAACGTAATTGTACTTTTCTCTGTGACTAGTCAACGTCATATCAATATCTGAGCATTGTTTGTGGTGTAAACTTGTTCGAAGTAGTTTTTAAAACTGTTGTGAAAGTAGATAAAGAAAGACGCAAGTGAGAGATGTAGAATTGGTAGAAGTAGATGTTGAATATAAGTATATCTTGGGGTGCAAATGGAACGCATTGCTCTTGGCGGACCCAGGGTTAGCAGATAACCAAGATCCCAAATGTACCTCCTCGCGGTGCACCCTGGTAACAGAAAACAGCAGCTCGAGCTGATTCTGGCCAAATCATTTGGGGATCGTGTCCGAGAATGTTGAGGAAGCAGAAGGAAAGAGATGTGACTGCAAAAGAGACAGACAATATCTCCGACACCATCAGCATCACCACATACAGCAACACTGTCGACATACAGTGACGCCTGTTAGTCCAGTCAGAATATTGGAAAGGCGGCCAATGTAAAAGGCTGTAAAAAATGTAAAAGAAGTAGATGTTGAAGTAGATATAAGTAGATGTTGAAATGAAAGAAATAGATGTTGAACTGATAGAATTAAGTGTTGAAGTAGATCCACAAATGTAAGTAATAGATATCAAATTAACATATATCTATATGAAGGCTTGTTAATGTAGAACTAGTTTAACATATTTTTGATTATTTTTTCGCATCTATGCACATGTAGCATGACATCAGATTATATGTAAAGTTATGTCGTATCTTCAGTCCTACTAAAGTGTATATAGAGTTTTAGTTGTGGCCAGTGGTATATTTTAATGAAACTATGGTTATTTTCAGGACATGTTGTTATGAAGAGGAATATTTAATGTTTTGAACCTGCTGACAGAATGTTCCCTCTTCCGTATCTTACTCTTTTAAACACTGTTAAATTATATTGACAATCAATGGCTTAAAGTTTACACATCATATCATTAACGAAAACAGCTCATACGCTTATTGATTACAACGCTGCATCATTTAAAGAATAAAAGAAAATTATATTTGCTTGCGGTTGTTCATCTAGTGTTAGTTTGTCCTAGAGGATGTCCACAAATTTTCCTTCCACCCCCACCCCCCCCCGTCTCCTCCTTATTAAAAAGTAGTAAGAATTCAGGGTTCTAGTCCTATTTAATGATGTCAAAAAGTGGTAAGAATTCAGGGTTCCAGTCCTACTTAATGGTGTCAAAAATTGGTAAATATTCAGGGTACCAGTTCTACTTAATGGTGTCAAAAATTGGTAAATATTCAGGGTACCAGTTCTACTTAATGGTGCCAAAAAGTTGTAAGAATTAGGGTTCCAGTCCTACTTAATGGTGTCAAAAAGTGGTAAGAATTCAGGGTTCCAGGCCTACTTAATCGTGTCAAAAAAACGTACCCTCCATCCCCCTTACAAATAAATTTGTAGCGGAAAAAGTACAAAAAAGAACTACATGATTTATTTCCGTTATAAAAATAAAGTTTAAAATCAAACACTTTAATTGGTATATAAAACAGTATTGCTGAAGTCAACTTTTTTCAAACATTTTAATACCCCCACATTCCCGTCCTAACTCTTGACGCAATTGATGGTCAGCTCTCGTATACGGTATAAAAGGTAACGGGTTGCCTTCATATCTTCCTACTACTGAAACTTTCGTATACGGTATAAAAGGTAACGGGTTGCCTTCATATCTTCCTACTACTGAAACTTTCGTATACGGTATAAAAGGTAACGGTTGTCTTCATATACTCTTACTACTGAAACTCAAGCGTTTTCAGTGCAGGGCAATGTTATTTAGGTGTTCAGGAGCCATTGCTTTCAATAGTGAAACGATTAAGACTAGCATGGTTCGGACATGTATGCAGGTACGATTCCTTGTCAAAAACAATACTGCAGGGAACTGTCGAGGGTGGAAGAAGCAGGAGGACAAATAAAGACATGGACAGACAACATCAAGGAATGGACAGGGCAAGATATTTCCACACTCAGCCGCATCGCTGAGGATAGAATTCGCTGGAGGACTCTGTGTGCTGAAGCATCCAATGTGGTACCCCTACGACCCTGAAGGGTTATGGGTTTATTGATTGATTGAATGTTATTTAAACAAGTTATTGTGATACAAATTGAAACTCTTCAACAAATGAAACTTCAAATGAGTCATTTCAGTAGCTGTTTTCAAATTATCCAACAAGTTTATAATTGTGGGCGTTCACGGTTGCTCATAATTTGCACCTCTACACACCATCTGCACCTCTACACATAATTTGCACCTCTACACACCATCTTCACCGCTACACAGCATCTACACCTCTACACACTATCTGCACCTCTACACACCATTTGCACCTCTATAGACCATCTGCACCTCTACACACTATCTGCACCTCTACACACTATCTGCACCTCTACACACTATCTGCACCTCTACACACCATTTGCACCTCTACACACCATTTGCACCTCTATACACCATCTGCACCACTACACACCATCTGCACCTCTACACACCATTTGCACCTCTACACACCATTTGCACCTCTATACACAATCTGCACCACTACACACCTTCTGCACCTCTACACATCATATGCACCTCTACACACCATCTGCACCTCTACACACCATTTGCACCTCTATACACCATCTGCACCACTACACACCTTCTGCACCTCTACACACCATTTGCACCTCTACACACCATTTGCACCTCTATACACAATCTGCACCACTACACACCTTCTGCACCTCTACACACCATTTGCACCTCTACACACCATCTGCACCTCTACACACCATTTGCACCTCTATACACCATCTGCACCACTACACACCTTCTGCACCTCTACACACCATTTGCACCTCTACACACCATTTGCACCTCTATACACAATCTGCACCACTACACACCTTCTGCACCTCTACACACCATCTTCACCGCTACACACCATCTACACCGCTACACACCATCTACACCGCTACACACCATCTACACATCATCTACATCTCTACACACCATCTACACCTCAACACACCATCTGTTTTTCGCTACTCCCTGCCATTCTCTGAAGCTCTTGTCATGTAAAGTGTGTGTGTGTGTGTGTGTGTGTGTACTAGGGAAGAATACTATTCCAATAGTGTACATGAGATGATACATGTTAGAATGAAAGTTTAGCCCGTGTGTTACCGGGACCCGAAAGTGGAGCAAAGAATAGCAATGCTGTTTACTTTCCATGACTGTCGTAAAGGAGAGGCTAATGATGCTGTGTGGTGAAGTTGGCTGTCCCATCTCATACATAGTCAAAGTGACAGAAGTCATGCTGAAATATGATGCATCAGGTCGAGAGACACAGATATCGCAGCTGAGAAGTGAAGCATTTCCAACAACGCACTCCTTATTCCGGACTACATCCTGTGAATCTGCAGGGGTTTGAGAACACACACACAGAAGAAGAAAGAAAACATAGACATTGAAAATCTCACCAATTGTTCATTGTTTTCTGTTACTTTTCAGGTTTTATGGAACAGAACAGCTTTTTTCAGTTGTTGTTTTTTTTTTCCTTAGCGGAACCCCTGAAGCAATATCACTGTTTCACGAAAAAACTAAATGAATGTACTTTGTAGGCCTATATAAAACATATAAACGGAAGCGACAAAGGCATCGTCTAGTTGAAAATGTAGAAGAGGAATAAGATAACACAAGCTAAATTTTTATATGAACAAATAGTTTGTCAAGGAAATCTTATTTGTGACAACAATTTATATAATAGAATTTATAAAAATAAATTCAAAAAGATTAGCATGTCTCATTTCTCTTGTAAATCCTAACTTCCATTCGCAGAACGCTTTGGATGTTCCACAGCGGAATAGTTTTCTAAATGCTTTTACAGAATGTCCAACTTGGCAGACATGAAGCAGTACAATGATAATATAATATTAGCAGTTATTTGGTTGTTTTTTGGTTTTTTTAAGTCGACTTCAAAGTCTGAAACGGAAGCTGGAATCAACAATAATGACCCGTGTCCTACACCTGTGTCTCCAAAAGTTAATAATTAAGTCTATACCGGAACATGTAGCCGTGGCTGCCACGGATGCACCGTTATATCAGAATAAAAAACACTTATTAATAAATAACTTCTGTTTCTACTTTCATCGAACACAGGGTGCAGAAAGAACTGTTTATTTTGCATTCATCTGGTGCTCAAAGAGTTGTACCAGTGATTAATCAAACAGGCAGTAATGATAAAGAATTAGGCCATTAGTTCAATGACCAAACGAACAATATAACGATTGTTTACTGTAGTCACAATGGAGTCGAGGAATGTTTTCTCCAGATTGAGACCAAGTATTTTTGTCTAAAATATAGAATTGTTGAATAATTTTGATTCATTTATTATAATCGAACAAAATTATTCTCTGGAACTGAAATGCATATTTATTAATAGGGGCAGGAAATGGTATACGTGAAATATAAATGTATTTTGAATGTTTAAAACAAGGTTCTTACAGATTAGGCCCTATGGGGAATTATTGATGGAGGCTAGGGAAGTGCAAATCCAGAATTGTTTGCACAGATTAATGCGCATTTTGAATTGTGACAAAGGAAGAAATAATAACTTAAAAAATAGGAATAGTGAATAGGAAAAGGAACAATTTAATTATACAAAGAATAACAAGGGATTTGTGATACAAAAGAGAAATAGGGAGAGAAAGATATAGAAGAATAGAAAGGGGGTACAGGAAGAGACATAGCGAAAATAAGAAAAACATTAGAAGCATCAGTCAACTGCCATGACGAGTAGCGTAGACGTTCATTTTTACCCATAATTCTCTGGCTTGTGCATTAGAACTATTAGTAATAGCTTTATATTTAGGGACATAATTCTATGCCGGTGATCCATCCAGCAACTGATCTATTTGTCTTCCTTCTGCGTTGTCTCCCACTTGATCTATCTGGCGGCTACAGTTCATGTAGCTATCTGGCGGCTACAGTTCGTGTAGCTATCTGGCGGCTACAGTTCATGTAGCTATCTGGCGGCTACAGTTCATGTAGTCTCTTCATCCTTTACATGATCTCTTCTTGTTCTGTTTGCTACTTTTCTGAAATATTTCCCGTAGTTAGATTTTCCTCTTGTTCTTTTGTTAGTGTCCATGTCTGACATTAATAACTCAATGTTTGTACGAAGATTGAATTTATTATTTACCGTTTGGTTTCCATCAGGATGTATTTGTGTTTCAAGAACGGTGATATAGGGGCCTAATAGTAATACATAGTATAATAAATTAATGCTATAAACGAGTCCATAAATAGTTGTCCACGGATATTGTCTATTTTCTCCTTAATTACTGAGCATATATGCTGCATATTTTGCATGAGTGCACTATTTCATAACCACATTACAGATTTATTATTTTCTAGATTGAACGGATTTATCGCAGCAGTCGCTACAAATGTCGTTTTTCAGGTAGATAAAAATAGACGGGATTACATTACAAATTACCATATTTTTTGTCAATGACAAGTGTGTCTTAGCCTATTTCTTTATTGTTGTTTTTTGGTCTACAATTATTCATTGGCTGTTAGGAAAAGTGTGAATGTTAATTAAAAGTATGATTGAATACAAAGCCAGCATTATTGTTGCATCGTTCTGATGATGATAATGCACTTGAACATTTTATACCGAGCACTAACGAATGCAATAAATTATTATTATGTTTCAGGTGAGAACAGCACTATGGTGCATGTCACCTGGCACACCTGCTGACAGCGAGTGGACAGTTTCTGTGATCTAGATTATCTAGGTTATCTAGAGATATAAAAACTATCATTTTTAGTTGGCCTACTTGTCACATACCTTTCGGAAATGTTCCTAGAGTTCACATGCTGAATTCATAGAATTCACATGCTGAAATCAGAGTTCACATGCTGAAATCATAGAATTCACATGCTGAAATCATAGAATTCACATGCTGAAATCATAGAATTCACATGCTGAAATCATAGAATTCACATGCTGAAATCATAGAATTCACATGCTGAAACCATAGAATTCACATGCTGAAATCATAGCATTCACATGCTGAAATCATAGAATTCACATGCTGAAATCATAGAATTCACATGCTGAAATCATAGAATTCACATGCTGAAACCATAGAATTCACATGCTGAAATCATAGAATTCACATGCTGAAATCATAGAATTCACATGCTGAAATCATAGAGTTCACATGCTGAAATCATAGAGTTCACATGCTGAAATCATAGAGTTCACATGCTGAAATCATAGAGTTCACATGCTGAAATCATAGAATTCACATGCTGAAATCTAGAGTTCACATGCTGAAATCATAGAGTTCACATGCTGAAATTGTATCTTACTTTGACCCCCTCAAATAAAAGAATAAAAATTGTAAAGTTAATCTTCAGAAAACAGAGTTAAATCCTTATGTTCTTTGTGACGTCATCATATGTTGTGTATTTGTGTAGGATTCTATATTGTTAGTTAATCCTCATGCATTCTACTATTGATAATTCTTATGTTTTGCTCAGCAAATCACATGGCCAGGTCATCCTCAAATGGTGAGATGTGTAGGCTTATTTTTCACTGCATATTTTCCAACACGGCATTGACATACTAGAAACAAGGACATTGCCATGCACATCAAAGTTTGGCTCCAGAAAAGGTTGTCAGAAAACAAATCTATACAGGAATACATACAAGTTAAAAGAAATAGAAAGAAAAAAGGATGGGAATTTAAGGATGATGAAATAATCTCTATAGCTGTGAGCAGGTAGCTCTTGACAGCACCTAGTCTTCCTGACAAAAGCGCAGGTCCTCCTCAAGAGAGTAGCAGAAGGAACACACAGAATCATATCAAGTGATTTATCTCAGAGACATGTTTGTATTGGGAAGAGGGCTAGGAAGGGGTTACAGATATATGTTTAGTCCCCGCAGGCAGGCATTCCTCTGGCAGTATCAACAGGTCCTGCAACGAGAGCAGCATACACTTATGGGTCTAATCATTCTTCTGTCAGATTTGTTGACCCATACACAATGTGATGGGATATCTAGTAACGCAAAATGAGGTAAACAGGTTACTAAAACACTTACCTAGCCTATTAATAAAAATATATTAAAAAAAGTATATATAAAAAAACTAAACAGGACAATTCTCCACGTATCGGCTCAAATTGAACCTTTTTCAAGAGACAAACAACAGAAAACGACAAAATAAAAAACAAAATAGATGTCTATATTTCATCAAGCCCCGTCTCCATTTTATCATTTATGGAGACGGGGCTTGATGAAATATAGACATCTATTAAGTTTTTTATTTTGTCGTTTTCTGTTGTTTGTCTCTTGAAAAAGGTTCAATTTGAGCCGATACGTGGAGAATTGTCCTGTTTAGTTTTATTGTATGTTTTTTTATATATACTTTTTTTAATATATTTTTATTAATAGGCTAGGTAAGTGTTTTAGTAACCTGTTTACCTCATTTTGCGTTACTATTTGTTCATTAGGTTACTGCGGCACCATCCACTTTGTCGGACACCCTCCGACCATTTGGTTATTTATAGATGGGATATCTCGCATTTAATTTACCTAGGAATCTTCCACAAACGAACAAATATGCAATCTTTATTGACTTTCACATGTACGTCATCCATGAGGACATCGTGTGATCAATGTTCATTGACTTTCACCTGTACGATGATATCTTGTGATAAATGTTCATTGACTTTCACCTGTACGATGATATCTTGTGATAAATGTTCATTGACTTTCACCTGTACGATGATATCTTGTGATAAATGACAAAAGTAAGAAAGTGAAACAAGAAATGCAATGATGATTTTGTTCACAGATGACAAGTTGTCATCTAGGTCCGTCAACTTTCCTCAGTTTTATCTCCTAGCATGTCAGGAAAGTAGGCAGTGGCCCTATTCGTTGCACCGTGGACTAGAAGTCTAGACTCTGGTTACCACACTGGAGGTGAGAAATGAAAGAAGATTGGGCAGAAATGAAAGAAACGTATGTGTAATGGAATGTAAGAATAAATAGAGGGAGGAAATAAAAGAAGACTGAAAGAAAAATAAAAGAAAGGTAAGGACATTGGAAGACAAGAAATACAGAAATAAATACAAACACTAAGGAATAAAGGGATGATTGAATGAAGGAATGATTGCATGAAGGAATCATTGAATGACAGAATGATTCGATGCTTGATTGAATGAAGCAATGAATGAAGGAATGATTGAATGAAGGGATACATGAATGTAGGAATGATTGACTGAAGGAATGATTGACTGAAGGAATGATTGAATAAAGGAATGATTTATTGAAGGGATGATTGAATGAATGATTGATTGAAAGAAGCAAGAATGAAGGACTGATTGAATGAAGGAATGATTGAATGAATGCTTGATTGAATGAAGCAATGAATAAAGGAATGATTGAATGAAGGGATGAATGAATGAAGAGTTGAAAGGAGAATGAGATATATCTCTAACAAGCCTAGCAATGTTGTATGACCTACATTAGAATGTGAACAGATTTTGATCAAATTTTAAATTTCAACATTTCCAATTTTATTTAATGGAATAAGTCTACACTTAAATTATACTTGGCAGCACAAAACTTATTTTTATTGTGATTATTACAGTAAACATTTCAGACTATTTATGAAATATTTGGAGCTGTCACATAGGAGAAACAAAATGTAGGCCTATATACAGGGTATTTCACTTTATTTCTTCTTTCTTTTCACTTTATACACTTTTATACCTTGCAACGTCAGGGGTAGAAGAGTTCTCTGGAGATGGCCTTTTTGTGTACTTCATATATAAGTGTTTTTGTTGATTCTTTTATTTCTGTAATCTGTCTTTTTGCATGGCCCCTGGCTTGTATCCATTGTGTCTTTATGATGGTTTTTGAGGGCCACTATCTGATGGTAGTCTGGAAGCTAACGAAAACCACTTAATCTTTTGTCTTCTGATGTAATCATTTCACATCCGAAGCAACAACATTATTAAATTTAAAAATAGTAAATTTACTAAGTAAACATAGGCCTCTAAAAATATCTTGAAGAATCAACTACAAGATTGATTCTTAATTACCAGTATGATCTGAAGTCTACATTTCTGACAATTCAGAAAATACTGGCTCCTAAGCAGATATTGATATAGACTATCGGTATGCTGATGGTTACCATAGCATACTAGAGTTTAACAATCTTTATTCCACTCAGCAGACTCATCATCTTACAAAATTACCACATACCTTCCATCAATACTTGAATACACTCTAACCTTTCATCAATACTTCAATACACTCTAATCTTTCATCAATACTTGAATACACTCTAATCTTTCATCAATACTTCAATACACTCTAACCTTTCATCAATACTTGAATACACTCTAATCTTTCATCACTACTTGAATACACTCTAACCTTTCATCAATACTTCAATACACTCTAACCTTTCATCAATACTTCAATACACTCTAATCTTTCATCAATACTTCAATACACTCTAACCTTTCATCAATACTTCAATACACTCTAATCTTTCATCAATACTTCAATGCACTCTAACCTTTCATCAATACTTGAATACACTCTAATCTTTCATCAATACTTGAATACACTCTAACCTTTCATCAATACTTCAATACACTCTAATCTTTCATCAATACTTCAATACACTCTAATCTTTCATCAATACTTCAATACACTCTAATCTTTCATCAATACTTCAATACACTCTAATCTTTCATCAATACTTCAATACACTCTAACCTTTCATAAATACTTCAATACACTCTAATCTTTCATCAATACTTCAATATACTCTAATCTTTCATCAATACTTCAATATACTCCAATGTTCCATCAAAATTGAGTATACTCCAACCTTCCGTCAATACTTCAATCTATCCAACCTTTTGTCAATACTTCAATCTATCCAACCTTCCGTCAATACTTCAATCTATCCAACCTTTTGTCAATACTTCAATCTATCCAACCTTCCGTCAATACTTCAATCTATCCAACCTTTTGTCAATACTTCAATCTATCCAACCTTCCGTCAATACTTCAATCTATCCAACCTTCCGTCAATACTTCAATCTATCCAACCTTCCGTCAATACTTCAATCTATTGCAACATTTACTTGAACTAAATCTATTTGAGATATCTTCTACATTACTAAATGAAACAAGCTCACATACAGCATTTATGTCAGATACCTTCACTATAATCCTTATAAGTCAAGCAAGTAAAATAATGCTTAACATCGTAATGCAAAGAATCAAACAAAAATTAGACGAAACACATGCCGGCTTCTTATCGGGCAGAGAAACAAGAGATCACATCCTTAACATGAGATTAATCATAGAAAAGTGTAGGGAATTCTCAACTGACCTGGACATGTGCTTCATAGATTGCTCAAAAGCGCTTGATGCGTTCAACACACGAAACTATGGGAGATAATTACAGCATGAGTTTCCCAAGACATCTGATTCATCTAATAGAGGAACTTTACCAAGATCAAAAGGCTGCAGTGAAGTTAGAGGGCGATCTCTCAGAGTGGTTTGAGGTACAGAGTGGAGTAAGGCAGGGATGCACACTCTCCCCATACCTGTTCAAAATCTACACAGAAAATATAATGAGGAATGTGAGAGAAGACATACACAACGCTGACTTCCATGCTTTAAACATAGATGGCTTCGAAATTCCGTAACTACACTACGCAGAAGACACCGTGCTTCTTTTAAACAATATAAAGGGATTGGAACAACTAATCAAGAACACAAAAAAATACAGTGAATCACAAAATGTATATTTAAATATGTAAAAAAACAAAAATCATGTCAACAGATATAACAACATAACAACCAAACATCAGAATAGACATTACCGAGATAGAATGTGTGGATAAATTTGAATACTTAGGAACAAAAATCAACGGTGCAGGAGACTACATGGCAGAGATAAGGAAGAGATTGGCAAAGGCACGTTGTAAAATAACACGGTTGAAAAACATGGAAAAATAATAAAATTGAAACGAAACTGCAAATGTTACAAACTTTTATTTTTCCCGTGGCAACATACAGCTGTGAAACATGGACCCTAAGTAAAACAGCAGCAAAAAAATCAACGCCTTTGAGATGACATGCTACCGAAGGATACTTAGAATATCATGGAAGGAAAAAAAGAGAAACTCAGATATTATAAACAGATTGAAGATTCCAGAGTGTTGGTTACTAAAAACCATAGCAAAAAGCCATATAAAGAGACACAACTGTTTAGAAAGTCAAATAATGGAGGGCAGAGCATCTGGGAGGAGGAAGAAAGGTAGACAAGAAGAAGATGGACTAATGACATTAAAGATAACATGAATACGTCGCTGCAAAATGAAAGCAGCATTGCCCAAGACAGAGAGGGGTGCAGGAAGTTCATTGGGAAGACAACGTTCTGGAGAGAATACGTCACATGATATCCCCTTCATAGATACAGCATTTATGTAAGATATATCACAGATACAGAATTTCTGTAAGATACCTTCAATATTACTAAATGAAACAGCACAGATACAGCAATTATAATTAAAACATTTCTAAGCAGAATAACCCAGATAATGTACAAGTTTATAAACAGAATAACCCAGATAAAGTACCAGTTTATAAAAAGAATAACCCAGATAGTGTACAAGTTTATAAACAGAATAACCCAGATAGTGTACCTGTTTATAAACAAAATAACCCAGATTATGTACCAGTTTATAAACAGAATAACCCCAGATAATGTACCAGTTTATAAACAGAATAACCCAGATAATGTACCAGTTTATAAACAGAATAACCCAGATAATGTACCAGTTTATAAACAGAATAACCCAGATAATGTAGAAGTTTATAAACAGAATAACCCAGATAGTGTACCTGTTTATAAACAAAATAACCCAGATTATGTACCAGTTTATAAACAGAATAACCCCAGATAATGTACCAGTTTATAAACAGAATAACCCAGATAATGTACCAGTTTATAAACAGAATAACCCAGATAATGTACCAGTTTATAAACAGAATAACCCAGATAATGTACCAGTTTATAAACAGAATAACCCAGATAATGTACCAGTTTATAAACAGAATAACCCAGATAATGTAGAAGTTTATAAACAGAATAACCCAGATAGTGTACCTATTTATAAACAAAATAACCCAGATTATGTACCAGTTTATAAACAGAATAACCCCAGATAATGTACCAGTTTATAAACAGAATAACCCAGATAATGTACCAGTTTATAAACAGAATAACCCAGATAATGTACCAGTTTATAAACAGAATAACCCAGATACTGTACCAATTTATAAACAGAATAACCCAGATAATGTACCAGTTTATAAACAAAATAACCCAGATAGTATACCTGTTTATAAACAAAATAACCCAGATTATGTACCAGTTTATAAACAGAATAACCCCAGATAATGTACCAGTTTATAAACAGAATAACCCAGATAATGTACCAGTTTATAAACAGAATAACCCAGATAATGTACCAGTTTATAAACAGAATAACCCAGATACTGTACCAATTTATAAACAGAATAACCCAGATAATGTACCAGTTTATAAACAAAATAACCCAGATAGTATACCTGTTTATAAACAGAATATCCCAGATAATGTACTAGTTTATAAACAGAATAACTCAGATAATCTACAAGTTTATAAACAGAATAAGCCAGATAGTGTACCAGTTTATAAACAGAATAGCCCAGATACTGTACCAGTTTACAAACAGAATAACCCAGATAGTGTACCTGTTTATAAACAGAATAACCCAGATAATATACCAGTTTATAAACAGAACAACCCAGATAATGTACCAGTTTATAAACAGAATAACCCAGATAATGTACAAGTTTATAAACAGAATAACCCAGATAATGTACAAGTTTATAAACAGAATAACCCAGATAATGTACAAGTTTATAAACATAATAACCCAGATACTGTACCAGTTTATAAACAGAATAACCCAGATAATGTGATCATCAGGTGTCATGCTGGCAGGCGTAAGTGATCATGGCTCTCCACAGCTCTCTGTCTCCAACATTATGTATCAGAATCATTATTGTTTCCCTGTCATGCCAGGTTGTTAAAAACAGTCTAATATTTTCTCACGTTGTTGCCCTCTGTCTCTGTTGCCCTCAATCTTGCCTGTTGTGACTATGTTCTCCAAATCTCCTTGTCTCATAACTTGGCCAAAAAATGAAGATTGTATGTACCAAATACTGTAACTGTTTATAAACAGAATACCACAGATACTGTCTATCTATATGTTGTGATCCTTTTGTGCATCACAGCATAAGGGGTAGAAGAGTTCTCTGGAGAGGACCTCCCTGTCTGCTGTTCGTAGGCTTGTTTCCGTAACCTCATTGATTTCAGTGATCCATCTTTAACATGATCTTCCTCTGGCTTTATAACAGTGGTGTCTATGTGCCATTGCTACTTGTGGCATGCTATCTGTTCGTAGTCTGGACGTGTGTGAAAATCACTTAATCTGTTGTCTCTTGACATATTCTAATACTGGTATTGTTTTGGTTATCTGTCTGATATTATCATGTCTAATTCTATCTCTTAATGACACATTTCTGCTGTTACTAGTTTTCTTTTCCTGTCATTGTCCAGGTTTGGCACTGATAGCACAGTGATGGGATAATAATAGTCTTGTATAATGCAACTTTAAAGAAATCACCAATAAAATTAGAAACACACTGAAACCTGATACTGCCCTGTTTATAAACAGAATAACCCAGATACTGTAACTGTTTATAAACAGAATAACCCAGATACTGTAACTGTTTATAAATAGAATAACCCAGATACTGTAACTGTTTATAAACAGAATAACCCAGATACTGTAACTGTTTATAAACAGAATAACACAGATTCTGTAACTGTTTATAACTGTAACTGTTCATAAACAGAACAACCCTGATACTGTAACTGTTTATAAACAGAATAACCCAGTTACTGTAAATGTTTATAAACAGATTGCCAAATGCTGTAGCTATGTCAAAATTTTAACCCAATAATTGCTCAAATATTGTAGCTATGTGTGATACCCTCAAAGTTCTAAACATCTGATTCAGAAGGACTTATGTATGATACTACCAACATTTCTAAATAAAGCCGGGCAGATAATGCAATCTCTTGTTACAAGATACATCCTGTACTTGCTCTGTAACTATCAATGTCATGACTTCAATATCATATCCTGATTTGTAATCTTGGTATTCAACTCAGCAATTTTTTCATTAAATTTTGTCCCAAGTTTGTTATACTTTTTTGAATTAAAAAAGTGCAATTCTTCCTCTCGCTGCTCTCTGGAAAATGAAAAACCAAATTTTACAACAAATTAATTTTATGTATAGTCCTAAAATAATTTATGATTAACAATTAATATTTTCCAATATCTACATTGTTGTTTGTCCGTCAAAATTGACAATGACCATTCAGCTCAACTGGGATGATGATGATGATGACTGCATGTCCCCAACTGCGACTAATGAGTCCTATGTGTGCCCGACTGTGACTAATGAGTCCTATGTGTGCCCGACTGTGACTAATGAGTCCTAGTGTGCCCGACTGTGACTAATGAGTCCTATGTGTGCCCGACTGTGACTAATGAGTCCTATGTGTGCCCGACTGTGACTAATGAGTCCTATGTGTGCCCGACTGTGACTAATGAGTCCTATGTGTGCTTGGAATGTCTACACTAATTTATTCTTGACAACAAACTTTTTTCAATCATCATCAGGTATGCAGATCCTGGATAGGATGAGGCAGTCATCACAACTTTTCACAATTCTTCCTGATCTTGAGCCAATCTTGTTGCTTATGTGAGTGTCATGTTCATGTGATCTTTGATATTTTATGTTGATCCTCTTCATGACGTACCTGAATTTTGTTGCCCTGGCATCATCCCCTCCATTATGATGTTTTATATGTTCCGATGTCATTTAATATGGTCAAAATATTGCAATTGTTTCTAGACAGAATTTTATTGTTTAACCAGTTTTTTTTTTACTTTCAATTCTTTCAGAATGTCCCTACTAGTGATTCTTTTGGTCCATGGTATTCTGAAGATTCTTCTGTAATATTTTGTTTCAAATGTTGCAATTTTGTTTCTCACCTAATTGGTCATTGTCCAAGATTACCATCCATATATTGCAACTTGTTTAATTTATATAAAATGTATTTGGTGTCCTCAGTCCGTTTGGAATTAATTCTGAACATTTATTTGTTTGATTTGTGTTGGTGTGGTCCTGTTGCAATCATGACAATGTTGTATTGGGTAATAATTTGCTAAATTATTATGTCTGTTGCAATGTCCCATCCAATTTACGGCACAACCCACTTCCATGACTGCATGTTTCCATATGCATCATTGTCCCCTTGGTCTTTGTATTTTTTTCATATCAGTGGTGTATCTAGTGCCTCTATGGTGTTAACATTGTTTTTCTGTTTTCATTGTTTTTCATTGTTTTATATATTCTTGAGAAAGGTCTGATGGTTTGAGACATTGAAAATGTGTTGTGTATTGTAATTTGTATGTTTTATTGTTTACTACTCACAGCCCCTTAGTTTTAGTGATAGTCCGTCATATTCAAGTGGAACATTCCAAAAACCTGTGTTCTATGTAAGTTCTATTGTTGTTACCTTTCATGCAGTAGTACCCTATATTGATTGTTAAAGGTAACGGATATAAATTGGATATCCCACATATGGATGTTGAAAGCAATGGGAAACTACCAAATTATTCTCCCAAGAAGAAAGTCAAATAGAAGTAGGTCTACAGTATGTTGTGTTAATATTGCAACATGGAACATCTTATAGTTAGCACAGAGTGATAAATTAGACAACATCAAATAAGAAATGGAAAGAATGAAAGTAAATATCTTAGGAATGAGTTAGGTGGACTGGGGCAGGAGAGATACAATCAGATAAATTTAAAGTCATAGGCCTATACTGAGGTTGAAAAAACACGAGAGGTGTAGGTGTATTATAAGACACAGGAAAAACGTTAAAGGGTTTCATGGCAATATCAGACCAGGTCATATTAGTGAAACTAACAGGAAAACCATTGGATATTAATATTGTACAAGTTCATGCATCCACATCAGAAGAGTTAAGAAGAGGGCATTTAGCAGAATATATTTAGGCCTTAAATACAACTCATATACTTTTCTCTTTCTTTCTGCGCTCTTCAGTTAAGAGGATAAGCTTGGTCACCAGATTGAATTATGCCACAAAGGCTTATGTTGCTCCACCTTCAATTAACTTGAATTGCTATCTGGCATGTTGCTGTAGATTTACTTGTGAAATCTAGCTCATGTTCTATATTTCACTATTCAGCTTAGCTCAAAGAAAAAAACCTAAATAAACAGAGAGTTGTACTTACTTTGCCACAGGTCCATGTGGTCCAACAGGCATATTAGTTCTTGGCAGCTTGCTACCAAGAGGAAATATGTTCCTGAAATTATACAAGTTTTATACAAATGAACATTACAAGATAATGGTGGCTGAGCATTTAAGATACAATACCTCTCAGGTTTAAAGATGCAGGTTAAAATGTTATTTATGCCAGGTATTTTTATCTTTTAGGGGTAAAATAAATAATATTTTCAAAATACAAATGACACACTTTACGCAAAGGAAAATATAACTAAATCTTCAATCTACATAGCACTTCCTGTCCTTTAGTGGATACAGTGAAATCCCATTATAACAACGATCTAGCCTGAAGAAAAATGTATGTAATAACAGAAATTCGCTGCATACAGTAAATATATTAAAAAATATAGAATAAATATAGACCAAACTGGGGATTTTGAAAAGTGTTGTTATATAGGACATTTTTTAACAAAAGGATGTGCTATGTAGGGATGTCACTATAACTTGGTATAAAAGGATGTGCTATGTAGGGATGTCACTATAACTTGGTATAAAAGGATGTGCTATGTAGGGATGTCACTATAACTTGGTATAAAAGGATGTGCTATAGGTCTATAGGGATTCCACTGTAAATTTTTCCACACAAAGTATTACTAGAACCCTGTAAATTTTTCCACACAAAGTATTACTAGAACCCTGTACATTTTATTTTTTTCCACGAAATCTATAACAAATTTCAGTGTAGAACATAAGATAATTTGGAAGCAAGTAAAGAAACAGGTCAACTAAATGTGATAGTAGTACAACAGAGTAAATTTGATTAGTTTAGACATGAAACATGAACAAGTTTTACATGAAACATGAACAAGTTTTACATGAAACATGAACAAGTTTTACATGAAACATGAACAAGTTTTACATGAAACATGAACAAGTTTTACATGAAACATGAACAAGTTTTACATGAAACATGAACAAGTTTTACATGAAACATGAACAAGTTTTACATGAAACATGAACAAGTTTTACATGAAACATGAACAAGTTTTACATGAAACATGAACAAGTTTTACATGAAACATGAACAAGTTTTACATGAAACATGAACAAGTTTTACATGAAACATGAACAAGTTTTACATGAAACATGAACAAGTTTTACATGAAACATGAACAAGTTTTACATGAAACATGAACAAGTTTTACATGAAACATGAACAAGTTTTACATGAAACATGAACAAGTTTTACATGAAACATGAACAAGTTTTACATGAAACATGAACAAGTTTTACATGAAACATGAACAAGTTTTACATGAAACATGAACAAGTTTTACATGAAACATGAACAAGTTTTACATGAAACATGAACAAGTTTTACATGAAACATGAACAAGTTTTACATGAAACATGAACAAGTTTTACATGAAACATGAACAAGTTTTACATGAAACATGAACAAGTTTTACATGAAACATGAACAAGTTTTACATGAAACATGAACAAGTTTTACATGAAACATGAACAAGTTTTACATGAAACATGAACAAGTTTTACATGAAACATGAACAAGTTTTACATGAAACATGAACAAGTTTTACATGAAACATGAACAAGTTTTACATGAAACATGAACAAGTTTTACATGAAACATGAACAAGTTTTACATGAAACATGAACAAGTTTTACATGAAACATGAACAAGTTTTACATGAAACATGAACAAGTTTTACATGAAACATGAACAAGTTTTACATGAAACATGAACAAGTTTTACATGAAACATGAACAAGTTTTACATGAAACATGAACAAGTTTTACATGAAACATGAACAAGTTTTACATGAAACATGAACAAGTTTTACATGAAACATGAACAAGTTTTACATGAAACATGAACAAGTTTTACATGAAACATGAACAAGTTTTACATGAAACATGAACAAGTTTTACATGAAACATGAACAAGTTTTACATGAAACATGAACAAGTTTTACATGAAACATGAACAAGTTTTACATGAAACATGAACAAGTTTTACATGAAACATGAACAAGTTTTACATGAAACATGAACAAGTTTTACATGAAACATGAACAAGTTTTACATGAAACATGAACAAGTTTTACATGAAACAGTTGAGGTACAGGAGAAGAAGAACTGTTAAACAGAATCATGGATTGACAATATCAAGAAATCCTTTTTTACGGGCATTGTTTTTCTATTCATTTGACTTCTGTGCAGATACCTCCAATAGGCATCTCTACCATCCTGGTGGTTATTGGTTTTATTCTTATTATTATTACTATTATTATATTTATTATTACTATTATTATTATTATTATTATTATTATTATTTTAAGTATCCAACAAAACAATAATAATTTTTTTTTAAGTATAAACTTCAATAGAAAATTGCTAACAGCATGAGATAATAGAAGAATGAAACTGGTTATAATGTTGAATAACTAGAGAAATAAATAACATGAAATATTCCACGACACAGCAGTATCAATTTTGTAGGGCCTACATATATTGCATTGCTTATCTTGATCTCAGGAATTATGAGCCATGTAGCTGTTGTTTCCTATGTGTAATTTGGGGTAAGGGGGGGGGAATTCTCAAGACTTTTTTTTCATAATCAGAAGATAAACTCTCAGAAAACTGCAACTCTGAGAAGATTATCTCTCCGAAGACTATCTCTCAGAAGTCTCCATATTTCAGAAACCTCTAAATCTTGGATGACTCCATTTTTCAGAAGTCTTCATCTTTCAGAAAACTCCATCTTTCAGAAAACATCAACTGGCAAAGCTTCTTACAGGTGTACATGTTACTACAGATAGATAAAAGTGTTGGTTGGTAGAGTACTTCCAGGAACTTCTTCTTCTTCATCTTTCATTCACTTGAAACATGTCTATATCTGTACTTCCAGGAACTTTTCTTCTTCATCTTTCATTCACTTGAAACATGTCTATATCTGTACTTCCAGGAACAGTATCAATTATATTTCACAACTCAAGAGGTCTCTATTATCTATTGACCTTGAACTCCCTTTAGTGCACAGGTCCATAGCAATCCTCTTCCTATTTGTCTTGAACTCCCTTCAGTGCACAGGTCCATAGCAAACCTCTTCCTATTTGCCTTGAACTCCCTTCAGTGCACAGGTAAACAGAAAACCTCTTCCTATTTGCCTTGAACTCCCTTCAGTGCACAGGTCCATAGCAAGCCTCTTCCTATTTGTCTTGAACTGTTTTTAGTGCACAGGTCCATAGCAAGCATCTTCCTATTTGTCTTGAACTCCCTTCAGTGCACAGGTCCATAGCAAACCTCTTCCTATTTGCCTTGAACTCCCTTCAGTGCACAGGTAAACAGAAAACCTCTTCCTATTTGCCTTAAACTCCCTTCAGTGCACAGGTCAATAGCAAACCACTTCCGATTTGTCTTGAACTCTCTTCAGTGCACAGGTCCATAGCAAACCTCTTCTTATTTGCCTTGAACTCCCTTCAGTGCACAGGTCCATAGCAAACCACTTCCTATTTGCCTTGAACTCCCTTCAGTGCACAGGTCCATAGAAAACCACTTCCTATTTGCCGTGAACTCTCTTCAGTGCACAGGTCAATAGCAAACCTCTTCTTATTTGCCTTGAACTCCCTTCAGTGCACAGGTCAATAGCAAACCTCTTCTTATTTGCCTTGAACTCCCTTCAGTGCACAGGTCCATAGCAAACCACTTCCTATTTGCCTTGAACTCCCTTCAGTGCACAGGTCCATAGCAAGCCACTTCCTATTTGTCTTGAACTCCCTTCATTGCACAGGTCCATAGCAAACCAATTCCTATTTGCCTTGAACTCCCTTCAGTGCACAGGTCCATAGCAAACCTCTTCCTATTTGCCTTGAACTCCCTTCAGTGCACAGGTCCATAGCAAACCTCTTCATATTTGCCTTGAACTCCCTTCAGTGCACAGGTCCATAGCAAACCTCTTCCTATTTGCCTTGAACTCCCTTCAGTGTACAGGTCCATAGCAAACCTCTTCCTATTTGCCTTGAACTCCCTTCAGTGTACAGGTCCATAGCAAACCTCTTCCTATTTACCTTGAACTCCCTTCAGTGTACAGGTCCATAGCAAACCTCTTCCTATTTGCCTTGAACTCCCTTCAGTGTACATGCTCATAGTAAACATCTTCCCTCACTTTCAATCTTTAGTTACCGCTTTCAGATTTCATAACTTACCAGCCCATCTTATGTCTAGTTTTAACTGCTCACATAAGTATAGTTTATGCAAGTATGCTCATGTAAGTATAGTTTATGCAAGTATTACACTGGTGCATAATGTTCTCACAAAATTGTGCAGGTAAGATTAATTTGTGAAATGCACGTGTAAGTAAAGTTCACCCGAGGCTGGACAGGAATTTTTCACATGAGAACTGCACAGATCATTCAGGTTAATTGTACATTGAACATATAAGGTCACAGTTGAGTGAAGTTCACACAAGGACCCATGCACCTACAGGTGATTATAGTTCACACAAGAACTGTAAATGTGAGTATAGTTCACACAAGGACTTACAGGTGGGTAATGTTCACACAGGGACCTACAGGTGGGTAATATTCACACAAGGACTTACAGGTGGGTAATGTTCACACGAGGACTTACAGGTGGGTAATGTTCACACGAGGACTTACAGGTGGGTAATGTTCACACAGGGACTTACAGGTGGGTAATGTTCACACAGGGACTTACAGGTGGGTAATGTTCACACAGGGACTTACAGGTGGGTAATGTTCACACAGGGACTTACAGGTGGGTAATGTTCACACAAGGACTTACAGGTGAGTAATCCTCACACAAAGACTTACATGTTAGTAATGCTCACACAAGGACTTATAGGCCCTATGTGAGTAATGTTCACACAAGAACTTACAGGTGAATGTAGTTCACACAAAGACTTATATGTGAGTAATGTTCACACAAGGACTTACATGTGAGTAATGTTCACACAAGGACTTACAGTTGAGCATAGTTCACACAATGACTTACAGGTTAGAATAATTCACACAAGGACTGTACAGGTAAGTATCATTCACACAAGTGTAATAATTTGAGCCACATTAATTTCAATCATCCCCTATACCAGAAATGCACAGTTGTACCAAGATGGGAACGCAGACAGAAATATTTTGACATTACAATGCACTCTTAGTATTTTCAAAACAAAGTAAATCTGCAGGAAATTCCCAGAAAACTAGCATTAACTCAATTCGTACGTAAACACGATATATCAGGAGAGAACCTCCTACCTTTCCGAACTTAAACACGATATATCTGTCCTCCATATATACCATCTAAATTTGATTTGTTTGGTTCGTAAATAACAAATATTAACTTATTTAGCTGTTTAACATTTAGAAATCTGGCTAACAAAAGGAAACAATCATGTTTCTGTGTCATTAGACGCACCACATATTCATTTCAAATTAAAATTCCAACAAGGTAGATTCAACTTTCCAGAAATTAGCAAAATGGCTTCATCTTCCACTAGCAACTGAGTTCAAATATTTAGCAAATATCGGGCTTTATTATTCTTTGAGTTTTATAATTGGAGAGGCTATTTCAAGTGATGCGTCGGTAAAAAACAGTGTTTTAAATTTTGACAGTAGAGATTATTTTTTATTATCATGTTAATTTTGTATTGTATGTGGATTCCACATTTGTTTACCTGTCTTTTAATATCTTATATGACCTTCCATAGCTAATACTTTGTCTTCAGGAAGCTTGCACCTAAATCATGATGCAGCCCACAAATTTATCCTAAAATTAATTACATCCAAACCCAGGGAATAATTATTTCCTGAATGAATTAAGGAAAATATCACAACATACTACTCAACCATTAAAGTTGGAAAACATTAGACTAGGTAATATGGGACTTGAGACAGGGAATTTATGTTACATAATAATATTTATCCACAAAATACCCGAAATAGTAAGTGGTCAAATGTCATTCAATATGTGGATAAAAATGTCATTCAAGGTGTAGATAAAAAATAAACAAGTTCCAGATTTGCTGCTCACAGTGATTGTCTGGGTCACAGGAGCTTTTTTTCAAAACATATTATGGGGAACCCACAACAACCTAAAATAAGTCACTGTATTCGTGACCAACATTAAACAGGATATACACAAGCTATTTGCAGAAGATTATGGAAAACATCAGAGAATCAAGATCATTTCTACCAACCCACTAGACTATCACATACCAGGGATTCAAGATCATTTCTACCAACCCACTAGACTATCACATACCAGAGAATCAAGATCATTTCTACCAACCCGCTAGACTATCACATACCAGAGAATCAAGATCATTTCTACCAACCCGCTAGACTATCACATACCAGAGAATCAAGATCATTTCTACCAACCCGCTAGACTATCACATACCAGAGAATCAAGATCATTTCTACCAACCCACTAGACTATCACATACCAGAGATTCAAGATCATTTCTACCAACCCGCTAGACTATCACATACCAGAGAATCAAGATCATTTCTACCAACCCGCTAGACTATCACATACCAGAGAATCAAGATAATTTCTACCAACCCGCTAGACTATCACATACCAGGGATTCAAGATAATTTCTACCAACCCGCTAGACTATCACATACCAGAGAATCAAGATCATTTCTACCAACCCGCTAGACTATCACATACCAGGGATTCAAGATCATTTCTACCAACCCGCTAGACTATCACATACCAGGGATTCAAGATCATTTCTACCAACCCGCTAGACTATCACATACCAGGGATTCAAGATCATACCTACCAACCCGCTAGACTATCACATACCAGGGATTCAAGATCATTTCTACCAACCCACTAGACTATCACATAACAGAGAATCAAGATCATTTCTACCAACCCGCTAGACTATCACATACCAGGGATTCAAGATCATTTCTACCAACCTGCTATACTATCACATACCAGAGAATCAAGATCATTTCTACCAACCTGCTATACTATCACATACCAGAGAATCAAGATCATTTCTACCAACCCACTAGACTATCACATACCAGAGAATCAAGATCATTTCTACCAACCCACTAGACTATCACATACCAGAGATTCAAGATCATTTCTACCAACCCGCTAGACTATCACATACCAGAGAATCAAGATCATTTCTACCAACCCGCTAGACTATCACATACCAGAGAATCAAGATAATTTCTACCAACCCGCTAGACTATCACATACCAGGGATTCAAGATAATTTCTACCAACCCGCTAGACTATCACATACCAGAGAATCAAGATCATTTCTACCAACCCGCTAGACTATCACATACCAGGGATTCAAGATCATTTCTACCAACCCGCTAGACTATCACATACCAGGGATTCAAGATCATTTCTACCAACCCGCTAGACTATCACATACCAGGGATTCAAGATCATACCTACCAACCCGCTAGACTATCACATACCAGGGATTCAAGATCATTTCTACCAACCCACTAGACTATCACATAACAGAGAATCAAGATCATTTCTACCAACCCGCTAGACTATCACATACCAGGGATTCAAGATCATTTCTACCAACCTGCTATACTATCACATACCAGAGAATCAAGATCATTTCTACCAACCTGCTATACTATCACATACCAGAGATTCAAGATTATTTCTACCAACCCGCTAGCCTAGCACATAGAAAAAATTCAGGATCATTTCTACCAGCCTGCTAGCATAACATATAACAGAGATTCACAATTACCTATACAGGTCAGCATAACATATAACAGAGATTCACAATTACCTATACAGGTCAGCATAAACATATAACAGGGATTCACAATTACCTATACAGGTCAGCGTAAACATATAACAGGGATTCACAATTACCTATACAGGTCAGCGTAAACATATAACAGGGATTCACAATTACCTATACAGGTCAGCGTAAACATATAACAGGGATTCACAATTACCTATACAGGTCAGCATAAACATATAACAGAGATTCACAATTACCTATACAGGTCAGCATAAACATATAACAGAGATTCACAATTACCTATACAGGTCAGCGTAAACATATAACAGAGATTCACAATTATTTATACCAGATATCCTGCATGGCACAACACCTACTATAGAGACCCATGTTCAACTATACCTGCTGGCATGTTATTTATCATAAATCTATGTTTATTCCTATCTGTTGCAGCCAGAACAGTACATGTCAATCAACATACCTCTTGATTCTTGATTAGAAAACTGACCTCACAGCACGTTGGGCATTCCCATAAGTGCTCTGCCCTCTGTTCCAGTAGCCATTCGACTCGATGGTGTTTCGAGTCCAATGCCGCCGAAACAGACGTCGACATCAGGGCACAACTCTGTCCCGTGCGACAGGTTTCTTTGTTGTTCCGCCCACCCACGCCATGCCCCCAACTAGTTCAAGCACAAGATTGGCATGTCGGAACAATATGGTAACTGTTATCGAAGGTTACGACTATGGGATTGTATAGATGACGTGCCATGAAGCTTCTATAAGAAGATAACCTCAATATAAAGGCATGTCATCTACTAAGGTTTTCTGTTGTATGGTTGGTTTGTCTAGTGAGCCATAGACAGTTTTCTGCATATATGCTAAACATGTGTGGTTAGAAGATGCATCTTTCGCCTTTTTGGACCTCAGACCAGTCAGATGCTTTTTCCCTTGAGGTGGACAGAAGGATGTTTGCTCCTAAAAAATCATTTTAATAAGTAATATGAAATGGTGTGGGAATCCCATTATTTCCATTATGTTTCACAATTTGGTGAGTTATGCAGTCAAATACATTTGAGTAGTCAATGAAACAGTCATATATGTTTACATTGAATTCACTGCACTTCTCCATTATATTTCTCATATAAGTACCCCCCACCGGGGCGAGCAAAACATGGTGACTGAGGAGACATCTAAGGTGTATACATGTAACTAGCCACCAACAGGAACCATCAGCATGTTTACTTTTCATCAGGTGCTGGTAGAGACCGGGCATCTATGAATTTTCCAGAGTACATCAACATCCATTAAAAAAACTAAACTAAACTAAACAAAATGTAAGTTTTGTGGAAAAAATATACCAAATGTTACTATATTTTGGGCTCAAATACTGAATAAGCTTCCTGGAAGTTAACAGGTAAGATTTTGTATTCATTCATTCATCATTCAGGATTGAATAACACAACAATCATATCATAAAACAGGTTGTTATCCCACAAACATATCAACTATCTTAATAAGTAATCTGAAAAGAGAACAAATCAAATCTAAATAAATCAAATTCAAACCAAATGCAAGTGATTGAAGAAAAAAACAAATCACAACTTCAGTATGAAAAGTGGCAAAAAACAAAAGCAAAAATAAAATTAGTTTATGTTGTGAGTATAGCCAAATTATAACCACATGACACTAACCCTTCTTTCACTGAAGCTGTTTCATCCTCACTGAAATAATTGGATTTCATACTCGAGGTAATATTAACCAATACTTAAATAACTAAACAACAAAACACTTGTCACAGCAAGCAAATATATATAGGCTATTACATACATGGAGACTGAACAGTAAAAATATTATTGCAGATGGACAGTAGTTGAAGGGTGGGACAGCAGTTTATTGTTGAGTGTGTCTGTGGGAAAATATACAGCAGTCATTTAACTGCAGAAAAACTAGAGTAATTATGATGTAGTGTGGTAAAAATGCACATTAAAAAACTGCAGGAGTGAGAATGAAACAAAACAACAAGGAATGAAAACTAAGAGAAAGACAAAACAACAGAACTAGAAATAGGAATGAATTTTATTATGACTGAATGAGTTTAAGGTACCAAGTGAATGAGTTTAAGGTACCAAGTGAATGAGTTTAAGGTACCAAGTGAATGAGTTTAAGGTATCAAGTATGTATTATTTCTGGAAAGTAATTGCTGACAGCTCAGAAGATAATTAAATGTAGACAATTAGCTGTATTTTTTAAAGATATGGCTATTCATCATCATCAGGTGTCATGCCAGCTGGCATAGACGATCATGGCTCTCCACAGCTCTCTATCTCCAGTAGTATGTATCTGGATTGCTGTTGTTTCCCTACCATGCTTGGTTGTTAAAATGTCTAATATTTTCTCACACTGTCACCCTCTCAGTTGCTTTCAATCTTGCCTGTTTTGATTATGTTCTCCATACCTGCCTGTCTCATAGCATGGCCACAAAAATAAACATTTTCTTTTTCTTAAATTATTGATTAAGCTCTGTCTCGCATTTGACTGTTTCAACACCTCCACATTAGTTTTCCATGCAGTCCATGGTATTTTCAGCATTCTTCTATAGAACCACATCTCTGTTGCCTCTAATTTCCAACCTTTCAGTTTGTTTATTGACCAAGACTCGCATCCATATGTTAGTATATGAGTTATATAGCACTGAAGAACTCTCTTCCTCGCCTCTAATGTCAAGGTCATATTACATAATATATTATATGACTATTAGCTAGCTTGAAAATTCCCCCCAGTTCATTGACTAGTGTGAACTGTACAACTATTGAATCATTTTGAAATATATCATTGCTGTAGATTTCTTAGGGTACCGTGGGTGTTCAGTACCATTAGGCAATGTGATGTAAACAACATGACTTGTAATATGACTTTAACTCAACCTGATTTTTACAACTTGGAATTGTGAGACTGTCTCACTAGCTACTCTTTCACAGAAGACATAAGGCAATTTAGAAAGTTTCTCATTCACATATTTTTTTAATATACATCTCTAGGACAATACATACACCATTGTTACGTTAGATGTCTTTGCTGTTAAATGTATGTTTCTAGGACAATACATACACCATTGTTACGTTAGATGTCTTTGCTGTTAAATGTATATCGCTATAACAATATGTACACCACTGTTATGTTAAATGTCCAATGTCTGCCATCTAATGCTTCTATGATAGTGCCATTATTTTTACTGTTTTTTCAGTTTGGATTGTGTTTTCTTGAAAAAGATCTTCAGATTCAAATGTTAAAATAGTCTTGTATACTGTTGTTTGTATGATTTGTTTATACCTATACCCTATAGTCTGTGCATTCATTGTCAAGATGATTTAAAGAAGTACTATTATTAACCGATACATGACAGGATTTGCCTGACACTCACTAGCAGAAATACTGAACATAAAATTTTAACCTTTATTCTGCATGCAATATTGTGTATCCAACAATTGACCAACGTTACAAATTCTAGCCATTATTCTGCATGCACTAATGTATATCAAACAACTGACCAATGTTATAAATTACAGTCAATAAAATATGCTATATTCAGTTTGTTATACTAGAAATTGTGCCTTATATAAACTCGATTTAAGTTAACACACTAAACAAATACATTAAATTACATATACAAATTTGTTCCACGAATGAGAAAATTGGCTGCCAAAAATGTTTATGACCACAGACGATTAACCCTTTAGCTGCTGAATTCTTTCCACATAGAATTTTTACTGTGCTGAATCCTTCTACAGCACTACGAAAATAAGAAATATTTCATGGTGCTGGCTTTTTTTATACCATAAAATATATACCACATGAATAGGAATGTTGGTGTGTACTTGAACTGAGTGATTTGAGAGTGAAATAATTTTGAGAAATGAGGAGATAGACAACCAAAACAGCAGTTAACTTGTCTATAACAGTTAAAGGTTTCGTCTCCGTAATTAAGGTTGGCTACAATAGACCTCCAACATCCCCCTATACCTTCTCTTGGTGGTGCACTTTGCTAGACTGTAACCTGGCCATCGCATGATATTCTCTCCCACTTGTATCTCTGTCTACCTCTTGCTCACCTCCCCTTGACTTTACCTCAAGGTCTTCAACAAGGTGTCATGTCTTTTAATGTGTCCAAAACATTTTATTTGCTTGAGCTTTATTTCCTTTAATAATTCTTTCTTCATATTAAGTGTTGTTAGAACCTCTTTGTTTGTTTTCTTATCTTTCCATGATGTTCTCCCTATTTTTATATATATCCACATCTCAAAGGCATCAATTCTGTCTTATAATTGTTCGTTTATTGCCCATGTTTCTGAGTCATACATTAATATAAAATAGATGTAGCATTTTATAATTCTCACTTTTTAGTTTGCTTATAATTTGTTTAGATATTAATATTTTCCTAATGCTGTAAACCATGACACAACGCATTCTGTTCTCCGGACTACATTCTGCTAATCTGCAGGATTTTGAGAACAAATGCAGAAGAAGAAGAATATTTTCCTCATGTCATTGAAAGTACTTTTAGCCATTCCTATTCGCCTTTTAACTTCTGTTTCACTAAAGGGTTAATAACCTTTTAAATATAAAAATTGTGGAATCAGGACAGAATGGACAGAACAAACATTTTAGTTACAGATAGACATAAAGAGTAGTAGTAAGGATATTCTT
The DNA here is from genome assembly GCA_034231615.1 of Meghimatium bilineatum. NCBI lineage: Eukaryota > Metazoa > Mollusca > Gastropoda > Stylommatophora > Philomycidae > Meghimatium > Meghimatium bilineatum. Next base: position 4,964,988 of record CM067299.1, read on the forward strand.
CAGAGAAGACATCACATAAAAGATGAAATGTGAGTTTAAGTAATGTTAATATTCTTATCTATTGTCTATCCCCAGGTGGATCATGGTCATAATATCCACATTTGCTATTAAGCGTAGCGGTGGTGACTATCCATGTCAGTGAGTCCAATGAGAACTTCTGTCTTAGATCTAAATAACAAACAGAACACATGAAGTCATTGTATACATACCATACCTGTCAACTGCCCGTAAATTCCCATAATTTTTACGGTTTCTTCCAAGCTGTACGGTTTTACGGGCATACACCAGCATTTACGGATTTTTTACGTGAATTTCTGCAGTTCTGTACGTTTTGGGTTTTTTTAAACTAAATTTAGTGGTGACACTGATATTTTAGTATATATTTTAGTGGCAACAGTGATTTGTACGCAATAGTGTCGTTTGCTGGTTTTATTTGATCTGGTCTTGGGGCGAAGTATGTTGCAAACAATGCTTTTAATACACTACCCAGTACTTTAATTATTCTCTGTGTTGGGGACTTGTCTTTATACCAAACTTAGGGAATTTTTGTCCACGTGCATTGACAGTGTTACTCAGAGTATCTACAGTACACAAATACTAGTAACACATGTATTTTGTTTCTAGGCCTACTATAATATACATCGTTTAATTTATATTATAAGTTTTTGTTTGCCTCCTAGACCTAGGTAGTGTAGGTAGGCCTATAGTTAAATAATAGAATAGGCCTATGTTATTTGTTTATGTAGGCCTAAATCTGATCTTTAGAACTTATCTTAAACCAATATTTTATTGTCAAGTTGTTTCTTGTTGTAATTACAAATGGAAAATGAGAAAATGATGCCACTGACTGAAAATGAAGCAGTCGCTGCTATAGATGCACGATCCCCTCCGATCACAGGTGCACAATCTCCACGAGTCATAGTTGTATGGTCTCCGCCGATAATAGACGCACATTCTCCGCTATTCACAGATGCACAATCTCTGCTATTCATAGATGCACGTTCTCCGCCGGTCATAGATGCACGATCTCTGTCTGTCATGGTTGTACGATCTCCACTGATCATAAATGCATGATGTGCGCTATTCATAGATAGTTGAAATTATAGTCAAACGCTTTATAGAGCACTCCAACAAGTTGTTATAGTTTCAAACTGATCTAAACATCCATTCTCTGTATTATTTTTCTTTTCATATTTCTTTTTTTCGTATTAAAGTTACATAAAGATACATAGGCCTAGTCTTTGTGTTTTATAATTTTCCCACAACAAAGGCAAACTACCCGTAAAAAAACCCAAATGACCTTACCTTTTTTTTTTTTGGGGGGGGCGGATGGAGCCCCCCTCACCATTGTGTATGATTTTACAGTTTTTCATGCTCAATTACGGATTTTCAGAACTTTTTTTATGGTTTTCGGTCTCAACCGGTTGACAGGTATGAGAAATATATGTAGCCTACATGGTGTCTATGAGGTCCTTGTATAGAAATATGTAGCCTATGTGGCGTCTATGACGTCGCTACGTACTCATTCAGATTGCTGGAGACATTATTCACATGAATTGAGTATATTTAGTGCAGATCTGCTTGATTTCATTGATGTTATGAAATACATCAAACTGTCAACCATCAACTTGTTGAATGTCCAGTGCTGGATGATATTACAAAAATGTTTCTCCCTCCAAAGCCAAATAAATGGAACACCATATATGGAACAAAATAACAGCTCACAAACACATACATATATCACACCATAGCATTGGGGAAAAGGTCATGAACCCATGGACTGCTGGATTAGCAACCAACCCAACAGGAAATATGCCACTGCTCATGTTAATAGTGTATTGGATAAAGTGGCTTACAGAACAACAATGTTATTTTTTGATCAGCAAAGTTAACTCTAGAGCCAGCAGTAATTTGCTGAGTCAAACTGTACACTGACTATGTAAATACACAACAATCAATGACATCATATTGAGCACATATATTCCATTTCAAATTCAGAAATACAGTGCACAGCAACTGTATAGACATCCTATATTTATATATAGATCTCTTGATCTTTGGTAATGTGAACACATTGCTCTGACTAAAATTGATAATTATTTATTTCTTGTACATGTTTATATTATCTGATGAGGCTGACAAGTATCTAAATATAAAAAAATACAAGTATATTATCACTTACGTTGCTAATATTTGATCATCAGATGTTATGATTTGGTCGATGAGTAAAAACTCAGCGTTAACCATAGATGGTTTCAACCGTGAAGAATTGTCCAATTCACTGTAATACATGAAATATTATTATTAACTTTGGATAAACGCTCCTCAAGCTTGTTATGAATGAAGTATATACATGTTATTAACTTTGGATAAAAGCTCTTATACAAATGAAAGTGTTTACCGGTAAATTTAAGTCCTGTATATTGCAAGCACTCTTAGTTCTCTACTATTTAGCTACAGTACATATGTATCATGGGACACAATATAGGAATTAACAATACATAACTAAATAGACCATTAAAGGATTTCCACATTAGTAACAGATGCTGAGGATTCATGCCAGAATTGCTGGATAGGAATCTGCAGAATACCTTGAAATTGTAATAAAGTCACAACATAGGGTACTTCTGTTCAATTCACTTGCAGAGAATGAAATTTAACTAACCCTAACTTTGTTTCACTGTACATGTGATTAAGAAATATCAATAGGGCCTAAATTAAATTACATAATTACATGTAGTCTTTAACACCAATAAAGTAATACTAACACTAATCTGTAATCTTATATCAACTCTAACCCTAACCTAACCCTATCCCTAACTCTAATATTAACTTACCATAACTCTAATTCTGACCATAACCTCCATTCTAATACTAACTCTAACCCTAACCGTAATTCAAATATTAACTATAACCATAACTCTAATTCTAACAATAACCTTCACTCTAATACTAATAATAACCTTCACTCTAATACTAACCTTAACCCTATCCCTAGCCTTAGTATTTAATTTAATATTAACCTAACCTTAACTCTAATATTACATATAACTAACCCTATTCATAGCAGTAACACTAACTCTAACCTATCATAACTATAAACCATAACTTTCACTCTAATACCAACTCTAATCCTAACTATAATTCTAACCGTAACCTTCAGTCTTATACTACTAATGTCCACACAATGTGAAAAGTACAAGAATTAATTTGTTTATCTGGTGCATACCTTTCCACACAATCATCATCATCTGGATCTAGTCTGGCTAATAATGGTGGCACACCTTCTGGCAGCAGATCTTTGCTAAAGCAATTGTCCCTAAAAAATAGCACCTTGATTTCAGATTACAATTATAAATTACATAATCATAAATAAAATGTGTAACGCCTCAGCATTGCAAGAGTGCCACATTGAAAACATAACCACACTAGAGTGCCACAACATTGGAAACAAGCGCACAGGGGTGCCACATTGGAAACACAAGCACACAAGGGTGCCACATTGGAAACAAAAGCAAGCACACAAGAGTGCCACATTGGAAACATAAGCAAGCACACAAGAGTGCCACATTGGAAACATAAGCAAGCACACAAGAGTGCCACATTGGAAACATAAGGAAGCACACAAGAGTGCCACATTGGAAACATAAGCACACAAATCCTGCTAAAAATCCCTACCTTTAGTTAAACGGACAAGTGTGGAAAAACACATCATCTCGCCATTCCTTATCAAGCCAGGATTTATTCTATCCACCTCTTCTCATTTCACCCTCACACACTGTTCTCTTTACGACAAGAGTGCTTATTAGAAACACCATGGGATGATACTTTTTGTAGGCAAACCTTCTACCTAAACAAATATTTATATCTTCTTCTGCATATTATATTTTTTATTATAGGAAGTTTTACACACATTTCTATATGTTAGTATTGTAAGCCAGGTCCAAAACCTGTGCGACAAGGGATAAAAATGTGTGCACTAGCGCACAGTAGTGCAGCTTAGCAGGAACAGCGTCCTCAAATGTTTCCCACATCACAATCTTTAGAAGTGAATTTTATTTCATGACATGTCCAAGATATTCAAGCTTACACTGTTTGATCAGCGTCAACAGGGGTTTCGGTTGACTAGCAAGTTCAGTTCTCTTGTCTCTGAGAAATATAATTATTTCATTTCCTCTAAATCAAATTTCTAGCACACTCCTGTAACACTTGTATTTAAACATTTGCAACCTTATTTCTGTATCTCATACCTGTCAACCTGTTGAGACCGAAAACCATAAAAAAAGTTCTCAATAACCGTAATTGAGCATGAAAAACCGTAAAATCATACACAACGGTGAGGGGGGCTCCATACGCGCGCAAAAAAAAGTTTGGGTTTTTTATGGGTAGTTTGCCTTTGTTTAATATAGGCAGTCATAGTGTGGGGAAATTATAAAACACAAAGGCTAGGCCTATGTATCTTTATGTAACTTTAATACGAAAAAAAGAAATATGAAACAAAAATTAATACAGAGAATAGATGCTTAGATCCATTTGAAACTATAACAACTTGTTGGAGTGCTCTATAAAGCGTTTGACTATAATTTCAACTATCTATTAATAATGCACATCATGCATTTATGATCAGCGGAGATTGTACAACTATGACAGGCAGAGATCGTGCATCTATGGCCGGCAGTAATCATGCATATATGGCCAGCGGAGATCATGCATCTATGACCGGTGGAGATCATGCATATATGACCGGCGAAGAATGTGCACCTATGACCGGCAAACAATGTGCACCTATGACCGGCGAAGAACGTGCATCTATGAATAGCGGAGATTGTGCATCGGCTATCGGCGGAGGTCGTACAACTATGACCAGTGGAGATTGTGCAGATTTAACCGGCAGGGATCGTGCATCTATGAATATTGGAGATTGTGCATCTGTGAATAGCAGAGAATGTGCATCTATTATCGGCGGAGACCGTACAAATATGACTCGTGGAGATTGTGCACCTGTGATCGGAAGGGATCGTGCATCTATAGCAGCGACTGCTTCATTTTCAGTCGTCTGCATCATTTTCTCATTTTCCATTTGTAATTACAACAAGAAACAACGTGACAATAAAATATTGGTTTAAGATAAGTCTAAAGATCAAATTTAGGCCTACATAAACAAATAACATATTCTATTATTTAACTATAGGCCTACCTACACTACATAGGTCTAGGAGGCAAACAAAAACTTATAATATAAATTAAACGATGTATATTATAGTAGGCCTAGAAACAAAATACATGTGTTACTAGTATTTGTGTACTGTAGATACACTGAGTAACACTGTCAATGCACGTGGACAAAAATTCCCTAAGTTCGGTATAAAGACAACGTCCCCAGCACAGAGAATAATTAAAGTACTGGGTAGTGTATTAAAAGCATTGTTTGCAACATACTTCGCCCCAAGACCAGATCAAATAATATCAGTGTCACCACTAAATTTAGTTTTAAAAAAACCAAAACGTACAGAACTGCAGAAATTCACATAAAAATCCGTAAATGCCGGTGTATGCCCGTAAAACCGTACAGCTTGGAAGAAACCGTAAAAATTATGGGAATTTATGGGCAGTTGACAGGTATGGTATCTACAGTGAGTTCTATCTTTGACATCCATACACAAAATTAATACTACCAATGGAATCCCTCTATAGCGCATCCTTTTATAACAAATTTTCCTCATTAACAACACTTTGCCAAATCCCAAATATATCTATTCTTGATTGGTCATACAGTATATAGCTAACTTCTATTATTACATACATATGTTGTGGGTCCAGACCAAGTTGCTATAATGGGATGTGATGTGTGTTCAATTTATTAATTATTATAAATAAAGAACTATAACTGCTTGTGTGTTGCTGGGACCTGAAAGGGAAGCAAAGAACTGCATAAATGTTTACCTTCCATGGATGTCAGAGGAGGTGACTAAGGTGGTTGCATGGTGGAGTTACATACACCAAGAACTTCACCATTTGTTGACATATCACACATACACCAACAACTTCACCATTTGTTGACATATCACACATACACCAACAACTTCACCATTTGTTGACATATCACAAATACACCAACCACTTCACCATTTGTTGACATATCACACATACACCAACAACTTCACCATTTGTTGACATATCACACATACACCAACAACAATTATATTAGATTCTGAAAATATTCCTTATTTTCATAAAAATAGTTCTACAATAATAGTTCTCCGAAAATAGTTATACAAATATAGTTATACAAAAATAGTTATACAAAAATAGTTATACAAAAATAGCTACACTAAAATAGTCATACAAAAATAGTTACACATAAGCTTCAAGAACAAACAAAATCTTTACATTTTCCAAATAACCTGCATAAATAATACAGAAAGTAAAACAAAAATGCAGTGACTGAGAAAAATTGTGATGGTTTTCTCTGAAGGTGAAAAAAGACGTGAAAACATATCTCAGCATGCTACCAAATTCTGAACTTCTATAATGTAACATAATAACAAGGTTTATAATGTAATATAATAAGTAAGTCTAAAATGTAACATAATAACAAAGTCTATAATGTAACATAATAACAAAACTTATAATCTAGCATAATAACACAGTCTAAAATGTAACATAATAACAAGGTCTAAATGTAACATAATAACAAAGTCTATAATCTAACATAATAACAAAGTCTATAATGTAACAATAACAAAACTTATAATGTAACATAATAACAAAGTCTATAATGTAACAATAACAAAACTTATAATGTAACATAATAACAAAGTCTATAATATAACATAATAACAAGGTCTAAAATGTAACATAATAACAAAGTCTATAATGTAACATAATAACAAAGTCTAAAATGTAACATAATAACAAAGTCTAAATGTAGCAATAACAAAACTTAAAATGTAACATAATAACAAAGTCTAAAATTTAACATAATAACAAGGTCTATAACGTAATATAATAACAAGGTAGCCAGGTATAAAATATTTGATACTGACCAAAATCTGAGACTCACCATCGAGGTAGCCAGACATTTGATAATGTTGGAGTGTTTGACAAGGAATTGAGGCCTTGGGAAGGAAACTTCTTCCAGGTCATGACACCTTTGATTGTGTCCTATTAAATATCAGAAATCAAGTGGTTGAACTTTCAAATGATGTAAAATCCTCTACTGTAAACCAAGACCTACTTTATTTACAGGCCTGTGTGCAGAGTCACCATCTTGGGCCACAGCGACTATTGCCATACATTTCATTTGTAATTTATTTATACTTTGTCTTTTATACTTTCGTCAGCCAATGAAAAGCACAACAGTAATTAAATTGGCCTTCGCAGTAACATAAAATTGGTTTGCTCACTAGCCTGCATAAAGTAGGTCATGTGTAAACATAAACAAATAAGCCTCAACAGAAAGAAAACAAATTAGTTATCACATTAAATATAAAATAGAATTCGATCTTAGAAACAATATACATAACTGGAGATAGAAGAGTTCTTTCATACAGGCAACAAAATAAATATCGATAAGATAAGATGGTGATGGTGAAGTAATCCCTTTGGCAGTGAGCAGGTAGTTCTTGATACCAACATCTGCAAACATTCTTGGTAATTGGATGAGTACACTTTTGGATTACTTGGTAATTGGATGAGTACACTTTTGGATTACTTGGTAATTGGATGAGTACACTTTTGGATTACTTGGTAATTGGATGAGTACACTTTTGGATTACTTGGTAATTGGATGAGTACACTTTTGGATTACTTGTTAATTGGATGAGTACACTTTTGGATTACTTGGTAATTGGATGAGTACACTTTTGGATTACTTGGTAATTGGATGCGTACACTTTGGATTACTTGTCAGTAATCCCTGTCTGACAGTTGACTCTTTCACTATCTCCATGTGAGTTTTTCAGCTGTCCACCAACATTCTTCTATAGAACCACATATCTGTTGCCTCTAATTTTCCGTTATCTTGTTTATTTATTGCCTAAGGTTTACAATGCGTATGTTATAATCGGTGTTACTTAGCTCTGAAGAACTGTCTTGCTCATCTTGTGATTAGGAAAAAGCGTCACAGCACTGGGGACATTCCCATATATGCTCTGCTTGCTGTTCCATCAGCCATCTAAAAGTGTATAAGTTCAGTGTTCCAGTCAGTTGATGATTGTGTGTTCTTTTGATCTTTTTGGAGAGGGAGCATGTTCTCTAGTCACCTTAAGCCCCCCCTCTCCCCCATTTCTACAATTCTCTGAATATGTACATTGTCTTGTTCAACTTCCTCCTCGTCTTCTCGTAGGGTATCCATGACTGCTCCAATCAACTCAATCATGTCTCTTCTTCTTATCTCAGTGTTCACCTTTTCTTATCTCAGTGTTCACCTTTTCTTATCTCAGTGTTCACCTTTTCTTATCTCAGTGTTCACCTTTTCTTATCTCAGTGTTCACCTTTTCTTATCTCAGTGTTCACCTTTTCTTATCTCAGTGTTCACCTTTTCTTATCTCATTGTTCACCTTTTCTTATCTCAGTGTTCACCTTTTCTTATCTCAGTGTTCACCTTTTCTTATCTCATTGTTCACCTTTTCTTATCTCAGTGTTCACCTTTTCTTATCTCAGTGTTCACCTTTTCTTATCTCAGTGTTCACCTTTTCTTATCTCAGTGTTCACCTTTTCTTATCTCAGTGTTCACCTTTTCTTATCTCAGTGTTCACCTTTTCTTATCTCAGTGTTCACCTTTTCTTATCTCAGTGTTCACCTTTTCTTATCTCAGTGTTCACCTTTTCTTATCTCAGTGTTCACCTTTTCTTATCTCAGTGTTCACCTTTTCTTATCTCAGTGTTCACCTTTTCTTATCTCAGTGTTCACCTTTTCTTATCTCAGTGTTCACCTTTTCTTATCTCAGTGTTCACCTTTTCTTATCTCAGTGTTCACCTTTTCTTATCTCAGTGTTCACCTTTTCTTATCTCAGTGTTCACCTTTTCTTATCTCAGTGTTCACCTTTTCTTATCTCAGTGTTCACCTTTTCTTATCTCAGTGTTCACCTTTTCTTATCTCAGTGTTCACCTTTTCTTATCTCAGTGTTCACCTTTTCTTATCTCAGTGTTCACCTTTTCTTATCTCAGTGTTCACCTTTTCTTATCTCAGTGTTCACCTTTTCTTATCTCAGTGTTCACCTTTTCTTATCTCAGTGTTCACCTTTTCTTATCTCAGTGTTCACCTTTTCTTATCTCAGTGTTCACCTTTTCTTATCTCAGTGTTCACCTTTTCTTATCTCAGTGTTCACCTTTTCTTATCTCAGTGTTCACCTTACTGGACAGGGACATATTATATTCTTCAATTTTAGAAATGCTGTATTTGCCTGTCCTATTCTATTTCTTATCTCTGCTAAACTTCTTCCATCTGATGTCATCAATGTTCCTAAATACTTTAATTGGTGAACCTGTTTGAGTATTGAGTCATTAACCTTGATCTTGCATGCTGGGAGATTTTGTTTCTTATAATAAACTATATCCAGGTCCATACATATGGTTGGGGGAGTGTTGAAATCCCCTACTTAGTACTAATCAATAGAAGGTGGTACTGCTAGTAGAACATAATGGAAAATAGTACTCACGTGTAAAACAGGTATTGAAGTCCTACTGAATGATGACTAAAACACTACACACTATCACTAACGGATGTAAATATGATACATATAACAAAACAAAACACAGAATATAATCTACAGATGACAGTACACAGGACAAAGTCGACGTTTCGGACCAATAGGCCTTTTTCAAGACACGGACATAACATACAAACATAAAAAAATCACAAGTAAAAATGAATGCTATCCGAGTGAAATGTGGTACTAAGATAGATACCGGAAGCATACGAACAGGAAGTACACAAAGACGATAATACAGGTGGAACGAGAGGAACAAAACGATGACGTAACAAAGACCAATACGACCGAGAACTAAGCGAAAGAGTGGTCGGAATTGAGTCCAAATGGCTTGATGGTACCCAACTCGAAAATGAGACGATTTTCGAGGGCGTACCTAGATCTATCATCGGTGGTGCAGGATCTGATGGCAGTGACCTGAATGTCAAGGACACCACGGTGGCCATCGCCGTTGAAGTGATTGGCCACAGGAGTGGGTGTTCTGTGTTTGATAGCATGCAAATGGTTGCAGAAGCGGTCGCTCAGTCTAAGACCAGTCTCACCGATATATTGCTTTCCACAGCGTTTACATATGATCACGTAAATAACATTACGGGATTCACATGTAAAGGCCTCATCGATGGAGAAGCTGGCCTTGGGGAATGAGATGGAGCGCATCTGAACCACATAAGGACATGTGAAACAACGACCGCGTGAGCACCGCACGGTACCAAAATGGTCAGGTGCAGAGGACCTGAGGTGGCTGTGGACCAAGATGTCCTTCAGATTTTTGTCGCGCCTAAAGGCCACCAGAGGTAATTTGTGGAAAGCTTCACGGGTGTCAGAATCAGACTGGAGAAGGGAATAATGTTTAAGTAGAATACGACGGACAGTCGAGTTATGGGGATGGAAGGTAAGAACCAGTTTAACCCTATCAGAGGAGGAGGAAGAACCCTGGGAATTATTCAAGGTATCAAGGCGAGATAGCTGGCGTACACGGAGCCAAGCCAATGAAAGAATGCTGTCAGGGAAGGAGCGTCTACGGAAGAACTCAATCATCTCAGAGGATTTGTCGAGAAAATCGTCGTCATCGCTACATAAGCGACGAAGGCGAAGAAGCTGTGAGTAAGGTAGAGAGTTACGACAGGCGGGAGGATGAGAAGAAGTGTAGAGCAGAAAGCCATGTGCATCAGTGGGTTTGTAGTAGACTGATGTGCTGAGGTATAGGGGATGAATGGTGACAATGATGTCCAGGAAATGGACAGAGGTGGTGGAAATGGTAAATGTGAATTTAATAGCGGGGTTGAAATTGTTGATGAAGTTGATGAAGCGAGACAGTTCTGCTTCTGTCATGTCAGTAATGCCTATCCCATCATCAATGTATCTGTGGAAAAGAGATGGGAATGGGCCATCGTAGGTAGACCAAACTAGATGTTCTAGATGTCCCATGAAAAGACAGGCATAGCTAGGTCCCATCTTAGTGCCCATGGCCACACCACTGATCTGATCGAAGAAATGTCCATCGAATTCAAAAGAGTTGAGTGTGAGCACCAGTTCAGCAAGGCGGATAAGGGTAGGAGTAGATACAGAAGGATGCGGACTCTTGTCCAGAAAGAACTGCAATGCCCTAAGACCATCGGCATGTGGTATAGACGTGTACAGAGAGCAAACATCAAGCAAGAACAGACGATAGGTGCGATCAGAAGACAAATGCACAGAAGAAAAAATAGTGAGAGCATGCTTGGTGTCTTTCAAGAATGAGGGCAGTGCCTCGACTAAGGGCTGCAAAATACTGTCGAGGAAATCAGAGATGCGCTCTGTAGGACAAGAGCAAGCTGAGACAATAGGTCTGCCGGGATTCAATTCCTTGTGTATTTTGGGCAGCATATAGAAGACAGGTCTGCCTAAACAGCTTTTATCGATGCAAAGAGCCTTGGCAGTGGTGGGAAGATGGTTGTCCTGGATGAGGGTGTTCACAGTGTTGTTGACCACCTTCTGGTTAGATACCGTCGAGTCTGATGTGCGAGCAGTGTAGAAAGAGGGGTTAGAGAGTTGTTGGTGGCCCTCCTGGAGGTAAAGGTCCTTGCGCCACACAACAACTGTCTCACTGTTACAGCGTTTACAGTCGCTTACCCACAACAATATTCTACTCTACTCCCTCATTCGGGGTACTATCCACGTTCTCAATGGGCAGTTGTACCAGTTTATGTGTAATCACCACCACAGTAAACTTAATTCCATCCACTCCACATCTCACGTTGTTTTACCCCGTTCTAGTCATCCTGCGGCAGCTAATTTACCTCTGCCTTGCCTGAATACCACTATTACCCGGGTGGTCTGCATTCCTCCTGACCTGAGTCTCTCTGACAGTGAAATTTCTGTCCTCAACAAGGGCCTCAAGTTTGTCCCTCTACGTCCTGCATATGATCAATATTCGCTTCTTCAGGATATCCACCGTTACCATCGTCGTCTTCGGCTGCATTATCATTTCTTTGGCAAAGCGTCATCTGCCACTGATGATTTGTTCTCTCGATATGAACAGAAGAAACATTCTTGGACTCCTAAACCTGGTGCATCCGAGGCTCTTGATCTTTATATCAAGAACACCCTCCATGACATCCAATCACTTCATCACAGCCGCATCAAACGCTCTAACATCACTCCTGACGAATCTCGCGCCTTGGCGAATCTTCGCCGCCGGGATGATATTGTCATCAAACCAGCTGATAAGGGTGGGGCCGTTGTTGTGTGGCGCAAGGACCTTTACCTCCAGGAGGGCCACCAACAACTCTCTAACCCCTCTTTCTACACTGCTCGCACATCAGACTCGACGGTATCTAACCAGAAGGTGGTCAACAACACTGTGAACACCCTCATCCAGGACAACCATCTTCCCACCACTGCCAAGGCTCTTTGCATCGATAAAAGCTGTTTAGGCAGACCTGTCTTCTATATGCTGCCCAAAATACACAAGGAATTGAATCCCGGCAGACCTATTGTCTCAGCTTGCTCTTGTCCTACAGAGCGCATCTCTGATTTCCTCGACAGTATTTTGCAGCCCTTAGTCGAGGCACTGCCCTCATTCTTGAAAGACACCAAGCATGCTCTCACTATTTTTTCTTCTGTGCATTTGTCTTCTGATCGCACCTATCGTCTGTTCTTGCTTGATGTTTGCTCTCTGTACACGTCTATACCACATGCCGATGGTCTTAGGGCATTGCAGTTCTTTCTGGACAAGAGTCCGCATCCTTCTGTATCTACTCCTACCCTTATCCGCCTTGCTGAACTGGTGCTCACACTCAACTCTTTTGAATTCGATGGACATTTCTTCGATCAGATCAGTGGTGTGGCCATGGGCACTAAGATGGGGCCTAGCTATGCCTGTCTTTTCATGGGACATCTAGAACATCTAGTTTGGTCTACCTACGATGGCCCATTCCCATCTCTTTTCCACAGATACATTGATGATGGGATAGGCATTACTGACATGACAGAAGCAGAACTGTCTCGCTTCATCAACTTCATCAACAATTTCAACCCCGCTATTAAATTCACATTTACCATTTCCACCACCTCTGTCCATTTCCTGGACATCATTGTCACCATTCATCCCCTATACCTCAGCACATCAGTCTACTACAAACCCACTGATGCACATGGCTTTCTGCTCTACACTTCTTCTCATCCTCCCGCCTGTCGTAACTCTCTACCTTACTCACAGCTTCTTCGCCTTCGTCGCTTATGTAGCGATGACGACGATTTTCTCGACAAATCCTCTGAGATGATTGAGTTCTTCCGTAGACGCTCCTTCCCTGACAGCATTCTTTCATTGGCTTGGCTCCGTGTACGCCAGCTATCTCGCCTTGATACCTTGAATAATTCCCAGGGTTCTTCCTCCTCCTCCGATAGGGTTAAACTGGTTCTTACCTTCCATCCCCATAACTCGACTGTCCGTCGTATTCTACTTAAACATTATTCCCTTCTCTAGTCTGATTCTGACACCCGTGAAGCTTTCCACAAATTACCTCTGGTGGCCTTTAGGCGCGACAAAAATCTGAAGGACATCTTGGTCCACAGCCACCTCAGGTCCTCTGCACCTGACCATTTTGGTACCGTGCGGTGCTCACGCGGTCGTTGTTTCACATGTCCTTATGTGGTTCAGATGCGCTCCATCTCATTCCCCAAGGCCAGCTTCTCCATCGATGAGGCCTTTACATGTGAATCCCGTAATGTTATTTACGTGATCATATGTAAACGCTGTGGAAAGCAATATATCGGTGAGACTGGTCTTAGACTGAGCGACCGCTTCTGCAACCATTTGCATGCTATCAAACACAGAACACCCACTCCTGTGGCCAATCACTTCAACGGCGATGGCCACCGTGGTGTCCTTGACATTCAGGTCACTGCCATCAGATCCTGCACCACCGATGATAGATCTAGGTACGCCCTCGAAAATCGTCTCATTTTCGAGTTGGGTACCATCAAGCCATTTGGACTCAATTCCGACCACTCTTTCGCTTAGTTCTCGGTCGTATTGGTCTTTGTTACGTCATCGTTTTGTTCCTCTCGTTCCACCTGTATTATCGTCTTTGTGTACTTCCTGTTCGTATGCTTCCGGTATCTATCTTAGTACCACATTTCACTCGGATAGCATTCATTTTTACTTGTGGTTTTTTTATGTTTGTATGTTATGTCCGTGTCTTGAAAAAGGCCTATTGGTCCGAAACGTCGACTTTGTCCTGTGTACTGTCATCTGTAGATTATATTCTGTGTTTTGTTTTGTTATATGTATCATATTTACATCCGTTAGTGATAGTGTGTAGTGTTTTAGTCATCATTCAGTAGGACTTCAATACCTGTTTTACACGTGAGTACTATTACTTAGTACTAAGAATTTAGCAAATCTGAACATGGCTTAGTACTTATAACTTAGTAAAAAAGATATGTAAAAAACCCCCCATTAGTGATTTATCGCTAAAATGTCCCATGATATAATGAAATTTACACGTGAAAATGGACGAATGCCATATTTTTTTAGGTAAAATCCTATCCCTTAAGGTAATCGTATCTACAGCCCTGTCCATATCGTTTGACTTCTTGTTATATAAGAAACTACCTTTATCTTTGTTTTCTGTTACTGCTATGTTGATTAGTTCTTGTAGATTGTTCTCACTTTTGGTAATCAGAATAATGTCATCTGCAAAACTCAACTTTTTTATGTTCTGTTCACCAACAGATATTCCAGGTGCATTATCTCACAATATATTTTCACTGTACATAGTGAATAAATCTGGTGAAAGTACACATCCCTGTCTAACACCTTGTTTATATATAGAATAAAAACTATAGAAATGACAAATTTGTAACACAAGGTTTCTAATATTAGTTCAATATTCAATTAGAACACTATGCCAATGTGACCTACATGGTCAAAGACAAACAATTTCAACTCCTCCTCCCTAAGGCACTTAATGAAACAAGTAGAAATTAAAAAAGATACACAAGATAGGTAGACAGAGAGACAGAAACAGATTATATAGGATTAGGATTAGGATATGATTTCATAAGAAATATATATAGGTAGGTAGGTAGTTTAGATTAGATTAGATTAAATTAGATTTAGATTTAGATTAGATTTTGATTAGATTGGATTGGATTAGATTAGATTAGATTAGATTAGATTAGATTAGATATAATTTGGATTAGGAATAGGATAGTATAGAATGAGATGGGGATAGGATGAGGGTAAGACAGGATAGGATGAGGGTAAGAGGTTAGGATGAGGGTAAGACAGGATAGGATGAGGGTAAGACAGGATAGAATGAGGGTAAGACATGATAGGATGAGGGTAAGACAGGATAGGATGAGGGTAAGACAGGATGGGATGAGGGTAAGACAGGATAGGATGAGGGTAAGACAGGATAGGATGAGGGTAAGACAGGATAGGATGAGGGTAGTATAGGTGATCAGTGAACATAAACTGTTCTTCTGGTATAGGCCGCCTATCAATCAACAAGTATGCAACCTCTCTGTTCAAAAAATTTTTCTGTGTCACAGCATATTTAGATGTGAACAGATCAGTGTGGGTAAATCTCGGCAGCGGACACAGATGGTAGTCGATGTCAACTGCACAATATGGCACAGGAGGCAGAAACACTTGTAGCCCTTGCACTGGATTCTGGCACAAGAAAATATAATCGTTATTCATGTATACATTTGTGTATATATATATATATATATATATATATATATAAATGGGTTGTTAGGTAACATTTATATATTAATGGGTTGTTAGGTAACATTTATATATTAATGGGTTGTTAGGTAACATTTATATATTAATGGGTTGTTAGGTAACATTTATATATTAATGGGTTGTTAGGTAACACTTGCTCTTAGCTAATACATCTTAGTCTATAAATTGTGCTTATAAGATGCTAATACAAAACAGGTTGAATAGTAGTTTCATGTGAAACAAATACATGGAATAGACATTTTTACCTCCGAGGTCTTTATCAAGGAAATACTTACATAGAACACAAGTTTCATAAGTTTTATAACTATCAGATTCTAGGATATTGGTTAGAAAAAATATGAATAACGATATACATACAATTTTTCTACTTTAAGGTCTTTTTCAAGGGAAAAAAAGTGAACAAACAGTAAAAATAATGACACTATCACAAAACCATTAGACAGCAGACATTAAACAGCAGAGTTACCTTGGATGTCTCTGCTGTTCAATGTCTGAAGTCTAATCCTTTTGTGAAAGTGACACTATTTTTACTGTGGTAGTAACATTGTTTTTAATGTATTTATTATGTTTTTTTCCATGTTTGTTTTGTATAGTCTGGACACAGACCTAACTTTCAAAAAGTTGAAAATGTCTTGTCTATTGTTATTTGTATTTGTTCATGTTCACACCTCATATCCCTGTAGTGATAGTCTGTCAGTTGTCATCCAATGAGACTCACAAATCTGTGTTCCACACAATTACTATTGTTATTCAGTTTCACAGCAGTATTACCTTTTATAGAACCATACTATATAGTATTTTATCTCTAATGCCATTTTATTTTACATTGCAGATGTTATTGCCCAAATCTCACAACCATATGTTGCTACTGCATAAATATAGCTTCTAAATAGTTGTAATAAATGTTTGTTTTTTTGTTTTTCCGATGCCATAGATTTTTCCTCTGTTTTTTTGTCAGGCTGCTGCTAATTTCCTTCTGATTTCTGCTGAACAATCTCCTGTCTTGTTGATGGTTGACCCGAGATATTCAGTCAATGACATTTTCCAGTTGTTCTTTATAGGTGTCAATTAATTATAGGTGTCAATTAATTATAGGTGCTAATTAATTAAAGGTGTCAATTAATTATAGGTGGTCAATTAATTATTGGTGTTGATTAATTATAGGTGTCAATTAATTATATGTGTCAATTAATTATAGGTGGTCAATTAATTATATGTGTCAATTAATTATAGGTGTCAATTAATTTCTGTTGATATATAAAAGGTTTGTCCTCTACATAAGGTTTGTCCTGTACAAAAGGTTTGTCCTCTACATAAGGTTTGTGCTCTACATAAGGTTTGTCCTCTACATAAGGTTTGTGCTCTACATAAGGTTTGTCCTCTACATAAGGTTTGTCCTCTACATAAGGTTTGTCCTATTTACATTGAGGACACGATTTTGAGACTGTGATGTTTGATGAACATAATCATGTATCATAGAGCTATGGAGCTTCTGTATACTAGTGAGGTTCTGTATACTAGTGAGGTTCTGTATACTAGTGAGGTTCTGTATACTAGTGAGGTTCTGTATACTAGTGAGGTTCTGTATACTAGTGAGGTTCTGTATACTAGTGAGGTTCTGTATACTAGTGAGGTTCTGTATACTAGTGAGGTTCTGTATACTAGTGAGGTTCTGTATACTAGTGAGGTTCTGTATACTAGTGAGGTTCTGTATACTAGTGAGGTTCTGTATACTAGTGAGGTTCTGTATACTAGGGTGGTTCTGTATACTAGTGAGGTTCTGTATACTTGGGAGGTTCTGTATACTAGGGAGGTTCTGTATGCTAGGGAGGTTCTGTATACTTGGGAGGTTCTGTATGCTAGGGAGGTTCTGTATACTAGGGTGGTTCTGTATACTAGGGAGGTTCTGTATGCTAGGGAGGTTCTGTATACTAGGGTGGTTCTGTATACTAGGGAGGTTCTGTATACTAGGGAGGTTCTGTATACTAGGGTGGTTCTGTATACTAGGGAGGTTCTGTATATTAGAGTGGTTCTGTGTAAATTCCTAATTTTTGTAATCACATGGTCTACAACTTGCATTTTGTTTTCTGCATGGGCCTTTACGTTAAAATGTGGTGAGAGAGTGCAGGACTGTTAAAATCCATTTATTCCAATACAATAGCAAGCTACATCACACTACATCATACTACATCGTACTACATCGTACTAGGACAGTAACATTTCTGTCAATTAGGTACAAATATTTCATTATATAAACATTACAATTCATCATTAGGTACGAATATTTCATTATATAAACATTACAATTCATTATTAGGTACAAATATTTCATTATATAAACATTACAATTCATTATTAGGTACAAATATTCTAACAGACAGAAAAATTGATCATTTTCTGAAAAATATTGTTAGCAAGCATGAAATCAAACATCAAGCAGAAATACATCTACTTACAATTATTTGCAGATTTGGATAGTCAAGAGGTCTGAATAAGGCAGCTGGTGGTGTTAAAGACATATCTTTAGGACGGACAGACACAGGAGTTTCCTGTATTTTATCTGGCATCATGCATGGATTGAATGTATCATCTGGGATCTTGATGATTTCATCCTAACAAGATATTATTCACATGTTCAAGTTACACAAATAGTTTGAATTTATCTTATGGATGAAATTGAGGTTTAACAGATACAGACATTTACAATTACAGCCACCGATTTGAGATTCCTGTTTTAGCCCTTAAAGACTGGTAGTACACAGACTACATATATTCAGTCAAGTAAGTAGATAAGAAGGTGTTCAACCCATTTCCAACCACCCCCCCCCCCCCCCGAGGAATTCAGAACACGAATTTTAGTACTAAGAGTCTAGAGAAAAGCTAGTAAAGCCACAATCAATTTTAATGATTTTTTTTTCCAAAAGTAGTCACCAAAAATCTTACGATAATAAAATGAATTTGCACAAAAATGATCAAACTTTTTAAAAAAGCAAACATGCAGGTGTTTCTATGGCCTTGTGTTTGGACAGGTAAACTTGCAAGTGTATCTACAACCCTATATTTTGACAGGTAAACTTGCTGGTGTATCTATTATCCTGTGTTTGGACTATCAGAAAATAATGTTAGAACCATCCATATGTTTGACAGGTAAACTTCAGGTTGTTCTATGGTCCTGTGTTTGGACAGGTAAACTTGGATGTTTATCTATGGCCCTGAGTTTGGACAGATAAACTTGCAGGTGTTTCTATGGCCCTATGTTTGGACTATGTGAAAATAATATTGGAACCATTCCTATGTTGTTTGTATGCTGGTAATATATTTTGTCATTTAATAATGCAGATTGAATCTGCATTGTGTGCTGTTATTTGTATTTTTTTTTACTCCTACCACAGGGTAGCAGGGCGCAAAGTGTTGCACTGGGCAACACGTCACAGCAAGTTTTATCCGAATCTATGGGGTTTCCAGTAAACACACATGACCAGGGCAGACTCCAACAATGCACTATTTGACACGTCTTCAGTAAGGGAGAGATTACAAAAAAAACATATAATCTCAAATCTTCATGTGTAATTCCCTTTGTTTTCTGAGAAATTTGATAACATTTTGTGGAAAAATCAGTAAGTAGAGATGTAACTAACCTTTTAGATAAATTTCTAATACTGTAAGTTATGTTTATTCTGATAATGTTTGTTCTGATAATGTTTGTTCTGGTCATGTTTGTTCTGATTTCCACCAAAGATGGATATGTCATGCCATTGGAGCAAATAAAATGGTGACACAGTCCATTTCCATTCTCTGGACTACATTCTGCTGGAAATCTAGTACGATTATTTTCCTACCGCAAGAGAGATTCAGCGAGAATTTGAGAATGAACGCTATTGACTTGTAAGTATGATAGAGCAAGACTGATCTAACTACAGCAAGACTGATCTAACTACAGCAAGACATATAACTACAGCAAGACTTATCAAATCTTCAGCAAGCCAGATCTAACTACAACAAGACAGATCTATACTGTAGCAAGACATATAAACTACAGCAAGACATATTAACTACATCAAGACAGATCCGTACTGCAGCAAGATATATAAACACAGCAAGACTGTTATAAACTAAAGCAATACAGATCTGTACTACAGCAAGACACATATACTGCAGCAAGACAGACCTGTATTACAGCAAGACAGATCTATACTATATAGCAAGACAGATTTATACTACAACAAGACAAATCTATATCACATCAAGACAGATCTGTACTATAACAAGACAGATCTAAATCTACTGAGATAAGGAGTGACACTAAAATCTGAAAAAAAACTAACCTCAGCTCCTGTTCGAAGATCATGGCTGTGTTTCACTGGCATATACCCAATGAAGTAGCTGTGTTTATTGTATGCTTGAAGTTTGTAGTACTGTGGAACCTGAGGGTTAAAATATTATACTTACTGAGAACTCTGAACAAAATTTGTAAAATTTTGATAAAAGATTCTAAGTGCTGTTTGTATGCTGGTAATCCATTAACACTTTGGGGGACAGAATTATCCCTGGGGTTTGGACGTAACTAAATTTTAAGCAAAGTTTTTGGACCACAAAATGATTCAGGTGCAAGCTTCCTGAAGACAAAGTTTTAGCTATGGAAGGTCATATAATGTTACTAATGTATCAAAAGAAAGATAACTGAATGTGGAATCCATTCAATATTAATATACAATATAAAAATATAAGAATTATAATAACAAAATACAAAAATTACACCACAAACAGGAATGTTAGATCAACATAAAATTGTTTTACAAATATGTTGTTCTACTCACCCTCAATTTTACTTGCCTTGAAATGTTGATATCTAATCTTACTAAAGTAGATGCTATGAATGTCCATTTTCTGATCATAATTAGCTTATTTGAAGTAAATCTATTAAATGTCTATTGTTTTATGTCATTTTTTTAGTTTCATGTCAAATTCCACAACTAAATATTGAGAAACTTTACTAAATATTCCCAAGTATTGGATTTCCAAAATTGAACTTAATTCCACTCACTATTATTAGTATCAATATGTCTAACTATTTTCTTATAAGATTATCATTGCTGTTACTAGGCCTATCTGATTCTTCAGAAAAAAATATCAGTAGGAACAGTTTTAACATTTTTTAGCTGTTATTTTTCCCCAACAAATAATATTAGGTCAAGGCCTATTTATTTGTCTATATTTAACAAGTCGGCAATCTTTACTGTCAAAATTGAAAACACTGTTGTTTTCTGACACATCACTTAAAATAATATCTCCAATTATAAAACTGAAAGAATAATAAAGCCTGATGTTTGCTAAATCTTTGAGCTCTTTTACTAGTGGAAGATAAAGCAATTTTGCTAATTTCAGTAAAGCTGAACCTACCCTGTTCAAATTTTAATTGAATATAAATATGTCACACGTGTAATCACACATTACCACGATGGTTTTCTTTCGTTAGTCAGATTTCTAAATGTTAAACGGCTAAATAAGTTAATACTTGTCATTTACGATCCAAATTAAGCATAATTAGATGGCATATCTTTAAGAATGAATAATCATGGATACTTCTGGAAAGAGGGGGGGGGGGAGTATCTCAGCCACGATATATTGTTTTTACGTGCGGGATGAGTTAATTCTTCACCTCACTGGAGACAGATTCAAGTTTAGTGCAATATGAAAGTTAATTTTGTTATTGTAACATTTGGTTATGAAGAATAGATCCAGGTTTATATAGGCCTGCAGTGGAATGTCATTATAACAACTTGGTCCAGACAATGAAATATCTATGTAATAACAGAAATTTGCTATATACAGTACAAACAATAAAGATGAATAAGCCCTATAACATATGTGTAAGCTTATTATTTTTAATAATCCGTATTTTTAACAATTTATTTCTATATTTCAATAACAACATCTGTATTTAGTACCAAAAAAATAACCCCCAAAATAACCTCATGTAATTTTTTACAAATATTTCTATTTCTTTTTCCCCCTCAATATGAGAGTGCATTATAAAAATATTAGTATTGATAATAATTACTAGGAAATTTAACACCAAGTGACCATTTTTTTTAAATAATTTTTTTAATATTTTTTTTTAAATTGGGTTTTTTTTAGGTTTTGTGTTTTTGGCCAGAAATGCATAGGCCTACTAGTTGATACCTATGCCTATAATTGGGGACTTTGAAAAGTGTTGTTATACAGAGAAATTTGTTATAAAAGAATGTGCTACAGAGGGATTCCACTGTATCAGAAATTCTATGTTCAACAAAGTTTGGTTACCAAAATCTTGTCAGTAAAGTTTGATTACCAAAATCTTGTCAGTAAAGTTTGATTACCAAAATCTTGTCAGTAAAGTTTGATTACCAAAATCTTGTCAAAAAAGTTTGATTAGCAAAGCGTTAAGAAAGTTCCTCTAAATGTAACTGACATATCTAGGACATATCCATTCTTGTATATTGTCCGTGTGTTAACATTTGTCAAAATCAGTTTATCCTTAACAAATCAAGTTCTAATATCACAGGAGCTTCAATAGTTTCATTACAAGTAGACTTATACATTTCTACTTTCTTCTAATGTCAGACAAGATAAAAATAAGGCTTACTTTAAGATCAAAGTAAGGGAAGTCATTCTTGAGCACAATCTGTGTTGGCCTGAATGAAACAACACCCAGAGCATCTGGCGCCTGTGGAAAGAGAACAACGGATTACCTTTCTTGCTTTGGTACCCAATTACAACTCCATAAAGTGCAATGATAAATTCATTACAATGTATTTCCTTTCATCATTTAAATGTTATGTTCAAAGTCTGAACTAGAATATGTTCTGCCACCTCTTCTCTTTTCACACTCGACTTTTCCTTACAAAATAGTTTTAGAAAATTATTGGGTATCACCAGTCAAAAATGGTTGTTGATAACCTGCAAGTTTGTTTATTTGATGCAGAACAAATACAGACTATATTAGTCTTATGATTTTATCTGTCTTTCTATTGTCATTTCCACTTATGCTGTTAAGTATCACAAGAGAAACTTGGAGTTGTTTGTCTTTAGCCATTTGGGCTGCACTGGCTTTCTGACATCTTGTCTCGATCTTTCTATCAAATTTTCCATCCTCTGTAAAGATACTTTCTAAATATTTGAACTCTAAGATCGTCTCTGTTTCTTCATTGTCTCTGTTCTAGATGTGTTTAGTTTCATGTTGTATTGTTTGCCAGTTTGTTCTACATGACCAATATTGAACAAGATGTAAAGTAATTGATTATCTTCTGGTTTATAATTTTGATTATACAAACAAAACACGATGTTTTGGTAATTTGATAGAGATATTCAGTGACTTACCAAGTCATCTTTAACATCTGGGTTGACATACATTGGAAATTTGAATTTTTGTATTTTTTCTGCTTTGAAAAATGGGGCTTCCTCCACATCCACATGTTTCTCTAACTTTGATTTGTCAAAACTGGCTTGGTTGTAATCTGTTGATGAAACAAGTTCATAATACTTTCGGTAAATCAGTTATTTTCTGGCAATAAAACATGATTTCTATTGTTCTTCTTTAAGTGGGTGTTGATTTTGTGGATCTACATGTGCCACTAAGCATAAGGGGTGTCAGCTTTAGCAGTCAAATTAATATCATAATTAAGAGCTTTAAGATCAAAAGTGTCAACTAGATTACCTTGATGTGAGTTCATGTTTGTCCAGGTTTATCTTGATGTTGACTGTCTTTTTCTGTTTTCTTTGGCTCTGTAACCATATCATCCTTCATTACACACTCTTACCAGCAGTTAGTTAAGATTGATTCTCATGAGATGTTACCACTATTATATTATTTTCTGCTTCTTGATGTATTCAATGCAGGGTTTACACCTATTCTCTTCTGATTTTGTAATTTCTTATTTTGTCTAGTCTGGTAACCCTTTCAGCTTTTCTTAGACACATTTTTTTAGTGTATTGATAAATATTTATTATGAAAAAATTGATTAATATGCCCATATTACTACAGATTTATCAAACATGTATGCTGAGTACACTATACTACACGCTGAGCACACTATACTAAACGCTGAGTACACTATACTACAGGCTGAGCACACTATACTATGGATTTGACACATAGACTACTAACACAAAATATGAGAGGAGACTAAACAACTTTCACTTAAGATGACTATGCAAAATCTGAAACATTACATGGCATGACAAAATGTGAAACATTACATGACATGACAAAATGTGAAACATTACATGGCATGACAAAATGTGAAACATTACATGGCATGACAAAATCTGAAACATTACATGGCATGACAAAATGTGAAACATTACATGACATGACAAAATGTGAAACATTACATGGCATGACAAAATCTGAAACATTACATGGCATGACAAAATCTGCAAAATCTGAAACATTACATGACATGACAAAATCTGAAACATGGCATGACAAAATCTGAAACATTACATGGCATGACAAAATCTGAAACATTACATGGCATGACAAAATCTGAAACATGGCATGACAAAATCTGAAACATTACATGGCATGACAAAATCTGAAACATGGCATGACAAAATCTGAAACATGGCATGACAAAATCTGAAACATTACATGGCATGACAAAATCTGAAACATTACATGGCATGACAAAATCTGAAACATTACATGGCATGACAAAATCTGAAACATTACATGGCATGACAAAATCTGAAACATTACATGGCATGACAAAATCTGAAACATTACATGGCATGACAAAATCTGCAAAATCTGAAACATTACATGGCATGACAAAATCTGAAACATTACATGACATGACAAAATCTGAAACATTACATGGCATGACAAAATCTGAAACATTACATGGCATGACAAAATCTGAAACATTACATGGCATGACAAAATCTGAAACATTACATGGCATGACAAAATCTGAAACATTACATGACATGACAAAATCTGAAACATTACATGGCATGACAAAATCTGAAACATTACATGGCATGACAAAATCTGAAACATTACATGGCATGACAAAATCTGAAACATGGCATGACAAAATCTGAAACATGGCATGACAAAATCTGAAACATGGCATGACAAAATCTGAAACATTACATGGCATGACAAAATCTGAAACATGGCATGACAAAATCTGAAACATGGCATGACAAAATCTGAAACATGGCATGACAAAATCTGAAACATTACATGGCATGACAAAATCTGAAACATGGCATGACAAAATCTGAAACATGGCATGACAAAATCTGAAACATGGCATGACAAAATCTGAAACATTACATGGCATGACAAAATCTGAAACATGGCATGACAAAATCTGAAACATGGCATGACAAAATCTGAAACATGGCATGACAAAATCTGAAACATTACATGACATGACAAAATCTGAAACATGGCATGACAAAATCTGAAACATGGCATGACAAAATCTGAAACATTACATGGCATGACAAAATCTGAAACATTACATGACATGACAAAATCTGAAACATTACATGGCATGACAAAATCTGAAACATTACATGGCATGACAAAATCTGAAACATTACATGGCATGACAAAATCTGAAACATTACATGGCATGACAAAATCTGCAAAATCTGAAACATGACATGACAAAATCTGAAACATGACATGACAAAATCTGAAACATGACATGACAAAATCTGAAACATTACATGGCATGACAAAATCTGCAAAATCTGAAACATGGCATGACAAAATCTGAAACATTACATGGCATGACAAAATCTGCAAAATCTGAAACATGACATGACAAAATCTGAAACATGACATGACAAAATCTGAAACATGACATGACAAAATCTGAAACATTACATGGCATGACAAAATCTGAAACATTACATGGCATGACAAAATCTGAAACATTACATGGCATGACAAAATCTGCAAAATCTGAAACATTACATGGCATGACAAAATCTGAAACATGGCATGACAAAATCTGAAACATTACATGGCATGACAAAATCTGCAAAATCTGAAACATTACATGGCATGACAAAATCTGAAACATGGCATGACAAAATCTGAAACATGGCATGACAAAATCTGAAACATGGCATGACAAAATCTGAAACATGGCATGACAAAATCTGAAACATGGCATGACAAAATCTGAAACATGGCATGACAAAATCTGAAACATTACATGGCATGACAAAATCTGCAAAATCTGAAACATTACATGGCATGACAAAATCTGAAACATGGCATGACAAAATCTGAAACATTACATGGCATGACAAAATCTGCAAAATCTGAAACATTACATGGCATGACAAAATCTGAAACATGGCATGACAAAATCTGAAACATTACATGGCATGACAAAATCTGCAAAATCTGAAACATGGCATGACAAAATCTGAAACATTACATGGCATGACAAAATCTGCAAAATCTGAAACATGGCATGACAAAATCTGAAACATGGCATGACAAAATCTGAAACATGACATGACAAAATCTGAAACATGACATGACAAAATCTGAAACATGACATGACAAAATCTGACCAAATTTATCTTTGCTTGGAGTGTTGCACAATTGTTCCAGTACATCTCCCTCAATTGTTCTCATTTTGGGGACAGTTCTCCAGAATATGTTCAGAAGTCTGTTCATCTGTTCTACAAGTGCACAGTGGTTTAGCATAGTCATATCCTGTGCAAACGTTTATTCAGTCTGTTGTGTCCTGTCTATATCTAAAGTATAGTGACTCATCGCATGCCACATTAAAGAGTGGTAAGTATCTTTTATCATGTTATTTTCACTTCTGATGTTTTGTATAGCTCTCTTTTTTTCTTGATATCAGATTTCATTGTTTTCCATTGCATATTCTCCCTTTTGGGTTAGCTCATCAGTATTTTCTTTTTCTAGGACACCACAGTCTGATAATACCCAATGAAATGCAGTTCACACTTTTTTGCCTCTTGAGACATTCAGTTTGTTGCTCAGGTGGGGTAGTGTACCACTCTTGAGAACCTACAGAAAAGATCTGTGAAGATGACCACTTGTTGACAGAGACAGTATCACATATAATGAAAGCAGCTTGTTCTATTGCTTGAAACTCAGCAATGTAGTTCATCAGGTTCATGTTTGGCCAACGAGAATTCTTTGTGAAAAGCAAAACAAAATAAATTACAAGGTGCAGACAAATATGTGTTAATTTTTGTAATTGGTTATTTCCCTTAGTTATAATTACCCATCAGCGATTGGAGTTCGATATATTTAATTTAGGAGGAGTGTATGGGTGAGGCTCTCAGTGGATGATGTGCACATGGGTGAGGCTCTCAGTGGGTGATGTGCACATGGGTGAGGCTCTCAGTGGGTGATGTGCACATGGGTGAGGCTCTCAGTGGGTGATGTGCACATGGGTGAGGCTCTCAGTGGGTGATGTGCACATGGATGAGGCTCTCAGTGGGTGATGTGCACATGGGTGAGGCTCTCAGTGGGTGATGTGCACATGGGTGAGGCTCTCAGTGGGTGATGTGCACATGGGTGAGGCTCTCAGTGGGTGATGTGCACATGGGTGGGGTTCTCAGTGGGTGATGTGCACATGGGTGAGGCTCTCAGTGGGTGATGTGCACATGGGAGAGGCTCTCAGTGGGTGATGTGCACATGGGTGGGGTTCTCAGTGGATGGTGTGCACTTCTTTGCATCCACCAGTAGTCTTCGCGACTGGAACAGATTTATAATATCTCTTACAAACTTACAGTAGTCATTTTCTATCTAGAACTGAGCTGGCAATCAGTGACGTCACAAAATTTCTGATCGGCACAAACTTAATAAAAATTTGGATGGTAGATTATACAAAGATGAACCACTCATGATCTTAAATGATCCAGTCTGCATGGCATATCGTATTATTAGCTGGCAAACAACATGGACTAACAAGCCAGGTTTAACAACATTTTCTGATACTACTAAGTTTATTATTTCTGAAATCTGTAAAATCTAGGACTGAACACTCACCAAAAGGCAGTCCCATTTTCTTTTTTCTATTAAAATCTTTCACAAGGTGCTTTAAACCAGGCAATTTGTCATCAGCTCGATGTCGAATAATTATCTGTGTTCAAGAAATATACATATAATCAGAACATTAGAGAATTTCAACAACTAGTGGAACAAGCCAATCAAAGAATTCTAGAATATTGATTAGACATAATCTCTTTGTATGTGCAGAAATAAAATATGTTTTTATAGACTGCATGTGAAAGACTAGGAAAGCTTTTTCTGGTCACATTTAGTCTATTGTCTATCCCCAGATTGTGGTGCTGTCATAAATTCCATACTTGTCGTTGAGTGTACGGGTTTGTGAAGGAGAAGTAGTGTGGTTGTCTATTCACCATTTCCTAGGTCTGCCCTTGGCTCTGTATCCTGATTCCATCTTGTTATAAGCTCTTACAGAAGTTGATCATAAATCCTCATTTTATCTGCTGTTCCTCTGTATATTTGATGTATGCTGTGATACCTATTATCTTTCTGATGTTCTAACTGCACATTTTGTCAAGTCTGGTGACTCCACTAGCTTTCCTTAGACATTTCATTTCGCAAGTTTTGGTCTTTCTCTTATGTATAGATGTCAGTTGCCAAGTCTGGCATTGGTAGCATAGTGTTGGTATAAAGATGCTCTTAATCTTTTGTTTCTTTACTTCCATGTTGATTTTTGGGTTCAATATCAAAGGTGACAGCTGGTATGTGTTGCATTTGCCTTTTGACATCTGTCTATCTAGTTATCCATCTTCTGTGAAGATACTTCCTAGGTACTTGAACTCTTTGACATGTCTTATTTTTGTGTTCTCTATGTGGATGTTTAAATGGTTTATTGATCTTGTTATTTGCATAGTTTCTGTCTTTTGTGTGTTAATCTGCATGTTGCTTTTGTTGCATATTCTTGATAGTGAGTTAATGTGAGTTTGCAGTTTGTCTTCGACATCATATATGATGCTTTGATCGTCAGTGAAAAGCAGTTCATTGAGTTTGTTGCTAAGTTGTTCATTCTCTGTTGTTTTTTTTATATATCTCATTTAGTATAGGCCCCCTAATACAAATTGGGATCAAAAATGATCTCAGAGTTTATCCTCCATCTCTGAACCATACACTTGACCTACTTACAGTCAGGGGGTAGGATAAACTTTTCCTTTCTCTGAACCACCTCGATTGTGACTCAAACCCTGGACATAGATAATTATCTAATTATAATTTTTCTAATTTCACATAAGCTAAACCTATCTCTGATCATGTAAATTTTAATTAACATAAAATCTGTGTTTGATCACATTATAATATGAAAGTTTGGTTTCGTTTGCTCATCTTCCAAATTTCAAACTTCTACTCCACTTCCAAGTTTCAAATAGCTGAATTGGGAAATTCAAATCCACTTACAAAAGAGATGAAAAATATTAGAGGGTTTAACAATGATATATCAATACCATGGCAATCCTGGACAGTGTTATAAAAGGAATATTTTTGTACACCCAGAAGAGTTAAAAATGCTACCACAGAAGCTTGCTCTATTAAAATGACACCAATGGCTCATGTTATATTGTTCATGCATTATCCTTGATATTTTCCTGTTATAAGAACATATATAAACTTAAATACCTGTATTTGAAATGTAAGAACATATAGAAACTTAAATACCTGTATTTGAAATGTAAGAACATATAGAAACTCAAATATATGTTGGTGAAATGTAAGAACATATGTAAACTCTCCGCCGAAGACAAATGTGTCGGGCCATTGGCACAAATAAAACAGTGACACAACACATTTCCATTTTCTGGACTACATCCTGCTGGAAATCTAGTTGGACCATTGTCCTGCTACAAGAGAAGTTCAGTGGGAGTTTGAGAATGAACGATGAAGAAGAAGAAGAATATATAAACACAAATATATGTTGGTGAAATGTAAGAACATATAGAAACTCAAATACCAGTTGGTGGAATTATCCAATGTACAAGTATGATAGAAATAACATTCAAAATTTAAATTGTTAGAAAAGGTAAAAATTATAATAATATTTTTCAGAAAAAGATAAAAAAGGGGCTCAAAACAAATTTCATTGTTCATTGTACTCGGATTACCCCACATATACTCCACTTCTCTCAACAAGCCAGCACGCTTGTCTGCCGAGAGTGCTGCTCAAAGCACATAACTTCTTAGCTTCAAGAAATAAGCCATGGGGATCTCAAAAAATGCACTTTATAAACAACATGTTGTGGGTGGATTTGAATCCATGACTGCTTGAGCACAAATCGGGCAGCTTAACCACTTACACTTGAGAGATCCCAAAACAAAACAGAAAAAAGGTTATGATACAACTATGTTCAAGTTGATAGTGATATTGTGTACAAATGAAATATTGTTTTAAATCTCATCAATATGCTTACTGTACTAGCAGCTTGTACAAATTTCTCCAGAGCTGCATGTCTAACTGTCCAAAGATCACTTGAATAAACATTAAATGTAGCATCTTTGAGTGCAGGCTGCAAAGTTACAAATAAAATCATCTTTGAACAGAATTCACTTTCATCAAAATTGTGTACAATGATCTACACACTACAGAACCAACCTTATTCAAACTAAAACAGTAGATTCATATTTGTTAAACTTTCATTGAGCATTCATTCTCAAACTCTCACTTTAGGCACATCTCTCCTGTAGCAAGACAATGATCTAAATACATTTTCAGTAGGATTTAGACCAGAAAACAGAGATGTGTTGTCACATAACTTTATTTGTGACATTGGTCCAAAAAATCCTACTTTTTCAGTGGTACGTACACATTTAGTGGGTTTCCATTCCACTCAATGATGTACATCCATAGCCACATGACTAATAATCCAGTGTGTACACTGCAACATTTTGGCTAAGGTCATTGTCTGCACTTGACACACACACACACTGTTGCTGACACATCATCTTATCTATTCTCCTGTATTAAGACTCAATATGCCATGTGTTGCCGGGGCTTGAAGGGGGAGCAAAGAATAGCAACACTATTTACCTTTCTTTGCATGTTATTAGAGGTGACTAAGGAGGTCATTGGGTGAAGTTAGAAAAAGGAACACAGAAGAAGACTCATATATTTCCTGTCATTCTGTTCATCTGCAAGAGCTTTGACAATGATCCTGCTAATCTGCAGGAGTTTTGAGAAAGAACACAGAAAAAGACTCCTATATTTCCTGTCACTCTGATCAATATTATGACTAACCTTTATATATTATCTAACATTTATATATTATCTAACATTTATATATTATCTAACATTTATATATTATCCAACATTTATATATTATCCAACATTTATATATTGCCTCATATTTATATATTATCTAACATTTATATATTGCCTCATATTTATATATTGCCTCATATTTATATATTGCCTCATATTTATATATTGCCTCATATTTATATATTGCCTCATATTTATATATTATCTAACATGTATATATAATATATTCTTGTTCAAATCATTTACCGACAAATAATTGCTAAGAACATCGTAGAATGTAACCTACTTGGCTATAAGCAAACATTTCAGATTTTGTATGAGTTATCATTCTTGGCACTACAGCATAAACTACAGATGTTAGTGAAAAACTGCTTAAGACGAACACTAAACAGGTGGCTACAGACGTTTGTTAAGTGAAAAACTGCTTAAGACGAACACTAAACAGGTGGCTACAGACGTTTGTTAAGAATTAGTTATATAGAACACAAGACAAATATATTCGTCCAGTAACAAATATGCAGATTATCAAGAACTACTTTTGGCTGCGGTGAAACCAACGTAACTTTGTTTGGTTTGGACATGTAGTGAGACATGATTCACTTTCTACAATAACAAGCACATCATCAGTATCAATGGCTGTGATATGTCTTGAGCAATCACGTTATGTTCATCTCCAAACTGTACCTCTACCAGCCAATTCCCTGTCTTAAGAAAGTCTGTAGACATCTTGAAAATATGATCTTTTTTTGTTCTGCGATACCATTCTATCCATGACTAAAAATTAAACAGTATTTTGTCTAGCATGCTTTTGTTATGGTGAACTGCATGCCCTTTGGCTTACACGCAATTGTCAGAGTTCTTAGCTTTGTGTTCATTCGCAAGCACGCTTTTATCTGCAGGCATTTGCCTTCTGTGCTTTTATTGATAATTTAATGAGGAAGACTTAGCACCACATACCGAAGAGAGACCATGAAGGACACAACAGAAATGGGAATCACATGGAATGAGACTGAGAACATATCCAAGGATATAGACAAATGAGAATTCCTTGTCTTGGAGTTGAGGATTCATATGCCAAGGAAATGTAAACACCATATGAGGCTCAAAGGTGTTATCAATTGATCTTTCTTGGTAGATAGTTGTCAAGAATATCATAAAGATATATTCTGCCTTTGCAGATAACCTTGTTCAATAAAGGAGTGCAATCACGGAGTGAAATCACGGAGTGCAATCAATAAAGAGCGCAATCAGAGGGTTAGGCCAGTTGGATGATATGGGGTATATTTCTTATTTCGCGTTTATGACTAGAATGCAGGACTTTGCAGTGAAGCGTAGTGTTGCAATATTGGAATCAAAAGAAGAGTTATCAACCAACACAGAACTGGTACAGTCAGTTACCACATGATGAAGTTATCAACCAACACAGAACTGGTACAGTCAGTTACCACATGATGAAGGACATACTGAATATGCAAAATAAACAGCTATAGACTTGTCCGGAGTGCCATGATGATAATCTAATGAAAAAACTAGCTCAGTAATTGACTGTGGAATTATTTCATAAATGATGGCATATGATGAGGATTACTTGATCAAGTATATATAAATTTGAATTTGCTTCTGAATATAACATCTGTGTCCACCATTATATGATTATTCTGTTGACAGCTAAACACTTTGAAATATTATCTATCTGCAATATTCTGGATACTTCTGTCCTTGACAAAGCTGGTATCCCTAGCATTGACACCAGCATTGACACCAGCATTGACACTAGCATTGACACTAGCATTGACACCAGCATTGACACTAGCATTGACACTAGCATTGACACTACTCTGATGCAGTCAGAAATTCGTTGAGCCAGTCATGTCAGAGCATCGTCTACCATAGATACTTTTCTAAAGTGAGTCGCAGAACGGCACATGTTCTCAAGGTGGCTAAAAGAAGTGCCACAAGGACACATTAAAGACTTCACTGAAAGCCTTTGACATAAACCACGATACATGGGAATTGCTGCATGAAACAGAGTTACATGGCACTCTAGAATAAACAAAAATGCACAGCATATTGTGAAAAGAGGAGAAATGCAGCAACTTAACAGCAGAGGGTAGTTAGAAATACACGGGTAGATCAAACACCATTTACACTGATCATTCAACATGTGAGATGAAATGCCTGAAAAAAACCGCAAGAATTACCAAACTAGACAAAATGATGAAAAATGATAAAATCAGGAGAAGAATCGGTGTAAAACCACACACAGAATACATTGAGACAACAAATAAAATAGTTTGGACATCTTATGAGAATGAACCGTAACCAACTACCAACAAGAACATATAACATAAGACGATCCGGATACAAAGCCAGAGGAAGACCTAGAAAAAGATGAATAGATAACATCAAGACAACACTGAACAATATGGATTCAACGCAGAAAGGTGCCACAATTGGCCTTGGAGAGACAATTAAAACTCCCAGAAACCACCCCTATGCTTAGTGTGGCATGTGTGGATATTCTGACCATCATCTACCTGGGGATAGATAACTCAATGACCAGCTTCCCCATGGACTTGTGCAGGCCACAATATAACTTAATAGTCATCTGTGAACTTATAGTCAAGCACATATCTCTAATTGACTTTCATAAAATGGCTGTCACAAATTGTGGTCATCACTTGTGATGGACAGACAACACATACATCTGCACAACTGCAATATAATTCCTTTTCTAACTTGATCTTTCATTAGAATAGATTTTCAAGTGTAGTTACCTCACTAGCATTTCTCATTGTCCGACGATAAATGCAGGAAGTTTCCTGACGACCAGTCTCATCTTGCAGTAATAGATCTCCTACAGTTTTCATCTGAAACATTAACATAGAAGTTTTACAAAATTGAATTAAATGACCAAAAAAATGTAGAGGATTGACTTTCAGTGTACTCTGGATACCTCATATGTGTTCTGTCCTTCTCATTGATATTTCACAAAAAGGTCATCAAATAGAGAAATATACACGTACAAATACATAAATGACCTTTTATAGGTAAACATTCCCTCTCCCTATAAGATTTATTTGCAGCCCTGGCCCCCAAAATCGTGTTTTTTCTATGATTCTGTTAGTTTTTATTATTTTTTTTGTACAATTTTTAGTCTCAATAGACTGACAATAGACTGAAAATAGACTAAACTAAAAAAAATCAATTAGTCACACTTCATTTTTGTAGGATATTTATCTATCTGAATTGGAGGGGGGGGGGGGGGAAGCTAATGGTGGTGTTGTAGAACCACTAATTCTGGTGCTGTAGAACCACTAATTCTGGTGCTGTAGAACCACTAATTGTGGTGCTGTAGAACCACTAATTCTGGTGCTGTAGAACCACTAATTCTGGTGCTGTAGAACCACTAATTGTGGTGCTGTAGAACCACTAATTGTGGTGCTGTAGAACCACTAATTCTGGTGCTGTAGAACCACTAATTCTGGTGCTGTAGAACCACTAATTGTGGTGCTGTAGAACCACTAATTCTGGTGCTGTAGAACCACTAATTGTGGTGCTGTAGAACCACTAATTCTGGTGCTGTAGAACCACTAATTCTGGTGCTGTAGAACCACTAACTCTGGTGCTGTAGAACCACTAATTCTGGTGCTGTAGAACCACTAATTGTGGTGCTGTAGAACCACTAATTCTGGTGCTGTAGAACCACTAATTGTGGTGCTGTAGAACCACTAATTCTGGTGCTGTAGAACCACTAATTGTGGTGCTGTAGAACCACTAATTCTGGTGCTGTAGAACCACTAATTGTGGTGCTGTAGAACCATAATTCTGGTGCTGTAGAACCACTAATTGTGGTGCTGTAGAACCACTAATTGTGGTGCTGTAGAACTGCTGATTGTGGTGTTGCAAAATTATTAGGGATTGTGTTGTATCCTCAGTTTTACTAGTCTTATTTTAATGTACTGAATGTTATGTATTATGTTCCAGGGAAGGTGGGGGGTGGTATTTGAATCCTAAAACCCACTTCCCCTCATCCTTGTCTAAAGGCTCAAATAAAAACAACATTGGGTGGTTTCTAGCAAAAATGGGGGTCACTGAAAACCACTTTAAGAAGTACCTATTATTTTAAGAGTTCAGATTCAAACAGTTTTGCAAAGACATCATTGATAAAATTATGACATGAATTGTGTTCTATCAGTGACTCTTGTTGGTACAACTGTGTTCAATTCCTGCTGTAAATATCTTCTTATATCAGAAGAACAAAGTATCAGAGACCAGAACATCAGAGAATAGAACATTGAGAACAGAACATTGAAAACAGAACATCAGAGAACAGAACATCAGAGACCAGAACATCAGAGAATAGAACATCAGAGAATAGAACATTGAGAACAGAACATCAGAGAACAGAACATCAGAGAACAGAACATCAGTGTATAGAACATCAGAGAACAGAAGAAAAGTGTATAGAAAATCAGAGAACAGAACATCAGAGAACAAAACACCAGAGAACTAAGCATCGAGAGTAGAACATTAGATGGACAGAACATCAGAGAACAGAACATCAGAAAACAGAACATCAGAGAACAGAACATCAGAGAACAGAACATCAGTGTATAGAACATCAGAGAACAGAACATCAGTGTATAGAACATCAGAGAACAGAAGAAAAGTGTATAGAAAATCAGAGAACAGAACATCAGAGAACAAAACATCAGAGAACAGAACATCAGAGAACAGAACATCAGAGAACAGAACATCAGAGAACAGAACATCAGAGAACAGAACATCAGAGAACAGAACATCAGAGAACAGAACATCAGAGAACAGAACATCAGAGAACAGAACATCAGAGAACAGAACATCAGAGAACAGAACATGGATGCTTATTGGCTGAAGTGCAATGATAATGAGCATAACGTATAAACGAATGAAACTTCTTGTAGTAAAATATTTCAAGAGTTATTTCTCCCAGCTGGTTCATACAGAATTCATTCAGTAACTCATTACCTCTGTGTGTTTCTAGTATAAACTCTTTGTGTTTCTATTATAACCTCTGTGTGTTTCTAGAATATTAAATAGCAACTCTTAACTAACACCACGAAGAAAGTGGATTGAAGGAGTTACCAACTTTCTCAGACGTCAGAATATTACGGCATATCAAAGTGACTACACCTGCCATAGCCCAAAAACTGATCTCAATTAATCTTGTGACTCCTAACAGCAAAAACAGAGACAATAATTTCTCTGGTTTTAGAATCTTAAATCAGTTATTAACTATCTACATTTGTGACCTTGTAGTGGGTGATTGCAGTATTCCTGTCCTCCAGTATTTTGTACCTCTCCTGAGCATAGATGGGGTCATCTCCAACTTTCACCTGCCAACGTAACTGATTCTGCCGTTCCTCGTGAATATTTTGTCTCACAGCGTATTCAAAAATAGCCTCCTGAAAAATCAATAGGCCTACATCTGTGAAAATTGAAAATATCACATCCAACATGGTAATCTGTCAAATTCTAACAGAAAATGCCTGGTAACTTTTATTCTATATAGTTCTATGTCCACTGTTTTTTTATCACATTTTGCAAACAACAATTAACTAATTAACTACGTATCATCTTTAAATTGACACAATTGCAAAATCTTATTTTAGACAGATTGTCTTTAAATCAATAGTAACTTTTTTTTAAATTTCTTTATCTGTATTTATATCAACTTAAGAATGGTTCTGATTGAAGGGTATAACATGTCAAAATTACTTTGTGCACACATTTCATGTGTTATATGTCAATTTTGTAAGTTATTGATTTCGACATACATCTATAGTACATGGCGGTATTTTTCCTTATATTTTTCTATATATATTTTGTATGACACTTATGTTTTGTGTGAGTATAACTATTTTATTTAGTTTGGCTATGTTATTTATTTAAATTCAACCTGGCAGTTACTAGTAACATACCTAACTCTTGTATTGAAGATTTAAAGTTTTAAACATTATCACGTGTAGTTAGAACACCATTGTGTATGAGAAATGTCAAGGTTATAGGCCTACATTTACCTTGAGTTTTCATTCAAGCCGGTGCTGCAATTTTGGAAATAACAGACATAAATGAAGCACTTTTACCAAGATACTATACATTTTGTGTTCGTAAGTGGATTATCTACAAAACTCAATACAGTCTGAGTGGAAGTCATTGATTTGGAAGTTTGGTAAGCTAACATTTCATGTCGGAAAATGTTTTTATTTTATTAATTTTTTAATATTAGGCCTAAAATTCAGATAGGCCATACTTCTAAAAGAACTTATGACAACAAGATCTACTGTAGGGTAGCCGGGGGTAAAGATGCGCTGGGGGCAAAGATTCGCGGTCGTTTTTTTTCGGAACTATGGGTTTTTCCCGCAAACCACGTGGCCACGCCGGACGCTAACATCCGTTTCTGTCGCACAACGAATTTTCATCGGTCACGGGCAGGTCATTTTTGAGCTATGAGGTAAATTCATTTTTTAACGTTCTCGATCTAACTTTTTTTCCACTTCTCGCTCTTTGTCCTCTGTTATCATTACTGTCATGTTATTTTACATGTCTGAACAGAAAACTATATTGTATTGTTAAGTTATTAAGCATGTTACATTGTCAAGATAATTTTTGTTTTCATGAAATTTTATAAAAATTGTGAACAGTGTGATTTTGGGGTAACGCCGCGCACACTGACGGGGCAAACATGCGCTGCTGACTGACTGCGCATGTTTGCCCCAGTCACTTCTCATAGTTAAGTCTATTTGTCATAATATGGAAAAAAGTGAAAAACGCGCATCATTGCCCCCGGCTACCCTAATTTAAATATATGCTTCTATTTATAAGTAATTTTTCGGTTATAGATGTGAAACACACACAAAAATTGTGGGAAAAAATTCCATCAGATTCTTTAAAAAATCCATGGGCAATGAGTTAAAGTGAAGATAATATTACATACCCTGGTAAATATTCACAATCAAACTAGATTTATGTAATTTTGTGCAATATTCATTATTAATTCATAAATAAAATTTAGACACAAAAAAGAAGGATTTTTTCTGAGATAGGCCCTTATGTCATGTTGAAATTGACACAACTTTACCTAGACATGAATACTTGTAATCCATGTTTGGTCCCCATAGAGAGAAGGGAGGAATTTGAGTGTACCGGTATTACTACATCCTACTAGGAGCACAGCATACAATTCTGGGCCAAGTATCTCATCAATCTTCAGTCTGATTTACTGACAAACCAGCAATTATGACATACCAAGGAGTCTACCACTAAAAGGACAAAGGTACAATATCCGCTGATGTGCATCTGTTTGTCATCCATGGGGATGATTTGACAGATGACAAAGGTAAGAGATTAAGACAAGATTTAACAATGATGATTTATTTCACAGGTGACAAATTGTCAGGCTATCCCCCCAACCTTCCTTAGTCACGTCCTATCACATGCATGGAAAGAAGATAGTGGCCTTATCTTTGCACCCTGAAATAGAAATTCATGCCCTGATTGCAACATGAACAAATTGTTAGTTTTGGGTTCTTATTTTCAAATCATTTCCACTTTATGTCATAGGCCCCCCCCTATTGTTATAAACATAGCACAATAACATAGCACAGTAACATAGTGCAGTAGCATAGCACAGTAACATAGCACTGTAATGTGATTACCTTGACTTGATAGCTTGACTCTTCATCAACTTTGTTTTTAGTCAATACACCTGGAGAGTATTGCAAATGACAAGAATTAAATCAAAGACTTCATAAATATTAAATAGCCATACCTGTCAACTTCCAGCAATAATCAATCAGAAGGTAGCCATTCTTTTGCTTTCTGAATGGTTCAGATGCACAAATGTGTGCAATGGGGATTGAATCCAGTATCCTGGCCATTCAAGATGTGCTCTTTTTCTCTTCTCCACAGAGTTGTATACAAACAGTATCAGGTAGATTATATATCTATAAACGGTCGATTCTATCTATATATTTATGGAATCTATCAACCATCCATCCGTTCATTCATTTATCTATCTATTGAAATTTAACTGTTCTTGCCGTGAGGGTGTTGCAGGATTGAATGACTATCGGTTTTTGGGCTATGCCACGTTTGGTCACATGACATTCAATAATATTGTGACATCTCAGGACATTGGTAACTCCTTCAATCCACCTTCTTCTTAGTCTTCCTCTGTCTCTTGCTGGTTCAATTTTCATATTGTATGCTCTTGCTGCTAGCCAGCATGGGTGCATGCTCATTAAGTGGAAGAACAAATTCAGCGTGTTTTTTCAATATACTTTCCCACAGATGCTCCAACAGTTCCTGTAATCTCTTTATTTCTCATATGATCTCTTCTTGTTTTATTTATTGCTTTTTGTATAGTTATCTCATTCAACACATAGGAAGCTTTTTCTCTTGTTCTCTTGTTAGTGTCCACATCTGACATTGATAACACAATTTTGGTACAAATATTGAATTTAGTTGACACGTTTGTATATGTGATCTTGCAGCTCTGAAATTGAACTATGGAGTAGGCAATGATCATTAGCAAAGAGTAATTCAAGGTAGATGTTTCAACTCTTTATGTACAAGTGATAGGTAAATGCATTCACTATGTTTTCTGCTTCAACTCTTTATGTACAAGTGATAGGTAAATGTATTCACCATGACTATAAATGAGTATGCAGAGCATCTGTATCAGGTACATCTGGAAGCAGCTGTGATATGTTTTGTTTGTTGTTCAGTGATTGTGGTTACTAACAGATTCAAATACTCTCCTGCCTTTAATTCGATCCATTATTTATAATAATTTACTATAGTAGGGATCCCATGCCCAAATTCTCCAAGGAACTTTGCGGCCAGAATAGGGTTTTTTATTATCCATCTACAGCATAGGGTTTTTTAGCCTTCTACAGAATAGGGATTATTAGCCATCTACAGCATCAGTATGCAGATGACACTGTTCTTTTAGCAGAAAGTGAACATGAACATCAGAGACTAATAGATCAAGCCAATAAATCAAGTAATGAATATGGACTGCATATAAATATCAAAAAAACAAACACTATGATAATCAGCAAAGTCACAGAAGAACATGTGTGTCATATGACGTATTCCTTCCAGAACGTTGTCTTCCCAATGAACTCTCTGAACCTCTTCTGTCTTGGGCGATGTGGCTTGCATTGTCTAGCGATGTATTCATGTTATCTTTAATGTCGTCAGTCCATCGTCTTCTTGGTCTGTCCTTTCTGCTCTTCCCAGGTACTCTTCCCTCCATTATTAGAAGAACATGAGCTAAACATAAACATACATGGAGAGAAACTACAACTAGTAAAACAGTACCAATATCTTGGACACATAATCTGAAATGACGGCAGATGTGAAACAGAAGTTAAATGGAGAATAGGAATGGCTAAAAGTTCTTTCAATGAGAAGATATAAACATCTAAGAAAATTACAAACAAGTAAAAAAATTAGAATCATAAAAAGCTACATCTATTCTATATTAATGTATGGCTCAGAAACATAGACGCTAAACAAACAGTTAGAAGACAGAATTGATGCCTTTGAGATGTGGATATATAGAAGAATAGGGAGAACATCATGGAAAGAGAAGAAAACAAAACAAAGAAGTTCTAACAATACTTAATATGAAGAATGAATTACTAAAGGAAATAAAGATCAAGCAAAAAAAAATATTCTGGACACATTAAAAGACATGACACCTTGTTGAAGATCATACTTTACAAAGTCAAAGGGAAGCGAGCAAGAGGTAGGCAGAGATACAAGTGGGAGAATAACAACACATGATAGACAGGTTACAGTCTAGCAGAGTTCACTACAAAGACAAGATACAGGTGATGTTGGAAATCTGTTGCAGCCAACCTTTGTTGCGGAGATGGCACTTGATGATGATGATGATAATAACAGCATAGGGATGATTATTATCCATCTACATAATAGGGGATTATTATCCATCTACATAATAGGGGATTATTAGCCATACACAAATTCATAGTCAAGGACAGAACTCTGAATTTTATAAAGTTGATGTAACAAATGGTCATCATCATCATGTGATGGAGAAGCAACAATATTTATAAGAACTGCCAATGCTATATCAATCAATCAATCAATAAAACTCATAACCCTTCAGGGTCGTAGGGGTACCACATTGGAAGCTTCAGCACACAGAGTCCTCCAGCGAATTATATCCTCAGCGATGCGGATGAGTGTGGAAATATCTAGCCCTGTCCATTCCTTGATGTTGTCTGTCCATGTCTTAATTTGTCCCCCTCTGCTTCTTCCACCCTCGACAGTTCCCTGCAGTTTTGTTTTTGACAAGGAATCGTGCCTGCATACATGTCCGAACCATGCTAGTTTTCAACGTTTCACTATTGAAAGCAATGGCTCCTGGACACCTGCACACATCTCTACTTTATTTCTTACGTACACATTGGTCTTATGTTCCCTATAGGAAATGCTATATATTGAATATTAAATCTGGTCAAAAAAAATGTTATCAGGAATAACTGCTGCAGCAAACTTACTTTCTCTCATTTCACTGGCTCTAATTTTTCCAGGCTCCTGCATAAGAACTTTACCAACAGCATGTGGATTATCTAGCACAGCAGGAAAGCGAATTCCATCTTTCTCTAAGTAAATCTAGTGTGTATGAATGAAAATTGAAAATTATTCCATCTTTCTCAAATGACATATTATGTGAAAGATTCAATAAACTAAAGTGACAGATTTTATAAGAAATTAAAAAGTCTCAGGGAATAAAAGATATATTATTGATGTCCAGTTGTGATGGAGTGGTACAGTACGCATCTATGATGGCCAACGTACTGGATTTGAATCCCGCCTCAGAGTTTGTGTATCTGGAAATTGTGCATAAAGCAATGACAAACTACTGAATGTATTTTTAAAATGCCTAGTAAATCACTACAGCTATAAAATGCTGGGTTTATGGCTACACCCTGAATATAATATGCTACCAAATTTTTTTTTACTATTGACATAGAACAAGGTTTGTTTAACTCAAACTAATTGTACTCATGCAATTTGCAACATGATCATAATTTTAAGAGGAAGCAGTGTTAAGGAATAAAAATCTGGCGAGAAGGAGAACCCATTCAAGAAATAGCAACTGTGTGCACAACCATATTGTTGATGAATATGCTGAGCTGAGAAGAGATGATTGGAAGAATAGACAATGAAGTGACATGATCTGATGACTTCACACAATCTCCTGACTAAATATCATGGTGACAACAGAAGACAGTGGTGTGATATTGTGGCTGTCTGTGGTTAACTTGATAGCCAAAAACACAGACAAGCAATGTTGACCACATTCACATTTCAGATTGGTGACAAAATAGGTTGATGGTTTGTGCGAGCGTTACTGATAAATAAGAGGGGATGACATACTATTCTGCTAGTGATATGGCTATCAGTGGTAACCATTCCACGGAATTCGCAAAACATTGAATGTATACATACCAGTGACAATTAAATACATTGGACCATTAACACAAATAAAACTATGACATAACACTTCTTTATTCTGTATAAATAACCAAAATATCGGAGGATGTACAAAAAATGGAAAGTGCCGCAGTATTCTTTATTCTGTAACTATAACGAGCCGGAAATCTAGTAAGATCAGTGCCTACGTCAAGTGAGAATGTAGTAAGACCAGTGCCTACATCAAGTGAGAATCTAGTAAGACCAGTGCCTATGTCAAGTGAGAATCTAGTAAGACCAGTGCCTACGTCAAGTGAGAATGTAGTAAGACCAGTGTCTACATCAAGTGAGAATGTAGTAAGACCAGTGCCTACATCAAGTGAGAATGTAGTAAGACCAGTGCCTACGTCAAGTGAGAATG
The DNA here is from genome assembly GCA_034231615.1 of Meghimatium bilineatum. Taxonomy (NCBI): domain Eukaryota; kingdom Metazoa; phylum Mollusca; class Gastropoda; order Stylommatophora; family Philomycidae; genus Meghimatium; species Meghimatium bilineatum. The sequence goes on from CM067299.1 coordinate 5,008,166, forward strand.
TAGTAAGACCAGTGTCCTGTTTCAAGTGAGAATGTAGTAAGACCAGTGCATACGTCAAGTGAGAATGTAGTAAGACCAGTGCCTACGTCAAGTGAGAATGTAGTAAGACCAGTGCCTACGTCAAGTGAGAATGTAGTAAGACCAGTGTCCTGCTTCAAGTGAGAATGTAGTAAGACCAGTGCCTACGTCAAGTGAGAATGTAGTAAGACCAGTGCCTACATCAAGTGAGAATGTAGTAAGACAGTGTCCTGCTTCAAGTGAGAATGTAGTAAGACCAGTGTCCTGCTTCAAGTGAGAATGTAGTAAGACCAGTGCCTATGTCAAGTGAGAATGTAGTAAGACCAGTGCCTACGTCAAGTGAGAATGTAGTAAGACCAGTGCCTACGTCAAGTGAGAATGTAGTAAGACCAGTGTCCTGCTTCAAGTGAGAATGTAGTAAGACAGTGTCCTGCTTCAAGTGAGATCCAGCAGGAGTTTGAGAATGAATGTTGAAATACATTGTTTTCAAGAAAAGTTGTAATACAGCCTCAATAGTAAAAATGCACACACAAAATGTAACATTATAAGATATGTTCTCTTATATACGTCTGACCTTGTCTACTGGAACGGGCAATGTTTTTTTCTTTTGGTGCTCACTGTTTGTGACAGTAGCTCGTTGTTTCTTTAACCTTGCTCTGTCAAGGGGAGACACATGCTCTGGATCCAATATTTCTGATTCTTTGACAATAGCTTTCTCCCTTGAAAAAAGGAACATAAATAATATAAGTAACAACACAAAACATTCAATATATAAATATACTTATCTGGTATTATAGCAGCAAAGGAAAATGTCACTTGTGAAATGAAATGTAAGAGAAGCGGCAATGGTTACTATGGAATTTGAGTTCAGTTCCTTGGCCGTCACAGACACATCATTCTATTAGCTGAAAAAAAATTACTCTCATTTGTCTTTACAATGATGCATCATTCATCAAAATCGGATATGCATGAGGTTGCATCTGTGGGTCTCACCAATGGCTCACTAGAAAAACCACCCATGCAACAGAAAACCTTTGTAGATGACATGTCATTATATTTAGGTTATCTTTGTATAGAAGCTTCATGACACGTCTTCTATACAATTATGCTTCTAATATCTTTATTTTATTGTTGCAATCTGTTTCCTGCTTTTTTATTTGTATATATGTACGCACCCTCTGTAGTTGGGAGGGAGCCAGAGATGTACTGCGCAGCACTGGGGAGGAGTAAACTGACAACACTGTTTTTTCCTATGGCTGAGGTCCATCATAGAGGCACAGTGACTCAGGACGTGACAATCCTTTTGACATGAACATATGGTTGCATGCCTGGAGCAATAGAGAAGTTTGGCGTAACCAGTAGTCAATTGGTGGTGGGGAATGAGCATAGTGAACCCTATCTTGGCTACAGAGGCTAGAAGCAGTGCATAGGATGAAACCCCTACCTTCCTGGTGGTGTGATAGTTATTATTATTATCTGGCTCTGGCCTGAGGTGGACCGAAATTCCACAGACTTCCCAACAATATAATGCCATTTTAGGGGCATTGGGTCAAAGGACATGAGCCCACGGACTGCTGGATCAGCAACCAACCAACCATCAAAATCGGATATAGGTTCCAAAATTAAGAAAACAACAGCTGAGTTTTGTTATCAGCCATTGGGGAGAAAATGAAACACAAATTCATTATGCCACAGCCTATACAAGTATTTCACTTCAGTAATTAATATATTCATATACAAAAAGGATTTTTATTTTTGAAATTTCAAAACAAAAACATACTTTAACAAACCAGGTAGCGAGTTTCCCATGAAAGTGCACACAATCCCCTTCAAGTTGAATTGAGAGATAGTTAACTCAACAATCATGATTGCTGTTTGAAACTCACAAGGTGCAAAGGTTACTGTTATGTCAGTGTGACTGTTTGCTGGCACAATACCTAAAAGAGTATAATAATTCTATTTCACATCCTCAGCACAACCTATGACAAGGAGCTGCTAACAGGATAAATATAATCTTATCTTTTAAGGTTTTTCACATTCAAGTTATCTGAGGTTTGTGTCTGTTTGAGGTCAATATATGTTTGAGGTCAATATAGGGCCTATGTTTGAGGTCAATGTACATTTAAGTTCATTGTCTTTTTGAGATTAACATTTGTTTGAGGTCATTGCCTGTCTGAAGTTATTATTTGTTTTAGGTTGACATCTGTTTAGGTTAATGTTTCTTTCAAGGTCATTGTCTGTTTGAGGTTATTTATGTATCACGACATTTGCCAGTTTGTACAATTTATGTTTGGTGTTATTGTCTGTTGGAAGTCAATATATGTTTGAAATCACCTTCTGTCTGAGGTAAACATCAGTTTGAGATCATTGTCTGTTCAGGTCAATGTCTATTCATCTGTGTAAAATGACTGTTTGTGGTCATTGTCTAGTTGTAGTCAATTCATTATCATTATCAAGTGACATATTCTTTCCAGAACGTAGTCTTTCCTATGGATCTCTTGAATTCTCCGCGGTCTTGAGCAAGTTGCCCTGCATCTTCCAGTGACATACGCAGGCATTCTTGATTGTCTTTTGTCCAAAGGCGTCTTGGTTGGCCTTTGCCCCTGTTGCCTTCTATCATCCCCTCCATTAACACTCTCTCCATGCCGTCATGTCTCTTAATATGACCGAAAAAAGCTAGCTTTTTCTTTAATATAGTGTTCAGAAGCCAGCCTTCCTGGACGTTAATTGTTCGTAACACCTCCTGGTTTGTTTTCTTCACTGTCCATGGTATTCTCAAAACTCTTATATAACACTTTAATTCAAATGATGTTATTCTCTTGGCCACTGTTTTATTTAGTGTCCATGCTTCACATCCATATGTCACCACAGGAAATACACATTTTCGTAGTAAAAACAATTTTTGTTCTTATGTTAGTACCTTGCCATAGTTTCTTTATCTGTTTTAATTTTGCCAGCGCCATTGCCGTTCTAATCTTGATCTCAACTGCGCAGTCCACCGCATTGTTTATATTAGTTCCTAAATAATCAAAATGTGTCACTTCTTCCAAATTGCAGTTCTCAATATTAATTTTGGGTCTTGATTTAGTTTTGTCAGTTGCCATTTTTTTGGTCTTTTTCATATTTAAGAACAAGTTTTGCTGTTCGCTAAACTTTTGGGTTGACTTAATTATTTTCAGTAGGTCGTGTTCGTTTGTTGTTAATAGCACTGTGTCGTCTGCATATCTAATTTCTGGTATCTGCAGCCCTCCTATATTTATGGGTCTGAAATCAGGCTTCATTGATTCTTGTCTCACGTTTCTCATTATATTTTCCGCATGATGTTGAACAAGTATGGAGACAAGGTACAGCCTTGTCTTACTCCTTTCTGTACATTGAACCACTCCGATCTTGCACTTTCAACATTTACCGCTGCAATTAATATTGGTTTATGTGTCAATTCATATTTTTGATTAATGTTGTCTTGAGATATATGTCATTTTTTGTTTTATCATTACCTGTTTATGGTCACAATCAGTTTGACGTTCAATGTTTGTGTAAAATCAACTACAACCTTACCAGACATTGGATCTAATGAAAACGCTGGATGAGATTGAATGTCCTTGAAACTGAATTCAAAGTCAACTGGAGACATACTTTTCAAAGGAAACTTCTTTGAAATCCTGGGAATAGTCACAAATTAAAGACAATGATTATAGTTATTGTACACACATGGATGCACACTCATATGCACACACACACGGATGTGCACTCACATACACATGGATGCAAACTCACACACACATGGATGCAAACTCATGTTCACACACATGGATGTGCACTCAAACACACATGGATGTGCACTCACACACACATGGATGTGCACTCACACACACACGGATGTGCACTCACACACACATGGATGTGCACTCACACACACATGGATGTGCACTCACACACACATGGATGTGCACTCACACACACATGGATGTGCACTCACACACACATGGATGCAAACTCACACACACATGGATGTGCACTCACACACACATGGATGTGCACTCACACACACATGGATGTGCACTCACACACACATGGATGCGCACTCACACACACATGGATGCGCACTCACACACACATGGATGCGAACTCACGTTCACACACATAAACCAATAAATAGGACTATATAGTAGGCACTTTTCTATCCTTACAGACAATAGTATTATTATTGTGGTTTAAGAAATATAATCTACGATCCATGGCGATGATGGATGTAACTCACAAGATAAATCTGAGCCACAAAGAGTTTTTCAAAATATTTACCAAAAAAATCACATGTTCCACTTGTACCATCATGTTCTGCTGTGTGTCTTCTAAGACATACATCCCTTGAACTAACTGTTATCACTTTCTGCTTGTCTTTATACCATTCCTGATCTTTCCTCTCCAAGAAACGTGATCCATGGCATCCTGTTCCCATGATTCCGTATCAATGTCTGTATCTTGCATATCTCTGTACAGAAGTAGAAGTCAACCTGTAAGTCTTACCCCAGACTGGAATTCTCCTTAGGGTAGATGTTTCAATATTCTGCCATCTTCCTAGTGTGTCCCAATCATTGGACTCGGAGCAGACTGAACAGAAAAAAGCTGTGGTATTGTAGTGTTAGTGATTTTTTCCTGCCATCAAATTTCAGGACTGTGTGTGAAAGCTGTTTAGTCATCTCTCCTGGAGCACATACCCATGTTTCACTGCCATAGAGGATGGTCCTGACAACACAAGCTTTTTTGGTAAATAAGGTGTTAAGTACAATATATGAAGTGTGTTCAAATGACACCCGCTCGTGTTGCATCACCTATGGCAGCATGTGGGGAGTGTGAAGGCGTCCTCAGTGATGTAATAAGTACACATTGATCAACAAATGGTCACATGGTCATCCTTCTCCTATGCTGCTAGTGTCCTGTGCAGGTAGTTGACAACATGGTCAGTGTGATCACGAATTCACCCAAATGTGGCTAGCAAGCAGTGATTCAGTTTCTTACAGCAGAAGGATGCTATCGACTACAAGAACACACTAGACAAACTGCATACAGCCATCTGGAATAAATGGCCCAGCATGTTGTCATGCAGCACCATTCTATTGCACAAAATTTCTCGCCCAAATGTCATGAAAATTGAGAAGTAATTGTTAGCACAGAAAAGATAGGAATTTCTGCTACAACTAGCATACAGTCCAACCTATCACCCATGTAACATTTAATTTGTTTGGACCCTTAAAGTCTAAAGGGACAACAATTCAACATGAAGATATCATGGCAGCGAAGACTAAATGGTTCAATGAGCACACACATTTTTTTTCTCTGACCGAATCACCATCTCTCCAGATAGTGGCTTCTTCTAATGACTCTAGGTACATACATGTTACTTGGGCATTTGAGAATTTGGACATTTAGAAAGCAATGGCAAACTACTGAATGTATTTATATTGCCTAGAAAATCACTACAGCCAAAAAGTGCTGGGCTGATGACTATGTCCTGAATAGGATATGCTAGAAATTTTAATGCCTTGCAGCATTAGGAGCATTAGGATGCCTTTAACGCCCTTTATGCCTTGCAACATTAGGAGTAGAAGGGTTCTTTGGAGACATTTGGTGTGTTTCATATATGTTTGTTCTCATGGCCTCATTTATTTCTGTAATGCATTTTCTGCAAGGCCTGCCTCTGGCTTTGAATCCATTATGCCTGTATAGCAATGATTTTTGAGGAGCATTGTCTGATGGTAGTCTGGAAGCATGTGAAACCACTTAATCTCTTGTCTTCCGATCAAATCATGATTGGCATTGTTATTTTAAGTCTTCTGATGTTTTCATTTCTGATTCTGTCTCTTATTGTTATTCCAAGAAGTCTCCATAGATAATTCATTTCTGTTGTAACAAGTATAGGTTCTATATAGAGATAAAATCTCAGTCAAGCTTCTCACATTCACTATGGTGTGTTTCTTTATCCATGTATCATGAAGAAACAATTGTTTGTCATTTAATTTCAACATCATGTCAAACATTTCCTAAGCAAGATTGATTTCAGCATCATGTCAAACATTTCCTAAGCAAGATTGATTTCAGCATCATGTCAAACATTTCCTAAGCAAGATTGATTTCAGCATCATGTCAAACATTTCCGAAGCAAGATTAATTTCAGCATCATGTCAAACTTTTCCTAAGCAAGATTGATTTCAGCATCATGTCAAACATTTCCTAAGCAAGAATGATTTCAGCATCATGTCAAACATTTCCTAAGCAAGATTAATTTCAGCATCATGTCAAACTTTTCCTAAGCAAGATTGATTTCAGCATCATGTCAAACTTTTCCTAAGCAAGATTGATTTCAGCATCATGTCAAACTTTACCTAAGCAAGATTGATTTCAGCATCATGTCAAACTTTTCCTAAGCAAGATTGATTTCAGCATCATGTCAAACTTTACCTAAGCAAGATTGATTTCAGCATCATGTCAAACTTTTCCTAAGCAAGATTGATTTCAGCATCATGTCAAACTTTACCTAAGCAAGATTGATTTCAGCATCATGTCAAACTTTTCCTAAGCAAGATTGATTTCAGCATCATGTCAAACTTTTCCTAAGCAAGATTGATTTCAGCATCATGTCAAACTTTTCCTAAGCAAGATTGATTTCAGCATCATGTCAAACTTTTCCTAAGCAAGATTGATTTCAGCATCATGTCAAACATTTCCTAAGCAAGATTGATTTCAGCATCATGTCAAACTTTACCTAAGCAAGATTGATTTCAGCATCATGTCAAACTTTTCCTAAGCAAGATTGATTTCAGCATCATGTCAAACTTTTCCTAAGCAAGATTGATTTCAGCATCATGTCAAACTTTTCCGAAGCAAGATTGATCAATCAATTTTATTTTTTGGTCTCTTCTGTTATTTAAATCAACCTAAGAAATTTTTCTGATCAGAGGTTACATTTTTTAGCCCCTAGAACCTGGGATTTACATGAAATATTTCTACCTTGATATACAGATTTACACTAAATATTGCTACTCCATATTACCGATTTTTCAGTATGTCGATGTCACGAGACATGCATTGCATTCTGGGATTGATGTTTCACAAAATGATATAGGCCTACATGTGTTGATCAGTTGAGTAGTATTTTAAACCAAAACAATTTAAAACCAAAACAATTTATGTAAAATAAGATATTTTTGTGTGTTCAAAAAACAGCGGAACAAATTTTGAATTTGTGTTTGACGATTCAGACAATGAATTAGATTTATATGGTGCTTATTCTGAAAATGATATAGAAATAAACTAAAATCAATTGCTTGAGCTTGAGTGATCAGGATATTGTTTGTATGTAGGCCTATAAATTACGACATGTAAGCCCTAATATTAGTTTACCAGTCGGTCAAAAAAGTAAAGTTAAAAGTTTAGTGCAGTATATTGCAGCACTTACCTGTGCCTAAATGAAGGGTTTACAAGCTGGGAGGGCTCACACATAAAGCAAAAATACATACCAGCATAAGGTCAGTGAATATTATATAGCAGAAACTTAACTATATGTCTTATTTCTGTTCAAATAACTAAGATCTATTTGGGGAGAGGGGGGGATAGTGTATTTTTTGCTTTGGAGTCCTGGGGAATAGACTTTTAAGGGAAATTTGACTTGGGGTTCATAGGATCAAAGCACGATTTTGATTTTATTATGAGATTTCACTTCAATATACGACATAGGATGTTTTTGCTTATTACCAACAATATGGGTCAGAGTATACACAGATGGGTCAGCACAGAATGCTGTGAGGAATGGAGGTGCAGGTGTATATATAGAATATCCACACAAGCCTAGAGATACAATCAGAACACCGACAGGGAAATTCTGCAATAATTATAATGCAGAAATCCAGGCAATTAGTGTGGTAGCTAATAAACTGCTGAACTCCAACTCTGACCTACAGCCTTTGATATTCCTGACAGATGCAAGTTCAGTGCTTCAAGCTCTCCAGTCTGGAAAACTAAAAGACTTGAAAAAACTACTTAGCGAATTGTCTTACCAGTATAGGGTAACCATGCAGTGGATACCCTCTCACTGGGGAATACCAGGAAATGAAAAAGCAGACCAACTGGCTAAGGAAGGTGCTGCCGAAGACCAACCAGATATACCAATCACCTACCATCAGAAAAAACAGATGACCAAGTCAATTAGAAAGCCACAAATACCAACACAAGATGACTATCACATTATGAACAGATCAGAACAAGTTATAATTCTACATCTCAGAACAGGACACAACTGACTTCGCAGTCACATGAATACAAAGTTCAAGATTAGCAACACGGCTATGTGTATATTTGGACAGCCAGCACAGAGTGCCAAACATATACTTCAAGAGTGTTCTAAGCATGAAACGCTGAGGCAGACATATTGGCCAGAGGAAACAACAATGGAATCAAAGCTCTATGGGACACTGTATGAACTACAAAAGACAGTGAGTTTTATTAAGGAGACAGAATTACAGATATAGACATGTTTCAAGTGAATGAAAGAAGAAGAAGAAGCTTATTATCAGAATTCACTTCAATATACGACATAGGATGTTTTTGTTTATTTAAAATTCTGCCATTCTATCAGCTCTTTCAATACCCACAAAGTCACTGGAAATTAAACCTTCGATCACTCAAACAGGAAGCCAGTTCACTAACAACTGAGCTACCACTGGTCCTATATGTGCAGAATGGATAAGTGCACCTGCCAGGCTTCCTTCAAGATAGTATTAGATCTAACACCACATAAAAAAAGTAAACATTTTTACCCTAATACTCCATAGAAAAAGTAAACATTTTTACCCTAACACGCCATAGAGAAAGAAACATTTTTACCCTATTGACATATGCCTATCGGTTATAATAAGCACGTAAAAACATGGCTTTATAGTGCACACACTAAGGGTATAAAGATTATTGTATCCTTCTTCAATCTTTCCAAATAATAATTCTGACAGAATGAAGAAAAAACTGCATAGCAAATGAGTTAAGGACAATCTATCTATTCACTGGACAATCTATCTATTCACTGGACAATCTATCTATTCACTGGACAATCTATCTATTCATGGGACAATCTATCTATTCACAGGACAATCTATCTATTCACGGGACAATCTATTTATTCACCGGACAATCTATTTATTCACCGGACAATCTATCTATTCACCAGACAATCTATCTATTCACCATGAAACTGTTTGAAACATTCTGGAATAAATTTCATCGAAACTCCTGCTGTGCCACATTGGTTGATAGTATCCACAGTTTGATTGAATCACTGTCCTTTGAATGCTGACACAAGACAAAGGGAACATTCAATGTCTGGATAATATGTTTTAGAGTGTTGACATTGTTCGCTGCAAGGTTCTGCTCACTAACAACGATCAATGTGCTAGAGTATTGTTATGAAGCAGAATACAACATTTGTTTAAAATTTTTACATTTCCATCTGACTGCAATCTTAGGTAACAAAGGATATTAGCATACATTTTCTGTTTAATCGATTGACTTTCTGGATTGATTTCATTGTGACAAATAGATGTTTGTAAAATACTAGAGACATATAATTATTAAAAAGAGAAGAAAAAGAATAAATTAACACGTCATAATCAAAATGGGGGTCTGCAAAAACATAATAGATCTTTGTAACAAGAACAATTCAGGTTAGCTTAACATTTCTAAATAAATCCACTATACATCTGATTGTGGGTTGCCATTTATAGAATTTCGTCAGCTGTATTACGTTTACATTTTTCTGAGAACTTCACATAATTGCCGGGATATGCTTCGCCAAATAGAAGTGCTAACAGTTTTTTTTACCTTTATGATACCACTTTTTTCTTTATCTTTAGCGTCCAGCTCGTGGGGTAAGAATGTATAAATATTCATATAATTTATCCACAACGAAGTTGTTATTTATAAAAATGATTTACCAACGGAGGTTATTATTTCTTCTATACCTGAGCTTGTTTATTTCCTGATCAAGTATGTACTCGCAATTGTGATACCTAGCCAGATGTTGACTGAAAATTTGGTGAAATCCATATTAAGATATGCATATGCCTATCATTATTAGGCATCCAAAGGAAAATTCAAATGTATTGACACTAAAATACAGTTGTACTGTAAACAAGGATAGCTTCAATGTGCAATGAACGAGCAGAATTATTGGCAGGAAATGCTGAGGTTGATGGAACATTATCATAAAGAGATACGGCTGACCGAATAGGGACAGTTGTTGATTGACTACACAGTGAAGAAGGCAATGCTGGAGTTGATGATTTACTCGACACCTCGGCTAAGAAGGTGAAGGAACCCAGGTCCAACTCTTCTGTCGAGTTCTTCCTAAACTGGAACCTTGCTCATGGATAAGAAAAGGTTCAGTACCTGATGGGTACAGGCACAAAATGTCTGATTACATGAAGCACCTTCACAGGCTGCGGAACACCTCATGTGAGATAGGCATAAATGACAACCGTCTCAGAGAAGAGTCAATACACACCTGTCACCTGTCAACACACCTTCTGCCTGTCAACAGATAGGCAGGCTATCACAGGCTAGGGAATCACAGCTGTTTTGAACTGTTCAGATTGTTAGACATTTCTATAGTGCTAATATCTCATGAATTGTTCAGATTGTTAGACATTTCTATAGTGCTAATTTTTCATGAACTGTTTGAGTTTTTAGACATAGGCCTATCTATAGTAAATATATTTCATGAACATTTTTTTTCCCTGAAATGCCAGGTCAATGAACATTTTTTAAATGCATTTAATTTGTCATATTCTAACATGAAATTCTACCTGGAACCAACTGGGATTGATTTAAATGTATAATTCCTTGGAAATTCCTTGCTATTCATGACTGGATACCCATGGATTGGGATCATTAGGTTCTCCTCACCCTGCTCAAACAAATATAATATATAACAATGACATAAATTATTATAAAAACTTGTTAAACGCTGATTTCCTGGCATGAATTAATATTTTCTATGAAAATCACATATTCATTAATTTGCTGGCATCTGCAGTCATCCACACAAACATCCACACAAACATCCTTACAAACATCCTCACAAACATCCTTACAAACATCCTCACAAACATCCTCACAAACATATCAGATTACTTAAATGACTCTGTAGGTATCTTCATGATTGACATCTTATATACCTTATGAATTATCACATTATCTCAAAATAATGCCACATTATTTTTAATCTTGAAGACTAAGATTGGAAGTACTGATCTCAAGGACATAGAGATGAACATTGGAAGTACTGATTTCGAGGATAGAGACAATGATTGGAAGTACTGATCTTGAAGACAGACACAAAGATTGGTAGTACTGATCTCAAGGACATAGAGACAAAGATTGGAAGTATTTATCTCAAGGACAAAGAGACAAATATTGGAAGCATTGATCTTGAAGACATAGAGACAAAGATTGGAAGTATTTATCTCAAGGACAAAGAGACAAAGATTGGAAGCATTGATCTTGAAGACATAGAGACAAAGATTGGAAGCATTGATCTTGAAGACATAGAGACAAAGATTGGAAGCATTGATCTTGAAGACATAGAGACAAAGATTGCAAGTACTGATCTCAAGGACATAGAGACAATGAATGGAAGTACCGATCTTGAAGACATAGAGACAAAAAAAGAAAATTACTGATCTTGCAGACATAGAGACAAGGAATGAAAAGGTGTAGACGATTGACTTCACTTTTTTATCAACCATCAGGGAAGAAAATTGACTCCATAGCTTGTCTTTTAATTCAGTAGGAGTTTGTTGTGCCCTGTTCCATGTTTTAATTCAGTAGGAGTTTGTTGTGCCCTGTTCCATGTTTTAATTCAGTAGGAGTTTGTTGTGCCCTGTTCCATGTTTTAAATCTTTTGTACATGTTCACTTCTACATCTGTTGTGTCTGCATTCTGTTCTCAGTTTGTTGTGTCTGCATTCTGTTCTCAGTTTGTTGTGTCTGCATTCTGTTCTCAGTTTGTTGTGTCTGCATTCTGTTCTCAGTTTGTTGTGTCTGCATTCTGTTCTCAGTTTGTTGTGTCTGCATTCTGTTCTCAGTTTGTTGTGTCTGCATTCTGTTCTCAGTTTGTTGTGTCTGCATTCTGTTCTCAGTTTGTTGTGTCTGCATTCTGTTCTCAGTTTGTTGTGTCTGCATTCTGTTCTCAGTTTGTTGTGTCTGCATTCTGTTCTCAGTTTGTTGTGTCTGCATTCTGTTCTGTGCCCGTTGAGTCTGTATTCTGTTCTGAGCTCATTGTGTCTGTGTTCTGTTCTCTAAGTCTGTTGTGTTTGTGTTTTGTTCTAAGTCTGTTGTGTTTGTGTTCTGATCTGAAGATAATGGATTATGCATGTTCCTTCTGCATTTGTTGAGTCTTGATCTGTCTGTTGTGCCGTGTTCTGAGTATGAAATATTTCGTACATTAATTTCCAAGTCTGTTGTGAGTCCGAAGACCATGTTTTGTACAAGCTAAATAAAAGTAGAACTTTAAATTGTAACAGATCAAAATGTAAATAGAAAACACACTTATGATTCATTGAAAGGAAACCAACTTACGGGACAATGAATGCGAACACAGTCATAATAGTACCTCCATTCATCCGGCTTGAACTCAATCACACACTCTATTGCCATGCCTGGGATCATTCGTATCTGTATAAATTATTAAGAGAGGTTATAAAATGTATCTGACTTTTATGAAACAATCTTATATTCACTGTGCATATTATGAAATTTATCACTGTGTATTATTGAGATGTGGTTTTTGAGATGAATGATGAAAATTTCATGGACTGCTAAGATAATTAATGAAGAAGTCCTCAAATTATAGCAAAATATATAAGTAGACAGTCAAGATTTTTCGGGCATATGATGAGACAAACAACACTTGAACATTCAGTTACCACCAGAATGATCAAAGAGAGGAGTGACTGAGGAAAACGAAGAGATAAATTTCATTTGCCCAGCAGTGCAGGTATGAAATCATGCTCCATCCACTTTACTCACATGATTTAACACTGAGTGACTTCTTCCTGTTTCTAAACATGAAGAATCCGCTTTGTCTACATCATTTTCAGACATTCAGGATTTCATTACTGAAGAGGAGCTGTGGTTTCAGGCCCAGGAGGAGGTGTTCTACAATCAAGGCATTAGGAAGGTGAAGAAGAGATGGGAGAAATTTATCGTCTTGAGGGGTGCATACATAGAGAAGGACTAAAGTTCACACCGATTTTCAGCTGTCTTGATTCCTTCACACTAAAGTGCAAAACTTTTTGACCATCCCTCGTATAAAGTTGAGAACAAAAATCAATGGGATGTTTAGATTCAAGTTAAGCAGCCTAATATTGTTAAAGATTACATTAAGTGCATGAACGGGTAGATAAAAACTGATAGGCAAATATAACTCACGTAGGAAAACAAAAAATGTACTCGAAAATATGTTTTCATCTCATGGATAGTCCTATAGCTAATATAAATGCATATATATTGTTCAAAGATTTTAGACAAAAACATCCAGATGTAGAGGCCCTAAAGAAACCAGATAGATATAGTTGGTTAAATTTCACAGAGAAATTCATCATCATCAAGTGCCGTCTCCGCAACGAAAGTTGGCTGCAACGTATCTCCCACATCTCCTGTCTCTTGTCTTGGTGGTGCACTCTGCTAGACTGTAACCTGTCCATCGTGTAATTTTACTCTCCCACTTGTATCTCTGCCTACCGCTTGCTCGCTTCCCTTTGACTTTACCCTCAAGTAAGGTCTTCAATAGGGTGTCATGTCTTTTAATGTGTCCAAAGTATTTTATTTGCCTGATCTTTATTTCACTAAGTTCTTTCTTCATATTAATTGTCTTTAGCACCTCTTTATTTGTTTTCTTCTCTTTCCATGATGTTCTCCCTATTCTTCTATATACCCACATCTCAAAAGCATCAATTTTGTCTTCTAATTGTTTATTTAGTGTCCATGTTTCTGAGCCATACATTAATATGGAATAGATGTAGCATTTTATCATTCTCATTTTTAACTTGTTTGTAATTTGTTTAGATATTAATAATTTCCTCATGTCATTGAAGGTACTTTTAGCCATTCCTATTCTCCTTTTAACTTCTGTTTCACATCTGCCATCATTTGTGACTATGTGTCCAAGATATTGATACTGTTTTACTTGTTGTAGTTTCTCCCCCTGTATGTTTATGTTTACCTCCTGTTCTTCTGTGTCTTTGCTGATTGTCATGGTTTTTGTTTTTTGAATGTTTATATACAGTCCATATTCATTACTTGATTTATTGACTTGATCTAGTAGTCTTTGTAGTTCATGTTCACTTTCTGCTAAAAGAACAGTGTCATCTGCATATCTAATGTTGTTTATTATTTTCCCATTGATCTTGAGTCCTGGTATTTCTTATATATTTTTAAAGATATTCTCTGTGTAGATATTAAATAGGCTTGGTGATAAAATACATCCTTGTCTTACCCCTCTTCTTATTTCTACAGAGAAATTAAGGAGTTAGAAAGCACAGGAGAAAATGATGATGTTCCAGTTGCTGGAAAGGTGGCTACTTTCTTATGGCACGCAATGGACCCAGAATTTATCAAATTAAATCAAAATTGTAAGCTCTGATAAGTAAATCAAAAGATGAAAGAAAGAGTAAAATGAGATGTAAAGTCTGTGATACATATTTATGTTTCCACGATGGCAGAAATTGTCTATCAGAATATCACAAGGTATAAAAACTTCAAATGAAACTCATTATCTCTTAAAACTTTATTATTTATTAGAGTTAAAACAATTCACAAGAAACACAATAACACTACAGTAGCATCTTGCAATAACAAACTCATCAGTGTTGGGATTAATCCTATACTCATCAGTGTTGGGATTAATCCTATACTCATCAATGTTGGAATTAATCCTATACTCATCAGTGTTGGGATTAATCCTATACTCATCAATGTTGGGATTAATCCTATACTCATCAATGTTGGGATTAATCCTATACTCATCAATGTTGGGATTAATCCTATACTCATCAATGTTGGAATTAATCCTATACTCATCAATGTTGGAATTAATCTTACACTCATCAATGTTCGAATTAATCCTATACTCATCAATGTTGGAATTAATCCTATACTCATCAGTGTTGGGATTAATCTTATACTCATCAGTGTTGGGATTAATCTTATAGTCATCAATGTTGGAATTAATCTTATACTCATCAATGTTTTAAATTACTCATATACTTATCAATGTTGGAATTAATCCTATACTTATCAATGTTGGAATTAATCCTATACTCATCAATGTTGGAATTAATCCTATACTCATCAATGTTGGAATTAATCCTATACTCATCAATGTTGGAATTAATCCTATACTCATCAATGTTGGAATTAATCCTATACTCATCAATGTTGGAATTAATCCTATAATCATCTTATGTGCTGTTTGCATAATTTAAAATATATCTAGTAGTTGCAAATGATTTTTTATTTCAAATAATTTCACAGAAATATTTGCAGCATATACCATTTTTTTAATGTGTGCATCTATTTAAACATGTGTTCCATTTTTGTTATGTTTTGTATAAATGGATCAGATGTAATAAAAACTAAACTTTGCATGTTTTTCATATCATGGTTATTTTATTTTATTTTTGTGTGACTGTGTCATTCACAAAATTTGAACACAATTTTAAAATAATAATTGATCATACTTTATTACATTTTACACCAAACACTTCATGTCAGATCATACTTTTACTCAGGATAAATTGATTATTGTATCCTCAATAGAATGATATAGGCCTATGATACATTGCTGTATCATTTCATTTACATTTTTTATAAAACTTCATATATAATATTTTTTTTAAATGGCAAAATGCCATGCCTGCAAAATCCTAAGAACCTCAACATTGTATTCTATTTTACAAAGTTAAAGATTGTTACCTGAACAAAAACATAAGCATTAAAAACAAGCAAACAAAGTGAAGCACATAGGCCTAATAGATAAGAGATAAAAAAACAACAATAACCATTAGGGAAAATAATGGTGAAGTAAATTACTATCTACTGCATACCGGTTTTGTATATTTGATGGTGAAGTTTCTAGTCTGAGGTGGAATGATGTGTAGCCTCAAGACATCTGATGATGCATTTAGCAGCTTAAGGGACTTTGTGTGTTTTCTTTCAATTTGAAAACCATCAAAATGAATAACTGATGGCTTGGCATGGACCAAATAATTATTTCCAACTTTGGCGAAAGTTTCTGCGAGAATAAGACATGAATGTATGAAAAATATACACAGCTGGAAAATCTAACATAAACATATACATCTGTTTTTTTATGAATCAATGTCATAGCACTCTGGCAGACGCATTAGTTTATGAGTATTTCCCAGTATATGCCAAATGGGATGCAATGTTAATGGTTCCTGTAACATGCCAGTTACACAGTTACCATTCTGCTCCATCAATAACAATTGGGACTGCAATAAGACTATAATAAAATAGGAGAAAAAAAACAACAACTAGGTAATGAAGTTTTACAAATCACTAAATGCACAATCAATGTTTTTATTAAATATCCTTTATCAAGATAAAAAATACTACAAATAGATTACAGAACAGGATCTCACATTGCTCTCATGCGAACCCAGGGTTAGCAGATAACCAAGATTCTAAAATTACCTCCTATAAGTGTACCCTGGAAACAGAAATACAGCATTGTTTGCTGTGTTCCTAGCCAACAATTTTAGACCCATGTCCGTGGATGTGGAGTTTGTAGATGGAATGAGAATTACCTGCAAAGTGACAGACAATATCTCTGAGAGCACTACGCCAACACACCCAGAAGCACTGTGAGAACCCAGTGAAGAATGGCATCTTTGCATTTCATCTCGGTCAGCCAAAACGGCAGAAACATGTAAATGTCCTGATATGGATAGATCTCACTAAGATATGGTGATCCTAAGAACAAATATTGAATCTGGAAATAACAACATGTGCTAGAGGGTAGCATTGTGTATGTGAAACAATATAGTGGCAAAGAAGCTATAATTGCGTA
This sequence comes from Meghimatium bilineatum, assembly GCA_034231615.1. NCBI lineage: Eukaryota > Metazoa > Mollusca > Gastropoda > Stylommatophora > Philomycidae > Meghimatium > Meghimatium bilineatum. The sequence goes on from CM067299.1 coordinate 5,025,320, forward strand.
GCTCAAGACTGACTAGTGGAAGTGTTGTTCATGCTGGAGAACAAACAGAAGCCTACATTTCCCACCCACAATTAACCCCATTCAAAGTAGGAGTCATGACTCAGATATTGGATATGCCAACTTGGACATGCACTTCTGAGTATGGACAAAAGCTTTGAATACAGTGCCCATTGCACACAGGAAAAGCATTGAACAAATGTCACGGAGTACATGGTTCAAACCTCTGTCAAAAGCAGTGTTCAGACATGCACTCTGGACACTGTCTGCAACATAGACAAGAAGCCAGTCCTTGTCTTCAAGGACATCGCAAATCTAGTATAACTAGACTGTCATCGCTGCACAACACTGCTCATACAAAGAGAATTGGGTTTAGTACCCAAGATCATGGAGCGGAGTGATGTCTTTCTTACATTGTTAACAGATTGCGAGGCTTCTCATCCAAGGTAGGTGCTAGACACAATCTACCTACTTCTTTGAATGAAAAACACAATGGCGGAGAGTCAAAACACAGGTCATGTTTGGCGATGTATTGAAAAGAAATCACAGATGGACAAAGTGAGAAATGCACAAGCCAAATGCCAGACCCCCAACATGTTTGGCAGAGCAGCAGCTCATCTAGGAAGGGGTATCAATCCTGAGTCTAATTTTACTATCGCCATTGCCCAAGATGGCTCATACAGAAGAAATTAGGTATAGGATCAAGGGACACAAGGAGTGGTAATGGAATGGTCTTCCTACACAAGGAATACTTTGCTGGCTACGAAACACCTTGTTGGAGGAAAGACACACAATGAGTGACCCAGACAAACTATCAGTTTGCCTTGTACTTATATCCCCTCTGAGTAGAAGGCTCCTTCAATAGGCATTGCATTATAGGGTTTATCAAAAGAGAATTATCCAGAATTATTAAAAAATCACTTTTTATGCATACCAAAGCAAATTAAATTTGTATAAACTTTTATACATACCAAAACAAATTAAATTTGTATTAAACTCAGAGCATCTATTTCCTTACACAGTTTACATTTTGTATTTATTGGCTATAGTTTTTGTTATGGTGATTTAAAATTGGTAATATCAATGGAAATATCAGTTGGAGTCTGAGCCTGTATCTTTGGTAGCTAGTTTAGTCATGGTCTCACAGTTCAAAAGATTGAGGTCAATCTCGAAGAGTGGTTGATTTAATGTCAGTCCCTGAGAATTGTTGTTTGGGTTTCCCCATGAGACACTGCATGCTTTGAAATCCCTGCACACTTGTAGTATTTTTCCTGGGAGCTCATCAGTTCAGCAATGAACTCTCAGTCAATGAGCTTACAGAGAGAGCAATTTTCCATGTAAATGTTGAGGATACTCCACCTTCTGCACTGAATTATTGTCTGCACTCCCTGTCCTCTCTATCCCACGCTGTTAAGTTCAGTAGTGTGTGTGTGATAATCCTTGCCTGATGAGAATGACCTCACCGTGATGTGTTGGGCTTGCATGTTTGACATGACATACAAAGTTCATGAATTTTATTTGTTCAGCTTGTTTCCTGTAGCACCATGATGTCAAAATCATACAGGAGACTGGACGACGCTGCTTTGCGCTATTGCAATTCCAGTATCCAATGTTAATGTTATTTCATCAAATTCTACTTTTAGATATGATTTGTAGGCAAATATGATCCCAAACTCTTCTCATCAATACCTCTTCAAATAACGCTTACATCAGTAAACAAATCAGAACTTGAAAAACAAAGAAGGGCAACACAAGGGTGATTATACCATAAAATAGTAAAAGACAAAGAAGGGCAACACAAGGGTGATTATACCATAAAATAGTAAAAGACAAAGAAGGGCAATGGTGATTATACCATAATAGATATACAGAGATATAGACAGCAACAACCTCTGCAGCACATACCTACAACAATAGGCATATGGCTGTTAGCGAATATTAGATTCCAGATATAGGCCTACCGCCAAACTGATATCTCGGGCCATTGGAGTAAATAGAAAGGTGACACAATGTATTTCCATTTTCTGGACTTACAACCTGCTAGAAATCTAGTATGGCCATTGTCCTGCTACAACAGAGATCATGCAAGAGTTTTGAGAATGAACGCTGAAGAAGAAGAAGATTGTTGATATATTTCTATCATAATATTTACACATAAACATATTCCTATTATGTATAATCATAATGATAGAGAACTTACTTGTCTCTAACAGGTGGTTTGGAGCATGTGTAACTTTCATTGGTTCAGCCAACTCCATCCGTTCAATGAGCAATGCTTCTTCATTGATGGGTGGTTCACTTATTTGATCCTCACTTATACTACTTAACGTAAGACTGAAAGATCGATCTGGCTGCTCTACTACAGTTGGCATTTTAGAAAGTTGCAAATCGACTTCGATTAGTTAGAAATTCAAATGGTGTATCTTCCTCCTACATTACGCCGCCATATTGTTTACTCAACTTTAATTGTGGAAAACATTCTAAACGTTGTTTAACTTTACATTATTCATACCAACACTAGATTAACAGCAAATAATTTATCTCACATAGTATAAGCAAAGGCTTTCGAACTTATAGCTAATAAAATAATGCACTAAAGTAATATATCAGATAATAAGAATCATAATATTATTGAACTGAGGTAACGCTGTTGCTAACAGTTACGACTCTCTTATGTGGAAGTTTAGAGATTTATATTCGTCTGGTTTGTGGGACCTGATAATGGAGGCAGATTTTAAGTTCATAAAATAAAACACATAGAAATGATATAATCAATGTTAAAGAAGGGCCGTTGTTACACGTTGGTTTGGGAGGGAGGGGTTACTTAGGAAAAAATAAGCCACTTCTTTTTTATGAATTTTTTAGAAGACCGATAGCTGGGATCAACCCTCAACTAATCCTATAACTTGTTTTGTGTGTGGATTAATTGTCCTTTTCTATTTTCTCGTGAGATGGGGATTTGAACCTCGCAAATATCCCCACCCCCTTTATCTATAGCCTACAGTTAAAGAGCAAATTAATTTTTATTTTTATATAAAACTGTGTTAAAAACCAAGATGAAAGACAATAGTCGACAAAGCTGAGAGGGACAGAGTAAGAAAAATGATTTTTAAAAAAAATGTAATAACAATTTTCTATCCATCTTTTTCGTGGTCTTCATCTGGCTTTGTATCATTCATCTCTATCTATCTATCTTGTGGCGTCAGGGGTAGAAGTGTTCTCTGGAGATGACCTTCCTGTGTGCTGTTTGTAAGCTTGTTCCTGTGGCTTCTTTGATTTCTGTGATCCATCTTTTACGTGGTCTGCCTCTAGCTTTATAACCGTTATGTATATGTGTATGGCCATCTGTTACATGCTGTCTGTTGGTAGTCTTGAAGCGTGAAAACCACTTGATCTGTTGATTTTTGATGTCTTTTTTGTTATTTGTCTGATGTTATCGTTTCTAATTCTATCTCTTAATGACACTCCGAGTATTCTTCGCAGACATGTCATTTCTGCTGACATTTTTCTTTTGTCATGTGCTGTCATTGTCCAGGTTTGGCACTGGTAGCATAGTGATGGAATAATAATAGTCTTGTATAATGCAACTTTAGTGTCTATGTTTACATTTTTGTTCTTAAAAATACGTGTCATCTGTCTTAGGATCTGGTATATTTTGTTACATCTATTTTGTATCTCTTTGCTTTTTTTTTTCCTTATTCGATGTAATGCTTCCTAGGTAAGTGAACTCTTTTACCTGTTTTATTCTTCTTCTGCGTTCAGCATGTAGTCATGCTATACCGTCAGAGCTGTCATCAAGACGAAGTCCACTGTTTTCTCCAAGTCAGAGCGGCTGCCCCATAGCTTTTGCCTCAAGTATGTAACCTCTGGCCAGGTCTGCTGTCTTTGCTCTTTGTATGTTGGACAGTCCTGAAGTATGTGTTCTGGAGTCTGGGTTCCGGATCCACATGGACATTCATCTGTGTATGAGATCCTTAGTCGATAAAGGTGGCCCAACAGTCTGCAGTGGCCTGTTCAAAGGCGACATATTGTGGTCTGTTGATATCTTTGGAGGAGATGTATTGCATCATGTTCGTATTCCCCTTCCATTTGTTTCTTCCACTTTGCTGAGTATGTGTTGCGGATTATTGTTTTTACTTCTCCGTAAGACGGTGGGTGTCTGTGTTGCTCCATTTCACTTTTATCTGTTTAATGTGTTTATTACCGATGGAGATGGTAATATTTCTTTCTTTCTTTGTACCCTGATCTCTTTTGGTTATATGCCAAACAATATAATAATGTGATAATGAAGTAATCCCGTTACATGTGAGCATGACAGGTCTCCAGTATAGAAACGACGTTCTTGTTGTGAGACTAGTCTCCAGTATAGAAGCGACGTTCTTGTTGTGAGACAGGTCTCCAGTATAGAAACGACGTTCTTGTTGTGAGACAGGTCTCCAGTATACTAATGTCGTTCGTGTTGTGAGACTAGTCTCCAGTATAGAAACGACGTTCGTGTTGTGAGACAGGTCTCCAGTATAGAAACGACGTTCTTGTTGTGAGACAGGTCTCCAGTATAGAAACGACGTTCTTGTTAGACTGGTCTCCAGTGTACTAAAGACGTTCTTGTTGTGAGACTGATCTCCAGTATACAAACGACGTTCTTGTTGTGAGACTGGTCTCCAGTATACAAACGACGTTCTTGTTGTGAGACTGATCTCCAGTATACAAACGACGTTCTTGTTGTAAGACTGGTCTCCAGTATACCAATGACTTTCTTGTTGTGAGACAGGTCTTCAGTATACTAAAGACGTTCTTGCTGTGAACAGACAACTCGTGAAACCACATATCCTGTCTAACAAAAGCACATGTCTTCCTAAGTTGAGTTAACTGAAATAACATCGGAACTCTTATAAAATTTGTTGTCTCAATGGGATGGTTGTGTTGAGGATAGTGGTGAGTGGTTAATAATGCATATTTAGTCCCCGAATGAAAGTGTTCTAGCGCCGCAGTATCCTAGGATCGTCATGTCCTGCCAGAAGCATTACATACATACCTAACTATATGTAGCAACTAGTATTCTGTACCCACTAGTATTCTGTACCAACTAGTATTCTGTACTAACTAGTATTCTGTACCAACTATTATTCTGTACCAACTAGTATTCTGTACCCACTAGTATTCTGTACCAACTAGTATTCTGTACTAACTAGTATTCTGTACCAACTAGTATTCTGTACCAACTAGTATTCTGTACCAACTATCCCATATTTATTCCTGTTAAATAAGCATATGCATAGCTAACTTATACGGCGTCCACGAAAAAATGTGAAAGTTAATGCGCCCGCCCCCCAGTGCAAGCGGAGAACTAAAAAAGAATGGTCATCAGTTTGTTTACGTGGCCATATTGATAACCACATCCGTGAGGTCCATGGTTAACACTTGATAAGACTGGGGTTTTTTTCTGTTGTAGGATAACGTTTAAAAACTTCACGCTGTACATCATGACGTGGCGACTGCAAGAGCATACACCTTTTATCATACATATACAAATATGCCTGTAACCAGGGCCGGCCCTAACAATTGAGGGGCCCAATGCGAAACAGATAGCGCGGGGCCCAGTCTGGGTAGGGAAGAGGATAATAAAATAAATTCTAATATGAATTTATGTGCATATGAAGTGTGGGGCCCACTGCGGCCGCATAGATTGCAATGGCCTAAGACCGGCCCTGCCTGTAAGCCCTTTAAATCATCTAATGATAAAACATGCAGCATGTTTTCTTGTTTGTCTTATAGACCTATTAACTAATTTCTCGAGTGATTTTGGCGGCCATTATCTCTGAGGCCCCGAGCGACTGTCTTCCTAACTCTCACTCCCTTTTCTACTTCCTCTGCCAATCTGTTAAGCCATCTGCAGCGATAGAATATCCAGCATTTTCCGCCCCCTAGGTATCTATCACAAAAGGACAAAGTAACATATCCGCTAACCTGCATCTTCGTCGTTTATGAAGACCACCTGACAGAAGACAAAAGTAGGAAATCCAGACAAGAAATGTAATGACACTGATACATTTTTCACAGGTGACAAGTCAATGTCCCAACATTACTTAGATGAGTTCTACATGTCTTGCAAGAAGAAAGTGACCCTATTATGTGCATTCTAAACTAGATGTCCGGGTCTGCAGTGCCAAAAATAACACACATATAAAGTAAGACTAACAATATAGGCTGTTAATTTTACTTCAATCTTCTTCTTCTTCAGCGTTCATTCTCAAACTCCTAATGGATATCTCTTGTATCCGTACTATGGTCCTATTAGATTTCCAGAAGGATGTAGTCCAGAGAATGGAAATGCGTTGCGTCGCCGTTTTATTTACGCCAATGGCCCGACACATCCGTCTTCAGCGGATTACTTCAATCAATAAAAATTAATAGGCCCGTACTATTGTTAATGTTACTTATACTTGTACTTGCTGTCTGTCTACTAATGCTTGTGACATTCACTTGGGATTAGCTTCCTAATTTGTGTATATTAATTATTCCATGAAGCATAATTCTAGGCATATAACTATTGCAGTTTGCCGTTGCTTTCAGGGGGAAATCCATTTAACGAATATAACACAAAGAAAACACATTCATATATTATGCCAGGAATAGCAGTTGGAGGTTACAATCTGAATAATCTAAGATATGCAGACGATACAGTTCTGATTGAAGGGAACGAACAACTTCAAGCCCTGTTAGACATGGTAGTACATGTTTAAGTAGTACATGGAAATCGAAACATAGGTCTCAACCTAAACAAGAAGAAAACAGAAGTAATGGTTATTTCAAAGAAATACACACCGCCAAAATGCAGTATTACCAATAATAAAAAACTAAATCAAGTGGATAAAGTCAAGTACCATTATCTTGGCACCATTTTGACATCAGATGGCAAGTACTCCAATGAGATCAAGAACAGGATAACACAGACACAATCAACATTTCCACACACACAAAATTAGAAACAATCTATGCAATGGAGTAATAACATCTCATACACGAGTTCGAGTGCTATGATGTTAAATTGAGCTAATCCTTCTTTATGGAAGCGAAACATGGACAGTAAATAAAAGTGCCGAAAATAAGCTGGAGGCAACTGAGATGTGGTTTTTTAAGAAGAATGATGAAAATTTCATGGACAGCCAAGAAATCTAATCTCAGAGATGTTGGAATAAAAAGATAAATTATAAGCAAACAATCAAGATTTTTAGGGCAGGTGATGAGAAAAGTAAAACTTGAACATTTAATAGCCATGGGAAAGATAAAGGAGAGAAGAGAAAGAGGAAGACGAAAGAGAGAAATTTCAGCTTGGGTTGTCTGGATATGTAGATGTTAGCACAGCTTGGGTTGTCTGGATATGTAGAAGATAGCACAGCGTGGGTTGTCAGAATAGGTTGACGTTAGCACAGCGTGGGTTGTCAGCATAGGTAGACGTTAGCACAGTAAGGTTGTCTGGATATGTAGACTTTAGCACAGCATGGGTTGTCTTGATATGTTGACGTTAGCACAGTGTGGGTTGTCTGGATATGTAGAAGTTAGCAGAGCGTGGGTTGTCAGCATAGGTAGACGTTAGCACAGCGTGGGTTGTCTGGATATGTTGACGTTAGCACAGCGTGGGTTGTCTGGATATGTAGAAGTTAGCACAGCGTGGGTTGTCAGCATAGGTAGACGTTAGCACAGCGTGGGTTGTCTGGATATGTAGAAGTTAGCACAGCGTGGGTTGTCAGCATAGGTGGACGTTAGCACAGCGTGGGTTGTCAGCATAGGTAGATGTTAGCACAGCGTGGAATGTCAGCATAGGTAAACATTAGCACAGCGTGGGATTTCAGGATAGGTAGACGTTAGCACAGTGTGGGATGTCAGCATAGGTGGACGTTAGCACAGCGTGGGTTGTCAGCATAGGTAGACGTTAGCACAGCGTGGGTTGTCAGCATAGGTAGATGTTAGCACAGCGTGGGATGTCAGCATAGGTAGACATTAGTACAGCGTGGGTTGTCAGTATAGGTGGACGTTAGCACAGCGTGGGAAGTCAGCATAGGTGGATGTTAGCACAGCGTGGGATTTCAGGATAGGTAGACGTTAGCACAGCGTGGGTTGTCAGCATAGGTAGACGTTAGCACAGCGTGGGTTGTCAGCATAAGTAGACGTTAGCACAACGTGGGTTGTCAGCATAGGTAGATGTTAGCACAGCGTGGGATGTCAGCATAGGTAGACATTAGTACAGCGTGGGTTGTCAGCATAGGTGGACGTTAGCACAGCGTGGGATGTCAGCATAGGTGGACGTTAGAACAGCGTGGGATTTCAGGATAGGTAGACGTTACCACAGTTGGGTTGTCAGCATAGGTGGACGTTAGCACAGCGTGGGTTGTCAGCATAGGTAGATATTAGCACAGCGTGGGATGTCAGCATAGGTAGACGTTAGCACAGCGTGGGTTGTCAGGATAGGTAGACTCCGCCCGATTTACGACCTTCATAGAAAAAGGATATACCAGTTATTTTAAAAAAAAACAACAACAGGGAAGTATATCCTATACAATTATGTAACGATTAATTCTGTATTTTATATGGCAGTGTTTTTATTGACTGTATTAATGTTTAGTAGTTTTCCATGTGGCCGCTCTATGGCAGCGAGGAACAGAGCTCGTATGTGACGGCCAAGGTACAGGGTTCGACTCCGTCACATGCATTTGTACGCCCGAACCGCTCACAAAGCAGTGGCGAACTACTGAATGTATTTATATTGCCTAGAAAATCAATCACTAAACCAAGAAATGCTGTATTGATGGCTACGTTCTGAATAGTATATGCTACCAATAGGAAAAAAGTCTGCCATTGTTTTCTGAACGTTCGGAAGCACAATTAACTACATTATAATTTGAATACATTACGTTGATCATTGCAGACGCCCTCTGTACCTCGCTGCAACAAAGACGAGCATCAGCATTACAAATTAATAATTTTCCTGTAAGTATTATTGTTATTAATCTATTAATTTTATTGAATGTGACCAAACGCGGAACTGATGTCAAGGTTAACAAATGGCTTCATTAATTGTATGCAAGAATATTATTGCGAACTTGTTATTTTGGATGTCATTACGTCAATGTTTGATCTACTTTCTGGCTCTTGTTTGAATTACTAGAGGTCTTCATAGACTTAACATCAACACTGGTTACCAGGAGGATCCATTTAAAAAAAATCCCAGAATAGTAGAAGTGCGGAATGAGAAAAGCAGTCAGACACAACATCAGAGCCCAGGATATATCGATTGCCAATAAGCGAAGTCGTCTGACGAATTTCCTATGACACATTCTCGGCTTGCAAGTGTTATATCCTTGCATGATTACAAATATTTTCGACAACCATTCTCAGTAACAGTTTTAGACTGCGATATTTCAAGTCGCATTATTTGGATAGACCTACATTGTATTTCTCTGCTCTGTGTAACATTGGATAGACCTACATTGTATTTCTCTGCTCTGTGTAACATTGGATAGACCTACATTGTATTTCTCTGCTCTGTGTAACATTGGATAGACCTACATTGTATTTCTCTGCTCTGTGTAACATTGGATAGACCTACATTGTATTTCTCTGCTCTGTGTAACATTGGATAGACCTACATTGTATTTCTCTGCTCTGTGTAACATTGGATAGACATACATTGTATTTCTCTGCTCTGTGTAACATTGGATAGACCTACATTGTATTTCTCTGCTCTGTGTAACATTGGATAGACCTACATTGTATTTCTCTGCTCTGTGTAACATTGGATAGACATACATTGTATTTCTCTGCTCTGTGTAACATTGGATAGACATACATTGTATTTCTCTGCTCTGTGTAACATTGGATAGACCTACATTGTATTTCTCTGCTCTGTGTAACATTGGATAGACCTACATTGTATTTCTCTGCTCTGTGTAACATTGGATAGACCTACATTGTATTTCTCTGCTCTGTGTAACATTGGATAGACCTACATTGTATTTCTCTGCTCTGTGTAACATTGGATAGACATACATTGTATTTCTCTGCTCTGTGTAACATTGGATAGACCTACATTGTATTTCTCTGCTCTGTGTAACATTGGATAGACATACATTGTATTTCTCTGCTCTGTGTAACATTGGATAGACATACATTGTATTTCTCTGCTCTGTGTAACATTGGATAGACCTACATTGTATTTCTCTGCTCTGTGTAACATTGGATAGACATACATTGTATTTCTCTGCTCTGTGTAACATTGGATAGACCTACATTGTATTTCTCTGCTCTGTGTAACATTGGATAGACATACATTGTATTTCTCTGCTCTGTGTAACATTGGATAGACCTACATTGTATTTCTCTGCTCTGTGTAACATTGGATAGACCTACATTGTATTTCTCTGCTCTGTGTAACATTGGATAGACATACATTGTATTTCTCTGCTCTGTGTAACATTGGATAGACATACATTGTATTTCTCTGCTCTGTGTAACATTGGATAGACCTACATTGTATTTCTCTGCTCTGTGTAACATTGGATAGACCTACATTGTATTTCTCTGCTCTGTGTAACATTGGATAGACCTACATTGTATTTCTCTGCTCTGTGTAACATTGGATAGACCTACATTGTATTTCTCTGCTCTGTGTAACATTGTCGGTGTAATGGAAGTGCTATTTTCTATTTTTTGTCTCCTTCTCCTCTTCCTCAGCATTCATTCTCAAACTCCCGCTGGATCTCCCTTGTAGCAGGACCATTGACTTACTATATTTCCAGCAGGATGTAGTCCAGAGAATGGAAATGCGTTGTGTCGCAGTTTTATTTCCGCCAATGGCCCAACACATTCGTCTTCAGCGATTATTTTTGTCTGACTTGAGCTGATTTAACAAGTTGTTAGTTCACAGTATATTATTAATTCCAGTTATCCATGTCCTCTCATGTATTACCAAGTATATATATCATATTCTTTAAGGACGTTCTCAGAGTCAATATGGGGTTCGAAGCCTTCAAAATGAGGGTTACACAGTCTGTGAATTGAACTAATCGGAGTCTGTAGCATTTTCAACAATGTGACAATGAATTTCATACCCTTCTCCTTTAAACAAAACATTAAACATTACAATTCCAGTAGATGACACAACCACCATTAAATCAGTACGCCTCCAGTAGATGACACAACCACCATTAAATCAGTACGCCTCCAGTAGATGACACAACCACCATTAAATCAGTACGCCTCCAGTAGATGACACAACCACCATTAAATCAGTACGCCTCCAGTAGATGACACAACCACCATTAAATCAGTACGCCTCCAGTAGATGACACAACCAGCATTAAATCAGTACGCCTCCAGTAGATGACACAACCACCATTAAATCAGTACGCCTCCAGTAGATGACACAACCACCATTAAATCAGTACGACTCCAGTAGATGATAACAACGACCATTAAACAGCAAATATCAGGTAAATGACATGCCGGTACAGTGAGACCTTCTAGAAAATGACATGCCGGCTCGGTAGTCCTTTGGGATCAAATAAAAAAATTAAAGAACACTGCATTTTGAACTTCCCTTATGCAATCAAATAACACTACATTTGAACTTCCTTTATTCAATCAAAGAACTCTTCATTTGTTCAATTCCCTTTATTTATTTACAAATGTTTATTTTTCTAACATACTTTCATGCGATACCAATCAAATTTATATAACAAATAATTGCATTTGTCTACACCTCAGTCACATCTAGAATACCTTTATCAGCTGTCTTAACGTTATTCAACGACTACTCTTCATAGTTCATGCACGGGAGGTAGGATCGGGGTCCCTGTGTGCAAACCATTGCGATAATTGCAATGTTGTGCAGTATAAATACTCACACTAGATGTGAGGGGCCGTTTGCATTTTAAATGCACACACACACACATACACACATATACACACACCCACATCACACAAGTTCTAAACATGTAGTTAGTGAAATGAGAATGTGCTATCAATGTTTTCTTCTTTTTTTATAATTTTAAATCTGAAAAAGTCACGTAATTCTTTACATGCTTTTCCCGTATAACATTTTAGAATGCTTCAGGCGGTATCTTGACTGGCAAAAAGAATACATTACAAATGTTTAAATTCACGTTTGGGTTTTAAATGAAGCGAAAGGTCTAACGATCCATGAGTGCTAACCGTTCTTGCATGTCAAAATCTCTTTTTGTAACCATTTGTCTTTTGATGAAACTGTAAAACCAAATACCTCCACGATTCTGATGTGTGCTTAAGGTAATGTCGATGATTGATGTAGCCGACATAAATGTTGGATTGGATATCACCGCATGGATACTCTCTAACAGGGTTGCCAGGTGTATAATTACATAGTTAGTTTTTCGACCATCATCATGGCACCCCGGACACGTTCATATGTGATCTGATCTCATCATCAGTATGTTACTCGTCATGTAGTAACTGACTGTTCCCGAAATGTATTGGTTAACTTTTCTTTTGATTGCTATATACAGTTCGTTACTAACCTCTTCGTTAGTGTTTTTAGCTGTCAGTGGTACTCTTATCATTCTTCTATGAAACGCCATCTCTGCTGCTGGCTCTAATTCAGCACTATCATGTTTTGATTTTTTTGGGGTCCAAGACGCTGATCCTTATGTTAGAAGTGGCGCTATGTATATCTAAAGAGTCAGTGCATGTATTAATTTTACTGTCAATCAATCTGACGGCCAAGTTAAAATTATTTTGCATACCAGATTTGGCCTACGTCTGCAAGATCATTTCTAGATAATCTCCTTCATAAAGTAACGCTGGAAACGCACCTTTCTTAGAGTTACCTTTATAAAAGATATTTGCTAATTTGACATCATTCAACATATCGACTCTATTCACCGGGTCATTAACTTCTCGTGGTTACTTGAATAGTACTCACCGCATGATTCGTGAAGTCATGAGATAGGTCAAGGTCAAAACAACATCTTTGGAACTAACTCATGACAGGTTCATGAGAATCCAGTGAAACTTACCGAACACAAAATTATCTGACCACATTATTGAATGTCTTTAAAAGGTTTGGAGAATATAGTCACAACATGCAAGATTGAAGGCAACAGAGACAGAGGGCGACAACGTGAGATAATAGACAATTTGACAACATGGCACGGCAGCGAAACAACAATGATCCTGATACATAACGCTGGAGATAGAGATCTGTGGAGAGCCATGATCGCCTACTGCAGACGGCATGGTGATGATGATGATAAAAGATGGACATCCCTCAAACAAATTCAATAGAACATTCAATGCGCAATTATGGCTCGTCTCATTACAGAACATTTGATACATCATCATTGACCTCTTACAGGCTGGACAACCACAAAGTGTGGTGGCCAGACAATTTAATGTAGTTAGAAGCACCATTAATTGCCTTTGGAGGCGATTTCAACAAACTGGTTGATATTTATGTCGAAAATATGAAACGGCTTGAACGCATAAAACTATTATAATAGGGCTGGGGGATCGTTACAATATTTATGTCTCGCAAAGTGGGCGGTGGCCCGAAAACGTTTGGGAACATATGGTATAAACGATAGCGTACATCCTTGTCTAACTCCTTGTTTGATATAAAATGCTTAGTATACACAAACAAAATAAATGTTTTTACGCTCTGCCTTATGACAAATCATATTTCTATCTACGTGAGAATGACGTCGAGTAAAAATTGTAACTATTTAAAACCACTTCCAGTGGAGTCTCGTATTATAAGGGTTAATGAACTTTCCTAACTATTGAAAAATATCTTTTTTCACGTTGTTTTCTACAGCGCTTTTTAAAAGATGGAACCATTTCTAAAGTAAGTGCAGCATGCAGCAAATAACTAAAACCGCGCTGGGTCTAGCTAGAAAATAATTAATTTTTCCAACCCAAACTCAGAAAGGGATTTATATTTCAGGTTTCAATATACAAACACATCTACTATGAAATCTAACAAAATTGAATTGAATTCTAAGCGTCGAACTTTCTACTCACTGTCTGCGTAGTTATTTCTGTAGCAGACATTGTAACCAAAAAATGGCTGATGTAACTTCAAAATTTGCGAAACTAAGGCAGGAATGAGGTTATGTATCATTCAGACATTTTTAAATATTTTCTAGTGCCAAAATCTTGGTTTAAAAAATGTAGATGCCACAAAGAAATGAAACAGTATTAGGTGCAGTCGAAAACAAGAATGTAGTTCTGACTAGAGAAGATTGATGCGCGCAGAAGTAAACTGCAGAACTGGTAATTATGTACGACAGTTCAAATGTTATTCGAGTACAACTGTAAGAAAACTATTGCAGTATTTTTAGATTATTTGTAAGAAAACTATTGTAGTATTTTTATACAAGTAAATTTAAGTAGGAAGCCAGAGGACAATTTTAAAAATTCTTGAGACTAACGAGAATTGAACCAGTCCGTTCTACGGCACCAAATCGCCTAGCAACAATTGCACACGCGTTTTTCCGCACTTGACTAACCGCATCTCAACAGTTTTAAGAAGACCTATCGGCCCTTGTATAACTAATACGGTTATTATGTTATGTGTTTGTTGTTACTGAGGATATTTCAATACCTGTACGGGATGTTTGTTGTTGTTGTAATAGTCCTTATCTCGATTGGTCCGTTCGGGTGACTTTGTGTGCACGATTTGAATGGCTTGATGAAATCGCATCTATTTTTGGAGTAACGCAAAATGAGGTAAACAGGTTACTAAAACACTTACCTAGCCTATTAATAAAAATATATTTTTAAAAAAAACATACAATAAAACTAAACAGGACAATTCTCCACGTATCGGCTCAAATTGAACCTTTTTCAAGAGACAAACAACAGAAAACGACAAAATAAAAAACAAAATAGATGTCTATATTTCATCAAGCCCCGTCTCATTTTGCGTTACTATTTGTTCATTATGTTACTGCGGCACCATCCACTTTGTCGGACATCCTCTGACCATTTGGTTATTTATATATATCTCATTTCACACGTAGTAAGCTTTCTCTCTTGTTCTTTAGTTAGTGTCCATGTCTGACATTGATAACATAATGTTGGGATGAATATTGAATTTATGATTTGTCTTTTGGTTTGCACTGTAATAGATGTATGTTTTAAAATTGTTGCAAGTTCATTGTTTAGGTAATTGGCTTTTTGAATTCGTGTCTCGAACTCTCTGTCCATTCTTCCATCAGCTGTACAAATGCTCCCTACATATTTAAAATCCTACACTTGTTTCAGTAGTTGTTTCACGTCTTTTAATATGTCAAAAATACCTTGTTTAATCTTTGTTTATTTTAATAGTTATTTTTTTAAATACGAAGTGTGTTTAGTAACGCTGTGTTCAGTTTTTTCCTCTTTTCGTGACGTTTTCCCTATTTTTCTATATATTCACATCTCAAAGGCATCAATTCTGTCTTCTAGTTGTTTGTTCATTGTCCATGTTTCCGAAGCCATACATCAATATAAAATAATTGTAGCATTTTATTATTCTCATTTTTAGCGCGTTAGTAATTTCTTTAGAGGTCAATATTTTCTAAGTGTCAGTGAAAGTATTTTTAGCCATTCCTATTTTCATTTTAATTTCTGTTTCACATCTGCCATCATTTGTGATTATGTGTCCAATAATATTGATAATGTACAGGTTGTAGTATTTTTCTCGTTGTATTTTTATATTTAGAGCCTGTTCCTCGTCAAATGTGCTAATTATCATGGATTTTAAAAAAAATGTTTTTATTTATATATCTTTAAACGCGTAACCCATCAGTGTCGTAGAGGTACCCTAGTGGGTGCATCAAAAGAGTCCCTGGGCGACCTCTATCTTCAGCAATGCGGACACATCAGGAATAATCTGATCGTATCCAGTCCTTGATGTTGGATGTCTATTCTTTTGTTATATCTCATACTAGAAAAGCTTGTAGTATACAATAAAGATATAGTATACCCTAAGTGCGAAAGATGAAGACATTACAACTAAATTGTAAACCATAACACAACACATTCGTTTCTCTGAACTACATTCTAATAATCAGTAGACGTTTCACAGCACACCCATCAGCAGAACAAGTACTTACACAGTCGGTTCTGCAATTATACCACACAAATCTACTTCACTGACAAGTGAGCAAGTACTTGCACAGTCGGTTCTGCAATTATACCACACAAATCTACTGCACTGACAAGTGAACAAGTACTTACACAGACAGTTCTGCAATTATACCACACAAATCTACTGCACTGACAAGTGAACAATTCCTTACACAGACAGTTCTGCAATTATACCACACAAATCTACTGCACTGACAAGTGAACAAGTACTTACACAGTCGGTTCTGCAATTATACCACACAAATCTACTGCACTGACAAGTGAACAATTCCTTACACAGACAGTTCTGCAATTATACCACACAAATCTACTGCACTGACAAGTGAACAATTCCTTACACAGACAGTTCTGCAATTATACCACACAAATCTACTACACTGACAAAAGAATATCAGTCAATTTCTAAGAAGATTCCAATCAATGCCGCACAGTTGTTCTTACATGCTACACTATCAGCCGATATTGCCTGACAATGTCATCTTATTTCTATATCAATTATCTACTCTCCGTGTGAGAGCAATGACTATGTGAAATTACTTAATCATTCTCTTCTGTAGTTCCAGTCTATCTATCTATTAACTAAACCCTTTATTGACTTTCAGTGTCAAAGGTAAGACGAGTTTTCTGGAGACGGCCCTTTTGTGTGCCGAGTATATTGTGGAATTTGTTGCCTCTTTTATTTCTGTGGTTCATCGTTTTCGTGGTTGGCCTCTAGGACTGCCGTCACTGTATCTGTGTAGCATAACTTGCTGTGGTATGCTGTCTAATGGTAGTCTGCTGATGTGTGCAAACCATTTGATCTGTTGTCTATTAATATATTCCAAGATTAGGGCAGTGCCTGTTCTTTTTCTAATGTCCTTATTTCTCACTCTGTCTCTTGGCGATATTCCTAGGATTCTGCGCAAGCATGACATTTCAGCTGTCACAAGTTTACGTTTTATCTTGTGCTGTCGTTGTCCATGTTTGGCTATGGTAACGCAGAGTTGGTATAATAATTGTTTTGAATAGTGAACAAGTACTTTATTTTAGTGTTTAAATCTACATTTTCGCTTCTGAAGATTGGTGTAATTTGTTCTATGTCTTGGTATGATTGACTACATCTATTGTGTGTTTCTACGCTGCTCCTGCCGTCTGTTGTTATATTACTTCCTATGTATGTTAATTCTATCACTTGTTTAAGTCTGTTGTTTCCAATATATATATATATATATGTTTGTGTCTCTTTCTGTTCTTCCTATCGTCATTA
The DNA here is from genome assembly GCA_034231615.1 of Meghimatium bilineatum. NCBI lineage: Eukaryota > Metazoa > Mollusca > Gastropoda > Stylommatophora > Philomycidae > Meghimatium > Meghimatium bilineatum. Next base: position 5,042,727 of record CM067299.1, read on the forward strand.
CTTTGGTCCTCTATATATATCGAAAGTCTTTACTTTCAGTGACAATGTTTATTTCACAGACAATTTATCATTGAAAAGACAGTTTCATTTTCCATTTATTTTGTAATTATTTCCGATTAGTTTTTGTGTGGTTTTTTTGTTTTTTGTTTTGTCTCTCAATGACATCTATTGGTTTTTGCCGTGTATATGTTTAGTATATCAATTATATCTATCAATTTATACTGTTTGTATTTAACTATCACTTACATCTATTAACTATCACTTACATCTATTAACTATCACTTACATCTATTAACTATCACTTACATCTATTAACTATCACTTACATCTATTAACTATCACTTACATCTATTACTTTCTACTGTGTGTAGTTTATCAATGACATCAAATAATTTCTCCTGTGTAAGTGTTTAGTCTATCAATGACATCAAATAATTTCTGCTGTGTAAGTGTTTAGTCTATCAATGACATGTATTAGTTTCTGCCTTGTGAGTGTTTGTAATGTGAACACATTTTTATGTAGGATTTCTCTTACAAGTTGTCGAAATGTCTTTCTTCCTCTCTGTTTTTCTCTACATCTTCCTATATTTGTATCTCTCTCTTTTTATCTTTCTCTTCCTCTCGCTATTCCTCCCTCTCTCTCTCTTTTCCGCTCTTTCTGCGTCTCATTCATCCTCTCTCTTCCTTTTTTCTCTTAATTTCTTTACTCCTTTCCATCTTTCTCTATATTACTCTTTTTGCTTCACTCACATCTTCTTTCTATCGTCCTCTCTCTCTCTCTCTCTCTCTCTCTCTCTCTCGCCGGGCTTGGCATAAAACTATCGTGGCTAAAATACTTTATATGTTGAAATAAAATAATATTTAAATTAGAAGATTAATATACTTTTTAACGAGATAATTAATACCTTTCCAAAATAAGGATTTCGAAAGATTCACATAGAAACGAGAGGAGATTGCGGAGTTCACACAGACAGCAATAGACACAAGATAGTTCAAGAAATTAAAGAAATACATTAATACGATTTCAGTGTAAAGAAGCCCCGAACAAGAATTCCGAAAAATCATAACTGATTTTTGTTAAGGATTCAAACCAGAAATAATTGGACTCTATTTGTGGAAAGTGATTATAAGATGCCCTTGGGAGTCAGAGATGGAAAGATACTTTGTATGATCAGTGAATCTGAAACATGGATAGCTTTTTTTTTTGTTTCAAATCCACAGAGGAAATTCTTGTGTGTGTTCCGTTTCTCACTCTGTGTGAATATCTTCAATATATCTCTCTTATCCTCACTGACGTCAACATTTCACATCGCTTTATCTCTCTTTCTCTCTCTCTGTTTCATTTTATCTATCTATATATCTATCAGTACCTGGGTAGAGGAGAAGGGGCAGACCAAGAAGACGATGGACTGACGACATTAAATATAACATGAATACATCGCTAGAAAATGCAAGCCACATCGCCCAAGACAGAGAGAGGTTCAGAGAGTTCATTGGGAAGACAACGTTCTGGAAGGAATACGTCACATGACATCTATCTATCTATCTATCTATCTATCTATCTATCTATCTATCTATCTATCTATCTATCTATCTATCTATCTATCTATCTATCTATCTGTCTGTCTGTCTATCTGTCTATAGTCAACACAAATCCGAACAGTCAATTACAGAATCCGGAAGGACATGCTGAATATGAGATAGGAGTACCTATGGGTAGATTTTCCCAAAGTTCCAGGATGATAACCTGACGATGATAACCTGACGATGATAACCTGACGATGATAACCTGACGATGATAACCTGACGATGATAACCTGACGATGATAACCTGACGATGATAACCTGACAACTAACTATCCCTAGCCAGAGACGTCTTGATTTGAAGGCTACGGGAAGTGGGTTATCTAAAAAATGCGGGGAGAGGTGGGGTTTACCTAAATTAAACCAAATTTCCTCATTTGTGTGTGTGTTTGTGTGTGTGTAATTCCGTAATTTACATGAAAAATTTAATTATTTTTTTCTTCATAATATAGAGTTTCGGTTAAGGGGTGGGGATTGAGGGGGTTGGGGTTCGGGCGGGCTTCTCGACTTTTAGATATACTAAATTTCTATTACTCAACTACGTATCCTGATTTCCTAATTCAGGCTGGAGAGGGTTATGGGGTTTAAACTCCCCAAATCCCCTTCTTATCGAAGGCCTCATCCCCAGCGATAACGTTGTTCAATGAAAAGTACGTGACTAACTAACAACATAATCCCCAATACGTCTCAATCTTATATCTCAATCGTAATCCCAATACGTCTCAATGTTAGCATTTTTGCCCCTAATACATTTCAATGTTAACATCGTTATTCCCAATACATTTCAATGTTAACATCGTTATCCTCAATACATCTCAATGTTAACATCGTTATCCCCAATACGTTGCAATGTCGTAAAGAAAAGAAAGCGTAACTTTACTACAGTTGTAGACATTGGCTTTCGTATCACATCCGTTATGTGGAATGTTATGAAGATGTCAGCATCTTTATCGGGTCTATTATTATTCTCTTGAAATATTCCAGTCGATGTCTGAAATAGAACTCAGAAATGTAAGATAATTGTATACATTATTGCAAAGACAGACAATCTAGATGTATTTGTTCCTAGAACTGGGAAAAAAAACACACAAAACAAGGGAGTTAAATAGTGATGTTAGCAAACAACTTCTCATTTGTCGTGTTATTTTTTTCCATCAGGAATATATTTTTTTAAAATTCCTGTATGTTTCTACGTTCATGTGTTCTTTCTATGCACGTATATTTGTATATATTTTTGTTTGTGGATATATATATACGTCTGTAGTTGTGTTTATTTGTATGTGGATATATTTGTTTATATATATATATATATATATATATATTTATATATTTCCTGCGTTATTCCGGTGCTATCATATGGATGTGAGTGCTGGAAAAGCTCTTTATCTTCAGAAAAGAAATTACTGAGTTTCGAGAACAAATGTCTTCGTAGGATAACTAACACCCATTGGAGTGAATTCAAATCGAATGATAAAATCAGAGAAGAGACACATCAAAATTTCATCACAGATGTTATCAGGAAACGCCGTTGGTCCTACATCGGGCATGTCCTTTGCGCAGACACCAACATAATACACCATGAATCTCTTGAATGGATACCTACAGGCAATAGAGCCAGGGGTAGACCAAAAGAAACACTCAGAAGAACAATACTTAGAGAAAGTAAAGCAACCAATATTCAAACTATTCAGGAACTGCACAGAATAGCTTTGAACAGACAGAATTGGAAAGATCTGACCTCTGCCCTATGCGTTAACTTCAGCGCAAACGGAAAATGAATGAATATATAAATATATGTGTATGTGTGTTTATTTTATTTCGTTAAAGAGTTAAGATTCTTGGGCTCTTCGTTACTTCTAATATTTTATGGTAGTTCGTCCTGATATAACCTAATTTGACGTTATTATCTGATGGTTGAAAGAAGTGCGCCGCTCCAAAAGAGAGGTAAACTCATTAACTACCTACCTATGTGTATGTTGCTGTATATGTCTGTAGGTATGTTTATTTGCTTGTGAATATATATGTTTGTAGTTACGTTTATTTGTATGATTATTTATATGTTTAGTTGAAAACAGGGACATAGAGTAAAACAAACATCAATAGCTTACATCCGGAAGTCGTGGTGATTGAATAACCACAAATGATATCTGCATTATTTTTGTAGTTAACAGGAAAGTCATAACTAAATTTGTGTTGTTGTTTGTCTGTTGCTTGTGCATCACATGATGATGATGACCATTTGTTACATCCATTTTTAAAATTAAAAAAGAGTTAATGTCCTTGATTATAAGTTCCTATATGTTCAATAATCCATATTCTGGCCGCAAATGTCCGTGGACAGATCAGGCATGAGATGACCATTGAAGATGGGTTTGTGAGCTACCCATGGCTTTCTAGTAACTCTCCTCTGTTGAACAGTTGCATTTCTTCTCACAAGATGATGCGCCTGTATTTGTTTGTTTTTCTAACCAAAGTGCCTATTGTAGCTCTATTAAAAGATAAATGAATAATTATAAACTAAAACAGTATCCAAATATAGGACAAAATAACAGATATTTGAGGATATATGCTCCGGAGAGAGTTAACAGTGAATAGATATTTGAGGATATATGCTCCGGAGAGAGTTAACAGTGAATAGATATTTGAGGATATATGCTCCGGGGAGAGTTAACAGTGAATAGATAGGAGATCACGACGGAGAAAATTAACAATGAATAGATGGGAGATCACGACGTAGTCAATAGACAGGAGGTTAAGACGAAGCACAACAGAGTTCATTCTTTATCGTCTTTCATGCGATCTGTGTTGTACTAAACCTGTAACAAGTTTGCAGAACTTTTGTTAATTTATTTATTGTACCTGGGTATGACGTATAGAATTGAAAGTACTTGACTACTCAATTAGTTCCTTGCTCTCGGGGTCTTTTCTTCTGCTGAAAATATTCCAGGTAAATATGTTTGGAAGATTCTGCCTCGTTTGTTGTCTAGGAACTGACTTTTAAAAGTGTGAAGTCATCATATTTGTCAGATAAATGCTGGGGGTCTCCCTGGAGAAGTTATTAAGTCATTTGCTCTGTGCCGTGATCACCGACGTACTATTAGACCTCCCAACAGAAAGTAAACATAATCTAAAAGAAGGCTAACATTTTATTATTTTCGTGAATTTCGTTGGTTGACCTTGACAGGAGACTCCAAGTATCTAAAAATAGACCAATGAAAGTCATGACAATAATAAAAACGTCACAAATGAAGTCATGTTTACCTTCTGTTGGTAGATCTAAACCGGAGTTCGGTCATGTTCATGCTGAAGAGATGGCGATTTCGAATCTCGCTTGCGAGGTCTTGTGTACAAAGTGGAATTCTACACCCTTTGAATGGTATTCTAGGCAAAGTGGAGTTCTACACCCTTTGAGTGGTATTCTGGGCACATGATGTGCAAATTTGTTGAGAGAAACAGTATACATATAGGATAACCCAAGCACAATGAAAATCAAACCTCTACTAATATTTAACACTTTTGCAAGGGAAATCTCTGCTTTTGCAAGGTAAATCTCTGCTTTTGAGATATAAAAAAAATGGATGCTGGTTAAGACTCGGATCTCTAAGACAGAAGGATATGATACGAAATAGTACTCGTCACTGTAAGAGTTGGTTTTCAGTAATCATTATCTGGAAGTTTTTTTTTTACAAAACTAAAACTTTTCTTATATGTTTTCTAAGCTATACTGGCCATAACTTGTCAAACTTGTTCGAACGTCTTGGAGACAATTTTAAGCATTATAGAAAGAACGTTTCGAAAAAAAATTCAGAGAACTCTCATCAATACTTGCGGTGTACAGCCACATCATGCATACCTGTATAAATCCCGTAACATCTCCGTGTATCTAGACATTCGTGGTTCAGATCTGGTTAGTATGGTGTCTTTGAAAATATAAGTTTCTAGGGTGTAAGAGAAAATGTAGGATGAACAGGATTACTTGTGGTATGTGTCAGGTAAGTAGGGTGGTTTAAGCTTGATAGTGTGGTCGGTCCCAGGTAAGTAGGGTGGTTTAAGCTTGATAGTGTGGTCCGTCCCAGGTAAGTAGGGTGGTTTAAGCTTGATAGTGTGGTCCGTCCCAGGTAAGTAGGGTGGTTTAAGCTTGATAGTGTGTTCCGCCCCAGGTAAGTAGGGTGGTTTAAGCTTGATTCCTGAATTTTGTATTAGTAACTATCGTGGCAACATTGGGGACATGTCCATGCGTGCTGCGCTCTCCGTTCAGGACGTTACTTTGGGGTTAGATCACTGAAATAAATTCATTGTTGTCTAAAGCAGCGTACCTGGAGCCTATATAAGACGAACAAGGTAACTAAGGTACACATATAGGAAAGAATGATTGAACTATTAACAATGCACAAGTCTAAAGATGATATTATATCTTTATCTGTAAATGTACGTAATATTTTTATTAAATTTAAGAAAATATTTTTTATTAAGATTTAAATGGAATTTTTAATAAAATTATAATTAGCAAAATTATTTCTGCAGGTGCTACAACATACATCAAGACAAGCATCGACTCTCGACCGCACCTCGTGGACAAAATGCGCAGCCAGACAGCATAAAACATCAAGACGAAAATGAAAGAGAATCTAAGAAATATAATCAGTCACTGAACACGAACTCGACTATGGGAAAACAAAGCAACTATAGAAGAACCAAGTAGGATACACAACAACAACCAAAATGAGCACCCCCCCCCCTTTCCCAATGCAGTAGCCTCCACGACAGAGCACAGGTAAATACTTAAAGACACACCCCACAAAAGTAACAGAATAATTATTCTTTGATTTGTGAAGGTAACAGACTAACTATTCTTTGCTTTGTGATATGAAATGTCTGCGCAATATTTTCTATTGATAACATACCCGGGGTGGTGGGTCTCTCCATGTTGAAATTGAGATCATTAAATGTAAGATCATATTTAACGACGTTTCTTTTGAGATTGTGATGAACTATGGTAAAGAGAATGGAATTTTTGAAGTGTATGTCAGCAGGGGAGTAGACATACATAGTGTAATGGGGGAGATGTTTAGCTTTTTTCAAAGATAAAGTTAATCACTGTGTACATTTGATCATATTTTGTGGGGAAACAGAAATAAGGGGAAATTTCAGGTCAAAATGATGGCCAATATGGCTGAGTTTGTCTGTTTCAATATGGCCGAGTTTGTCTATTTCAATATGGCTGACATTGTCTCAATATGGCTGACTTTGTCTATTTGTACTGTGGCAAACTTTGTCTGTTTCAATATGGCTGACTTTGTCTGTTTCAATATGGCTGACTTGTCTATTTGTAATGTGGCAAACTTTGTCTGTTTCAATATGGCTGACTTTGTCTATTTTAATATGACTGACTTTGCCAATTTGTTTGTTTTTAACTGCTTATTTTTCTTCAGCTTTCATTCTCAAACTCCTGCTGGGTCTCCTTTTTAGCAAGACAATGATTTTTACTAACATTTTAACAGAATGTAGTCCAAAGACTGGGAATGCGTTGTATCCCTGTGTCATTTGCGGCAATCGTCCGATACATTCGTCTTCGATGGAGTTTTTTAGTTGCAAAATGGCACTCTCTATCATTATTTCGACTCATAAGGGGTGTGTACAACTCAACACCCCTCCCGCCCCCTTGTCTCCAGGGTTTTATGTGAATTTGTTTGAGGGGAAGCACAATATTGTCAAAGTCTGTTCATGAAGTAGACATACTTTGAGCAGGAGAAAATCAATAGTTACTGGGAGGTCTGAAACCATAATCCTCTTCACATTCTTTTCTCAACACTGAAAATACTTTTTTTTCCAGAAGTCCTAACAATGATGAGCGCATTTATGTAATTTCACGTTGGAGCTGGAGTACAGCTCTATCGTCCTTTCACGTGTAATGTCCCAAGTGATTCAAATCGGGCCCAATTTAAGAGAAATGGTAAGCTTGATGAAGAACCAATAATCGCAGAGAAAATATAGAATGTTAAGTCTGACAAACGAGAATAATGACTTGACCCAGAATATGGCAATAAAATGTCAAGAATGACTGGGTGATAGAGGATGTCGTGTCTGAGCAAATAATTTCCCATTTCCCACAGTCTCAGCTAGTGACTTCACCAAGTAGTGTGATGACATCCAGGATGATACTTTTGATCATGTTTTGACCTGTTGAGGTGTACATGACCTGCTGACGTGTACGTGACATCTACACGAAATGCACTACTCCACCATTAGAACCATAGATAAGTCTTCAGTAAGGGTAGGGGAGGGGTTATCTTTGTAAAAAAAAAAAATTCGCTCATTTTCATAAGCAATTCCTTCGTTTTGAGCCTCTATTTCCCCAATCTTCTTGCTCAAAATACGGGCTTGCCCAAAATAGGGGCTTGCTCAGGAGAGTCAAGAAATTTCTAATATGACTTTACCTCCGTCACGACCTTCTAAAATATAAGATTTTCTGCTTAATTAAAAATCAAGTACTGCGTGTGACAGCCAATGAAAATCAAAGGAATAGCCTCTGATCCCTTTCGTTATTGCCGGTTGATTTAGGGGAATAATCAAATGAGTCACTTTTGATTCTGGTACCCAATAGATTATACGAGTATATAGAAATTTCTAACAGAATTGCGTTGAGATTATTTTCGTTGAACCACCTAACAAACATCTGGAAAATAAAAAAAAACTACGTAGATATACCAAAATACGACTATTCAACTTCAATGTAATATCAAGGGATAAATCAACCAGTGTAGGGTAACAACCCTAAACAGGAAGTAGGTGGCTGGGGTAACACAGGGCAAAATGTCAAGAAATACAAAAATAGGTAGGTGTGTTACCAAAATGAAACATAAAACAACTTAACAACGAGATACAGAGACAGACGACGTTTCGACTATAAAGCCTTCATCAGGACAAACAAATGACCACAATAAAACAAGTCTTACATGGAGACAAATAAATCCGTATTAACATATGGTTGTGAAAAGTGGAAAATAACAAAACAAAAGCACTGAAGAAGAAATGACATTCATTTGAAAATAAATGTCTTGGGAAACTCTTAATATTGATTCGTATTCAAGTCAAACTAGCAAGCAAGAGAAGACACTAAACAGAAATATGTTTCTGCATCAATGAGAATAAAACGATGGACATGTACATAGATGAAAATATGCTGCCACTGCAAGAATTGAAATGGGTACTATATGGCAAAAGAAAGAGATGAAGACAAAGAGAAACTCTTCCCAGAACAACCATCAAAGGGTAGGACTATGGGTAAGACTATGGGTAGGACTATGGGTAGGACTAAGAGTAGGACTATGGGTCTCAAAAACATATAAGAATTACACACAGTAGCATCACATCTACTTATAAACAGAGGTAATGTCAATCACAAAAGCAGAAGAAACATCACTATTCTAATCGATGACCAACAATTTAAACAAGTTAAATGCGTTTCGACAAGAAAATGAGGTCCACGATTTGCGCAACTTTTCCTTACTTTAGTCAAAATCCCCAATACAAGTCACTTTCACAACCATGACAATTCACCCGAAAGGAAAAGATTTCACTGACCCTAAAAGCATGGAATGGAACATCAAATGGCAAGACAAGATTCGGAATACTACTGTCTTTGATCTGGTATCTCCAGCATTGACACTATTCTGAATCAGGCGCAGATTCGTTGGGAAGATCATCTGGTATGTATGCCACATCATTGTCTGCCAAAGATGCTCAACTCTATGGTGAGTTGCAGAAGGGCATACAATCTCACTGTCATATCACGTCACTACACAATGTCATATCACGTCACTACAAAATGTCATATCACGTCACTACACAATGTCATATCACTTCACTACACGTCATATCACTTCACTACACAATGTCATACCACTTCACTACACAGCGTCATATCACTTCACTACACAGCGTCATACCACTTCACTACACGTCATATCACTTCACTACACAATGTCATATCACTTCACTACACAGCGTCATACCACTTCACTACACAATGTCATATCACTTCACTACACAACGTCATATCACTTCACTACACAATGTCATATCACTTCACTACACGTCATATCACTTCACTACACAATGTCATATCACTTCACTACACGTCATATCACTTCACTACACAATGTCATATCACTTCACTACACAGCGTCATACCACTTCACTACACAGCGTCATATCACTTCACTACACAGCGTCATACCACTTCACTACACGTCATATCACTTCACTACACAATGTCATATCACTTCACTACACAGCGTCATACCACTTCACTACACAATGTCATATCACTTCACTACACAATGTCATATCACTTCACTACACGTCATATCACTTCACTACACAATGTCATATCACTTCACTACACAGCGTCATACCACTTCACTACACAATGTCATATCACTTCACTACACGTCATATCACTTCACTACACGTCATATCACTTCACTACACGTCATATCACTTCACTACACAATGTCATATCACTTCACTACACGACATATCACTTCACTACACAATGTCATATCACTTCACTACACAGCGTCATACCACTTCACAACACAATGTCATATCACTTCACTACACAACGTCATATCACTTCACTACACAATGTCATATCACTTCACTACACGTCATATCACTTCACTACACAATGTCATATCACTTCACTACACGTCCTATCACTTCACTACACAATGTCATATCACTTCACTACACAGCGTCATACCACTTCACTACACAGCGTCATATCACTTCACTACACAGCGTCATACCACTTCACTACACGTCATATCACTTCACTACACAATGTCATATCACTTCACTACACAGCGTCATACCACTTCACTACACAATGTCATATCACTTCACTACACGTCATATCACTTCACTACACGTCATATCACTTCACTACACGTCATATCACTTCACTACACGTCATATCACTTCACTACACGTCATATCACTTCACTACACGTCATATCACTTCACTACACGTCATATCACTTCACTACACAATGTCATATCACTTCACTACACAATGTCATATCACTTCACTACACAGCGTCATACCACTTCAATACACAGCGTCATACCACTTCACTACACAGCGTCATACCACTTCACTACACAATGTCATATCACTTCACTACACAACGTCATATCACTTCACTACACAATGTCATATCACTTCACTACACGTCATATCACTTCACTACACAATGTCATATCACTTCACTACACAGCGTCATACCACTTCACTACACAATGTCATATCACTTCACTACACGTCATATCACTTCACTACACGTCATATCACTTCACTACACGTCATATCACTTCACTACACGTCATATCACTTCACTACACGTCATATCACTTCACTACACGTCATATCACTTCACTACACGTCATATCACTTCACTACACAATGTCATATCACTTCACTACACGTCATATCACTTCACTACACAATGTCATATCACTTCACTACACGTCATATCACTTCACTACACAATGTCATATCACTTCACTACACAGCGTCATACCACTTCACTACACAATGTCATATCACTTCACTACACGTCATATCACTTCACTACACAATGTCATACCACTTCACTACACAATGTCATATCACTTCACTACACAATGTCATATCACTTCACTACACGTCATATCACTTCACTACACAATGTCATATCACTTCACTACACAGCGTCATACCACTTCACTACACAATGTCATATCACTTCACTACACGTCATATCACTTCACTACACGTCATATCACTTCACTACACGTCATATCACTTCACTACACGTCATATCACTTCACTACACGTCATATCACTTCACTACACGTCATATCACTTCACTACATGTCATATCACTTCACTACACGTCATATCATTTCACTACACGTCATACCACTTCACTACACAATGTCATATCACTTCACTACACGTCATATCACTTCACTACACAATGTCATATCACTTCACTACACGTCATATCACTTCACTGCACAGCGTCATATCACTTCACTACACAGCGTCATACCACTTCACTACACAATGTCATACCACTTCACTACACGTCATACCACTTCACTACACAATGTCATATCACGTCACTACACAATGTCATATCACTTCACTACACGTCATATCACTTCACTACACAATGTCATATCACTTCACTACACAGCGTCATACCACTTCACTACACAATGTCATACCACTTCACTACACAATGTCATATCCCTTCACTACACAGCGTCATACCACTTCACTACAAAATGTCATATCACGTCACTACACAATGTCATATCACTTCACTACACGTCATACCACTTCACTACACAATGTCATATCACTTCACTACACGTCATACCACTTCACTACACAATGTCATATCACTTCACTACACAATGTCATACCACTTCACTACACAATGTCATATCACTTCACTACACAGCGTCATATCACTTCACTACACAGCGTCATACCACTTCACTACACAATGTCATATCACTTCACTACACAGCGTCATATCACTTCACTACACAGCGTCATACCACTTCACTACACAATGTCATACCACTTCACTACACAATGTCATATCACTTCACTACACAGCGTCATACCACTTCACTACACAATGTCATATCACTTCACTACACAGCGTCATACCACTTCACTACACAATGTCATACCACTTCACTACACAATGTCATATCACTTCACTACACAATGTAATATCACTTCACTACACAGCGTCATATCACTTCACTACACAGCGTCATACCACTTCACTACACAATGTCATATCACTTCACTACACAGCGTCATACCACTTCACTACAAAATGTCATATCACGTCACTACACAATGTCATATCACTTCACTACACGTCATACCACTTCACTACACGTCATATCACTTCACTACACAATGTCATATCACTTCACTACACAATGTCATACCACTTCACTACACAATGTCATATCACTTCACTACACAATGTCATACCACTTCACTACACAGCGTCATACCACTTCACTACACAGCGTCATATCACTTCACTACACAATGTCATACCACTTCACTACACAATGTCATATCACTTCACTACACGTCATACCACTTCACTACACAATGTCATATCACTTCACTACACAATGTCATACCACTTCACTACACAATGTCATATCACTTCACTACACAATGTCATATCACTTCACTACACAATGTCATATCACTTCACTACACAGCGTCATATCACTTCACTACACGTCATATCACTTCACTACACAATGTCATACCACTTCACTACACAATGTCATACCACTTCACTACACAATGTCATATCACTTCACTACACAATGTCATACCACTTCACTACACAATGTCATATCACTTCACTACACAATGTCATATCACTTCACTACACAATGTCATATCACTTCACTACACAATGTCATACCACTTCACTACACAATGTCATATCACTTCACTACACAATGTCATATCACTTCACTACACAATGTCATACCACTTCACTACACAATGTCATACCACTTCACTACACAATGTCATATCACTTCACTACACAATGTCATATCACTTCACTACACAATGTCATATCACTTCACTACACAATGTCATATCACTTCACTACACAATGTCATACCACTTCACTACACAGCGTCATACCACTTCACTACACGTCATATCACTTCACTACACGTCATATCACTTCACTACACAATGTCATATCACTTCACTACACAGCGTCATATCACTTCACTACACGTCATATCACTTCACTACACGTCATACCACTTCACTACACAATGTCATATCACTTCACTACACAATGTCATACCACTTCACTACACAATGTCATATCACTTCACTACACAATGTCATATCACTTCACTACACAATGTCATACCACTTCACTACACAGCGTCATACCACTACACTACACGTCATATCACTTCACTACACGTCATATCACTTCACTACACAATGTCATATCACTTCACTACACAGCGTCATATCACTTCACTACACGTCATATCACTTCACTACACAATGTCATATCACTTCACTACACAGCGTCATATCACTTCACTACACAGCGTCATATCACTTCACTACACGTCATATCACTTCACTACACGTCATATCACTTCACTACACGTCATATCACTTCACTACACAATGTCATACCACTTCACTACACAATGTCATACCACTTCACTACACAATGTCATATCACTTCACTACACAATGTCATACCACTTCACTACACAATGTCATATCACTTCACTACACAATGTCATATCACTTCACTACACAATGTCATATCACTTCACTACACAATGTCATACCACTTCACTACACAATGTCATATCACTTCACTACACAATGTCATATCACTTCACTACACAATGTCATACCACTTCACTACACAATGTCATACCACTTCACTACACAATGTCATATCACTTCACTACACAATGTCATATCACTTCACTACACAATGTCATATCACTTCACTACACAATGTCATATCACTTCACTACACAATGTCATACCACTTCACTACACAGCGTCATACCACTTCACTACACGTCATATCACTTCACTACACGTCATATCACTTCACTACACAATGTCATATCACTTCACTACACAGCGTCATATCACTTCACTACACGTCATATCACTTCACTACACGTCATACCACTTCACTACACGTCATATCACTTCACTACACAATGTCATATCACTTCACTACACAATGTCATATCACTTCACTACACAATGTCATACCACTTCACTACACAATGTCATATCACTTCACTACACAATGTCATATCACTTCACTACACAATGTCATACCACTTCACTACACAGCGTCATACCACTTCACTACACGTCATATCACTTCACTACACGTCATATCACTTCACTACACAATGTCATATCACTTCACTACACAGCGTCATATCACTTCACTACACGTCATATCACTTCACTACACAATGTCATATCACTTCACTACACAGCGTCATATCACTTCACTACACAGCGTCATATCACTTCACTACACAATGTCATATCACTTCACTACACAATGTCATATCACTTCACTACACAATGTCATATCACTTCACTACACAATGTCATATCACTTCACTACACAATGTCATATCACTTCACTACACAATGTCATATCACTTCACTACACAGCGTCATATCACTTCAATACACGTCATATCACTTCACTACACAATGTCATACCACTTCACTACACAATGTCATACCACTTCACTACACAATGTCATATCACTTCACTACACAATGTCATACCACTTCACTACACAATGTCATATCACTTCACTACACAATGTCATATCACTTCACTACACAATGTCATATCACTTCACTACACAATGTCATACCACTTCACTACACAATGTCATATCACTTTACTACACAATGTCATATCACTTCACTACACAATGTCATACCACTTCACTACACAATGTCATACCACTTCACTACACAATGTCATATCACTTCACTACACAATGTCATATCACTTCACTACACAATGTCATATCACTTCACTACACAATGTCATATCACTTCACTACACAATGTCATACCACTTCACTACACAGCGTCATACCACTTCACTACACGTCATATCACTTCACTACACGTCATATCAATTCACTACACAATGTCATATCACTTCACTACACAGCGTCATATCACTTCACTACACGTCATATCACTTCACTACACGTCATACCACTTCACTACACAATGTCATATCACTTCACTACACAATGTCATACCACTTCACTACACAATGTCATATCACTTCACTACACAATGTCATATCACTTCACTACACAATGTCATACCACTTCACTACACAGCGTCATACCACTTCACTACACGTCATATCACTTCACTACACGTCATATCACTTCACTACACAATGTCATATCACTTCACTACACAGCGTCATATCACTTCACTACACGTCATATCACTTCACTACACAATGTCATATCACTTCACTACACAGCGTCATATCACTTCACTACACAGCGTCATATCACTTCACTACACAATGTCATATCACTTCACTACACAATGTCATATCACTTCACTACACAGCGTCATATCACTTCACTACACGTCATATCACTTCACTACACAATGTCATATCACTTCACTACACAATGTCATACCACTTCACTACACAATGTCATACCACTTCACTACACAATGTCATATCACTTCACTACACAGCGTCATATCACTTCACTACACGTCATATCACTTCACTACACAATGTCATATCACTTCACTACACAGCGTCATATCACTTCACTACACAGCGTCATATCACTTCACTACACAATGTCATATCACTTCACTACACAATGTCATATCACTTCACTACACAATGTCATATCACTTCACTACACAATGTCATATCACTTCACTACACAATGTCATATCACTTCACTACACAATGTCATATCACTTCACTACACAGCGTCATATCACTTCAATACACGTCATATCACTTCACTACACAATGTCATACCACTTCACTACACAATGTCATACCACTTCACTACACAATGTCATATCACTTCACTACACAATGTCATACCACTTCACTACACAATGTCATATCACTTCACTACACAATGTCATATCACTTCACTACACAATGTCATATCACTTCACTACACAATGTCATACCACTTCACTACACAATGTCATATCACTTTACTACACAATGTCATATCACTTCACTACACAATGTCATACCACTTCACTACACAATGTCATACCACTTCACTACACAATGTCATATCACTTCACTACACAATGTCATATCACTTCACTACACAATGTCATATCACTTCACTACACAATGTCATATCACTTCACTACACAATGTCATACCACTTCACTACACAGCGTCATACCACTTCACTACACGTCATATCACTTCACTACACGTCATATCACTTCACTACACAATGTCATATCACTTCACTACACAGCGTCATATCACTTCACTACACGTCATATCACTTCACTACACGTCATACCACTTCACTACACAATGTCATATCACTTCACTACACAATGTCATACCACTTCACTACACAATGTCATATCACTTCACTACACAATGTCATATCACTTCACTACACAATGTCATACCACTTCACTACACAGCGTCATACCACTTCACTACACGTCATATCACTTCACTACACGTCATATCACTTCACTACACAATGTCATATCACTTCACTACACAGCGTCATATCACTTCACTACACGTCATATCACTTCACTACACAATGTCATATCACTTCACTACACAGCGTCATATCACTTCACTACACAGCGTCATATCACTTCACTACACAATGTCATATCACTTCACTACACAATGTCATATCACTTCACTACACAGCGTCATATCACTTCACTACACGTCATATCACTTCACTACACAATGTCATATCACTTCACTACACAATGTCATACCACTTCACTACACAATGTCATACCACTTCACTACACAATGTCATATCACTTCACTACACGTCATATCACTTCACTACACAATGTCATATCACTTCACTACACGTCATATCACTTCACTACACGTCATACCACTTCACTACACGTCATATCACTTCACTACACGTCATACCACTTCACTACACGTCATATCACTTCACTACACAATGTCATATCACTTCACTACACGTCATATCACTTCACTACACAATGTCATATCACTTCACTACACGTCATATCACTTCACTACACGTCATATCACTTCACTACACAATGTCATATCACTTCACTACACGTCATATCACTTCACTACACAATGTCATATCACTTCACTACACGTCTTATCACTTCACTACACAATGTCATATCACTTCACTACACAGCGTCATACCACTTCACTACACAATGTCATATCACTTCACTACACGTCATATCACTTCACTACACAATGTCATACCACTTCACTACACAATGTCATATCACTTCACTACACAATGTCATATCACTTCACTACACGTCATATCACTTCGCTACACAATGTCATATCACTTCACTACACAGCGTCATACCACTTCACTACACAATGTCATATCACTTCACTACACGTCATATCACTTCACTACACGTCATATCACTTCACTACACGTCATATCACTTCACTACACGTCATATCACTTCACTACACGTCATATCACTTCACTACACGTCATATCACTTCACTACATGTCATATCACTTCACTACACGTCATATCACTTCACTACACGTCATACCACTTCACTACACAATGTCATATTACTTCACTACACGTCATATCACTTCACTACACAATGTCATATCACTTCACTACACGTCATATCACTTCACTGCACAGCGTCATATCACTTCACTACACAGCGTCATACCACTTCACTACAAAATGTCATACCACTTCACTACACGTCATACCACTTCTCTACACAATGTCATATCACGTCACTACACAATGTCATATCACTTCACTACACGTCATATCACTTCACTACACAATGTCATATCACTTCACTACACAGCGTCATACCACTTCACTACACAATGTCATACCACTTCACTACACAATGTCATATCCCTTCACTACACAGCGTCATACCACTTCACTACAAAATGTCATATCACGTCACTACACAATGTCATATCACTTCACTACACTTCATACCACTTCACTACACAATGTCATATCACTTCACTACACGTCATACCACTTCACTACACAATGTCATATCACTTCACTACACAATGTCATATCACTTCACTACACAATGTCATATCACTTCACTACACGTCATATCACTTCACTACACGTCATATCACTTCACTACACAATGTCATATCACTTCACTACACAATGTCATACCACTTCACTACACAATGTCATATCACTTCACTACACAGCGTCATATCACTTCACTACACAGCGTCATACCACTTCACTACACAATGTCATATCACTTCACTACACAATGTCATATCACTTCACTACACAATGTCATATCACTTCACTACACATCATATCACTTCACTACACGTCATATCACTTCACTACACAATGTCATATCACTTCACTACACAATGTCATACCACTTCACTACACAATGTCATATCACTTCACTACACAGCGTCATATCACTTCACTACACAGCGTCATACCACTTCACTACACAATGTCATATCACTTCACTACACAGCGTCATATCACTTCACTACACAGCGTCATACCACTTCACTACACAATGTCATACCACTTCACTACACAATGTCATATCACTTCACTACACAGCGTCATACCACTTCACTACACAATGTCATATCACTTCACTACACAGCGTCATACCACTTCACTACACAATGTCATACCACTTCACTACACAATGTCATATCACTTCACTACACAATGTCATATCACTTCACTACACAGCGTCATATCACTTCACTACACAGCGTCATACCACTTCACTACACAATGTCATATCACTTCACTACACAGCGTCATACCACTTCACTACAAAATGTCATATCACGTCACTACACAATGTTATATCACTTCACTACACGTCATACCACTTCACTACACGTCCTATCACTTCACTACACAATGTCATATCACTTCACTACACAATGTCATACCACTTCACTACACAATGTCATATCACTTCACTACACAATGTCATACCACTTCACTACACAATGTCATATCACTTCACTACACGTCATATCACTTCACTACACGTCATACCACTTCACTACACGTCATATCACTTCACTACACGTCATACCACTTCACTACACGTCATATCACTTCACTACACAATGTCATATCACTTCACTACACGTCATATCACTTCACTACACAATGTCATATCACTTCACTACACGTCATATCACTTCACTACACGTCATATCACTTCACTACACAATGTCATATCACTTCACTACACGTCATATCACTTCACTACACAATGTCATATCACTTCACTACACGTCTTATCACTTCACTACACAATGTCATATCACTTCACTACACAGCGTCATACCACTTCACTACACAATGTCATATCACTTCACTACACGTCATATCACTTCACTACACAATGTCATACCACTTCACTACACAATGTCATATCACTTCACTACACAATGTCATATCACTTCACTACACGTCATATCACTTCGCTACACAATGTCATATCACTTCACTACACAGCGTCATACCACTTCACTACACAATGTCATATCACTTCACTACACGTCATATCACTTCACTACACGTCATATCACTTCACTACACGTCATATCACTTCACTACACGTCATATCACTTCACTACACGTCATATCACTTCACTACACGTCATATCACTTCACTACATGTCATATCACTTCACTACACGTCATATCACTTCACTACACGTCATACCACTTCACTACACAATGTCATATTACTTCACTACACGTCATATCACTTCACTACACAATGTCATATCACTTCACTACACGTCATATCACTTCACTGCACAGCGTCATATCACTTCACTACACAGCGTCATACCACTTCACTACAAAATGTCATACCACTTCACTACACGTCATACCACTTCTCTACACAATGTCATATCACGTCACTACACAATGTCATATCACTTCACTACACGTCATATCACTTCACTACACAATGTCATATCACTTCACTACACAGCGTCATACCACTTCACTACACAATGTCATACCACTTCACTACACAATGTCATATCCCTTCACTACACAGCGTCATACCACTTCACTACAAAATGTCATATCACGTCACTACACAATGTCATATCACTTCACTACACTTCATACCACTTCACTACACAATGTCATATCACTTCACTACACGTCATACCACTTCACTACACAATGTCATATCACTTCACTACACAATGTCATATCACTTCACTACACAATGTCATATCACTTCACTACACGTCATATCACTTCACTACACGTCATATCACTTCACTACACAATGTCATATCACTTCACTACACAATGTCATACCACTTCACTACACAATGTCATATCACTTCACTACACAGCGTCATATCACTTCACTACACAGCGTCATACCACTTCACTACACAATGTCATATCACTTCACTACACAATGTCATATCACTTCACTACACAATGTCATATCACTTCACTACACATCATATCACTTCACTACACGTCATATCACTTCACTACACAATGTCATATCACTTCACTACACAATGTCATACCACTTCACTACACAATGTCATATCACTTCACTACACAGCGTCATATCACTTCACTACACAGCGTCATACCACTTCACTACACAATGTCATATCACTTCACTACACAGCGTCATATCACTTCACTACACAGCGTCATACCACTTCACTACACAATGTCATACCACTTCACTACACAATGTCATATCACTTCACTACACAGCGTCATACCACTTCACTACACAATGTCATATCACTTCACTACACAGCGTCATACCACTTCACTACACAATGTCATACCACTTCACTACACAATGTCATATCACTTCACTACACAATGTCATATCACTTCACTACACAGCGTCATATCACTTCACTACACAGCGTCATACCACTTCACTACACAATGTCATATCACTTCACTACACAGCGTCATACCACTTCACTACAAAATGTCATATCACGTCACTACACAATGTTATATCACTTCACTACACGTCATACCACTTCACTACACGTCCTATCACTTCACTACACAATGTCATATCACTTCACTACACAATGTCATACCACTTCACTACACAATGTCATATCACTTCACTACACAATGTCATACCACTTCACTACACAGCGTCATACCACTTCACTACACAGCGTCATATCACTTCACTACACAATGTCATACCACTTCACTACACAATGTCATATCACTTCACTACACGTCATACCACTTCACTACACAATGTCATATCACTTCACTACACAATGTCATACCACTTCACTACACAATGTCATATCACTTCACTACACAATGTCATATCACTTCACTACACAATGTCATATCACTTCACTACACAGCGTCATATCACTTCACTACATGTCATATCACTTCACTACACAATGTCATACCACTTCACTACACAATGTCATACCACTTCACTACACAATGTCATATCACTTCACTACACAATGTCATACCACTTCACTACACAATGTCATATCACTTCACTACACAATATCATATCACTTCACTACACAATGTCATATCACTTCACTACACAATGTCATACCACTTCACTACACAACGTCATATCACTTCACTACACAATGTCATATCACTTCACTACACAATGTCATACCACTTCACTACACAATGTCATACCACTTCACTACACAATGTCATATCACTTCACTACACAATGTCATATCACTTCACTACACAATGTCATATCACTTCACTACACAATGTCATATCACTTCACTACACAATGTCATACCACTTCACTACACAGCGTCATACCACTTCACTACACGTCATATCACTTCACTACACGTCATATCACTTCACTACACAATGTCATATCACTTCACTACACAGCGTCATATCACTTCACTACACGTCATATCACTTCACTACACAATGTCATATCACTTCACTACACAATGTCATATCACTTCACTACACAATGTCATACCACTTCACTACACAATGTCATATCACTTCACTACACAATGTCATATCACTTCACTACACAATGTCATACCACTTCACTACACAGCGTCATACCACTACACTACACGTCATATCACTTCACTACACGTCATATCACTTCACTACACAATGTCATATCACTTCACTACACAGCGTCATATCACTTCACTACACGTCATATCACTTCACTACACAATGTCATATCACTTCACTACACGTCATATCACTTCACTACACGTCATATCACTTCACTACACGTCATATCACTTCACTACACAATGTCATACCACTTCACTACACAATGTCATACCACTTCACTACACAATGTCATATCACTTCACTACACAATGTCATACCACTTCACTACACAATGTCATATCACTTCACTACACAATGTCATATCACTTCACTACACAATGTCATATCACTTCACTACACAATGTCATACCACTTCACTACACAATGTCATATCACTTCACTACACAATGTCATATCACTTCACTACACAATGTCATACCACTTCACTACACAATGTCATACCACTTCACTACACAATGTCATATCACTTCACTACACAATGTCATATCACTTCACTACACAATGTCATATCACTTCACTACACAATGTCATATCACTTCACTACACAATGTCATACCACTTCACTACACAGCGTGATACCACTTCACTACACGTCATATCACTTCACTACACGTCATATCACTTCACTACACAATGTCATATCACTTCACTACACAGCGTCATATCACTTCACTACACGTCATATCACTTCACTACACGTCATACCACTTCACTACACGTCATATCACTTCACTACACAATGTCATATCACTTCACTACACAATGTCATATCACTTCACTACACAATGTCATACCACTTCACTACACAATGTCATATCACTTCACTACACAATGTCATATCACTTCACTACACAATGTCATACCACTTCACTACACAGCGTCATACCACTTCACTACACGTCATATCACTTCACTACACGTCATATCACTTCACTACACAATGTCATATCACTTCACTACACAGCGTCATATCACTTCACTACACGTCATATCACTTCACTACACAATGTCATATCACTTCACTACACAGCGTCATATCACTTCACTACACAGCGTCATATCACTTCACTACACAATGTCATATCACTTCACTACACAATGTCATATCACTTCACTACACAATGTCATATCACTTCACTACACAATGTCATATCACTTCACTACACAATGTCATATCACTTCACTACACAATGTCATATCACTTCACTACACAGCGTCATATCACTTCAATACACGTCATATCACTTCACAACACAATGTCATACCACTTCACTACACAATGTCATACCACTTCACTACACAATGTCATATCACTTCACTACACAATGTCATACCACTTCACTACACAATGTCATATCACTTCACTACACAATGTCATATCACTTCACTACACAATGTCATATCACTTCACTACACAATGTCATAACACTTCACTACACAATGTCATATCACTTTACTACACAATGTCATATCACTTCACTACACAATGTCATACCACTTCACTACACAATGTCATACCACTTCACTACACAATGTCATATCACTTCACTACACAATGTCATATCACTTCACTACACAATGTCATATCACTTCACTACACAATGTCATATCACTTCACTACACAATGTCATACCACTTCACTACACAGCGTCATACCACTTCACTACACGTCATATCACTTCACTACACGTCATATCACTTCACTACACAATGTCATATCACTTCACTACACAGCGTCATACCACTTCACTACACGTCATATCACTTCACTACACGTCATACCACTTCACTACACAATGTCATATCACTTCACTACACAATGTCATACCACTTCACTACACAATGTCATATCACTTCACTACACAATGTCATATCACTTCACTACACAATGTCATACCACTTCACTACACAGCGTCATACCACTTCACTACACGTCATATCACTTCACTACACGTCATATCACTTCACTACACAATGTCATATCACTTCACTACACAGCGTCATATCACTTCACTACACGTCATATCACTTTACTACACAATGTCATATCACTTCACTACACAGCGTCATATCACTTCACTACACAGCGTCATATCACTTCACTACACAATGTCATATCACTTCACTACACAATGTCATATCACTTCACTACACAGCGTCATATCACTTCACTACACGTCATATCACTTCACTACACAATGTCATATCACTTCACTACACAATGTCATACCACTTCACTACACAATGTCATACCACTTCACTACACAATGTCATATCACTTCACTACACGTCATATCACTTCACTACACAATGTCATATCACTTCACTACACGTCATATCACTTCACTACACGTCATACCACTTCACTACACGTCATACCACTTCACTACACGTCATATCACTTCACTACACAATGTCATATCACTTTACTACACGTCATATCACTTCACTACACAATGTCATATCACTTCACTACACGTCATATCACTTCACTACACGTCATACCACTTCACTACACGTCATATCACTTCACTACACGTCATACCACTTCACTACACGTCATATCACTTCACTACACGTCATATCACTTCACTACACGTCATATCACTTCACTACACAATGTCATATCACTTCACTACACGTCATATCACTTCACTACACAATGTCATATCACTTCACTACACAGCGTCATATCACTTCACTACACAGCGTCATACCACTTCACTACACGTCATATCACTTCACTACACGTCATATCACTTCACTACACGTCATATCACTTCACTACCCAATGTCATATCACTTCACTACACAGCGTCATATCACTTCACTACACGTCATATCACTTCACTACACAATGTCATATCACTTCACTACACGTCATATCACTTCACTACACAATGTCATATCACTTCACTACACGTCATATCACTTCACTACACAATGTCATATCACTTCACTACACAGCGTCATATCACTTCACTACACAGCGTCATATCACTTCACTACACAATGTCATATCACTTCACTACACAATGTCATATCACTTCACTACACAGCGTCATACCACTTCACTACACAATGTCATATCACTTCACTACACAATGTCATATCACTTCACTACACAGCGTCATATCACTTCACTACACAATGTCATATCACTTCACTACACAATGTCATACCACTTCACTACACAATGTCATATCACTTCACTACACAATGTCATATCACTTCACTACACAATGTCATATCACTTCACTACACAATGTCATACCACTTCACTACACAATGTCATATCACTTCACTACACAATGTCATATCACTTCACTACACGTCATATCACTTCACTACACAATGTCATATCACTTCACTACACGTCATATCACTTCACTACACGTCATACCACTTCACTACACGTCATATCACTTCACTACACAATGTCATATCACTTCACTACACGTCATATCACTTCACTACACAATGTCATATCACTTCACTACACAGCGTCATATCACTTCACTACACAGCGTCATATCACTTCACTACACAATGTCATATCACTTCACTACACAATGTCATATCACTTCACTACACAGCGTCATACCACTTCACTACACAATGTCATATCACTTCACTACACAATGTCATATCACTTCACTACACAGCGTCATATCACTTCACTACACAATGTCATATCACTTCACTACACAATGTCATACCACTTCACTACACAATGTCATATCACTTCACTACACAATGTCATATCACTTCACTACACAATGTCATATCACTTCACTACACAATGTCATACCACTTCACTACACAATGTCATATCACTTCACTACACAATGTCATATCACTTCACTACACGTCATATCACTTCACTACACAATGTCATATCACTTCACTACACGTCATATCACTTCACTACACGTCATACCACTTCACTACACGTCATATCACTTCACTACACAATGTCATATCACTTCACTACACAATGTCATATAACTTCACTACACAATGTCATACCACTTCACTACACAATGTCATACCACTTCACTACACAATGTCATATCACTACACTACACAATGTCATATCACTTCACTACACGTCATATCACTTCACTACACAATGTCATATCACTTCACTACACGTCATATCACTTCACTACACGTCATACCACTTCACTACACGTCATATCACTTCACTACACGTCATACCACTTCACTACACGTCATATCACTTCACTACACGTCATATCACTTCACTACACGTTATACCACTTCACTACACGTCATATCACTTCACTACACGTCATACCACTTCACTACACGTCATATCACTTCACTACACGTCATATCACTTCACTACACAATGTCATATCACTTCACTACACGTCATATCACTTCACTACACAGCGTCATATCACTTCACTACACAATGTCATATCACTTCACTACACAGCGTCATATCACTTCACTACACAATGTCATATCACTTCACTACACGTCATATCACTTCACTACACGTCATATCACTTCACTACACAATGTCATATCACTTCACTACACAGCGTCATATCACTTCACTACACGTCATATCACTTCACTACACGTCATATCACTTCACTACACAATGTCATATCACTTCACTACACAATGTCATATCACTTCACTACACGTCATATCACTTCACTACACAGCGTCATATCACTTCACTACACGTCATATCACTTCACTACACGTCATATCACTTCACTACACGTCATATCACTTCACTACACAATGTCATATCACTTCACTACACAATGTCATATCACTTCACTACACAGCGTCATATCACTTCACTACACAGCGTCATATCACTTCACTACACAATGTCATATCACTTCACTACACGTCATATCACTTCACTACACAATGTCATATCACTTCACTACACAGCGTCATATCACTTCACTACACAATGTCATATCACTTCACTACACAGCGTCATATCACTTCACTACACAATGTCATATCACTTCACTACACAGCGTCATATCACTTCACTACACAATGTCATATCACTTCACTACACAGCGTCATATCACTTCACTACACAATGTCATATCACTTCACTACACAATGTCATATCACTTCACTACACGTCATATCACTTCACTACACAATGTCATATCACTTCACTACACAATGTCATATCACTTCACTACACAGCGTCATATCACTTCACTACACAATGTCATATCACTTCACTACACAGCATCATATCACTTCACTACACAGCGTCATATCACTTCACTACACAATGTCATATCACTTCACTACACAGCGTCATATCACTTCACTACACAATGTCATATCACTTCACTACACAGCGTCATATCACTTCACTACACGTCATATCACTTCACTACACGTCATATCACTTCACTACACGTCATATCACTTCACTACACAGCGTCATATCACTTCACTACACAATGTCATATCACTTAACTACACAGCGTCATATCACTTCACTACACAATGTCATATCACTTCACTACACGTCATATCACTTCACTACACGTCATATCACTTCACTACACAATGTCATATCACTTCACTACACAGCGTCATATCACTTCACTACACGTCATATCACTTCACTACACGTCATATCACTTCACTACACAATGTCATATCACTTCACTACACAATGTCATATCACTTCACTACACGTCATATCACTTCACTACACAGCGTCATATCACTTCACTACACGTCATATCACTTCACTACACGTCATATCACTTCACTACACGTCATATCACTTCACTACACAATGTCATATCACTTCACTACACAATGTCATATCACTTCACTACACAGCGTCATATCACTTCACTACACAGCGTCATATCACTTCACTACACAATGTCATATCACTTCACTACACGTCATATCACTTCACTACACAATGTCATATCACTTCACTACACAGCGTCATATCACTTCACTACACAATGTCATATCACTTCACTACACAGCGTCATATCACTTCACTACACAATGTCATATCACTTCACTACACAGCGTCATATCACTTCACTACACAATGTCATATCACTTCACTACACAGCGTCATATCACTTCACTACACAATGTCATATCACTTCACTACACAATGTCATATCACTTCACTACACGTCATATCACTTCACTACACAATGTCATATCACTTCACTACACAATGTCATATCACTTCACTACACAGCGTCATATCACTTCACTACACAATGTCATATCACTTCACTACACAGCGTCATATCGCTTCACTACACAGCGTCATATCACTTCACTACACGTCATATCACTTCACTACACAATGTCATATCACTTCACTACACAATGTCATATCACTTCACTACACAGCGTCATATCACTTCACTACACAATGTCATATCACTTCACTACACAGCGTCATATCACTTCACTACACGTCATATCACTTCATTACACGTCATATCACTTCACTACACGTCATATCACTTCACTACACAATGTCATATCACTTCACTACACAATGTCATATCACTTCACTACACGTCATATCACTTCACTACACAGCGTAATATCACTTCACTACACAGCGTCATATCACTTCACTACACAATGTCATATCACTTCACTACACAATGTCATATCACTTCACTACACGTCATATCACTTCACTACACGTCATATCACTTCACTACACGTCATATCACTTCACTACACAGCGTCATATCACTTCACTACACAATGTCATATCACTTAACTACACAGCGTCATATCACTTCACTACACAATGTCATATCACTTCACTACACGTCATATCACTTCACTACACGTCATATCACTTCACTACACAATGTCATATCACTTCACTACACAGCGTCATATCACTTCACTACACGTCATATCACTTCACTACACGTCATATCACTTCACTACACAATGTCATATCACTTCACTACACAATGTCATATCACTTCACTACACGTCATATCACTTCACTACACAGCGTCATATCACTTCACTACACGTCATATCACTTCACTACACGTCATATCACTTCACTACACGTCATATCACTTCACTACACAATGTCATATCACTTCACTACACAATGTCATATCACTTCACTACACAGCGTCATATCACTTCACTACACAGCGTCATATCACTTCACTACACAATGTCATATCACTTCACTACACGTCATATCACTTCACTACACAATGTCATATCACTTCACTACACAGCGTCATATCACTTCACTACACAATGTCATATCACTTCACTACACAGCGTCATATCACTTCACTACACAATGTCATATCACTTCACTACACAGCGTCATATCACTTCACTACACAATGTCATATCACTTCACTACACAGCGTCATATCACTTCACTACACAATGTCATATCACTTCACTACACAATGTCATATCACTTCACTACACGTCATATCACTTCACTACACAATGTCATATCACTTCACTACACAATGTCATATCACTTCACTACACAGCGTCATATCACTTCACTACACAATGTCATATCACTTCACTACACAGCGTCATATCACTTCACTACACAGCGTCATTTCACTTCACTACACGTCATATCACTTCACTACACAATGTCATATCACTTCACTACACAATGTCATATCACTTCACTACACAGCGTCATATCACTTCACTACACAATGTCATATCACTTCACTACACAGCGTCATATCACTTCACTACACGTCATATCACTTCACTACACGTCATATCACTTCACTACACGTCATATCACTTCACTACACAATGTCATATCACTTCACTACACAATGTCATATCACTTCACTACACGTCATATCACTTCACTACACAGCGTCATATCACTTCACTACACAGCGTCATATCACTTCACTACACAATGTCATATCACTTCACTACACGTCATATCACTTCACTACACAATGTCATATCACTTCACTACACAATGTCATATCACTTCACTACACAATGTCATATCACGTCACTACACGTCATATCACTTCACTACACGTCATACCACTTCACTACACGTCATATCACTTCACTACACGTCATATCACTTCACTACACAATGTCATATCACTTCACTACACGTCATATCACTTCACTACACAATGTCATATCACTTCACTACACAATGTCATATCACTTCACTACACAGCGTCATATCACTTCACTACACGTCATATCACTTCACTACACAATGTCATATCACTTCACTACACAATGTCATATCACTTCACTACACGTCATATCACTTCACTACACGTCATATCACTTCACTACACGTCGTATCACTTCACTACACGTCATATCACTTCACTACACAGCGTCATATCACTTCACTACACAATGTCATATCACTTCACTACACGTCATATCACTTCACTACACGTCATATCACTTCACTACACGTCATATCACTTCACTACACGTCATATCACTTCACTACACAATGTCATATCACTTCACTACACGTCATATCACTTCACTACACAGCGTCATATCACTTCACTACACGTCATATCACTTCACTACACAGCGTCATATCACTTCACTACACGTCATATCACTTCACTACACGTCATATCACTTCACTACACAGCGTCATATCACTTCACTACACGTCATATCACTTCACTACACAATGTCATATCACTTCACTACACAATGTCATATCACTTCACTACACAACGTCATATCACTTCACTACACAGCGTCATATCACTTCACTACACGTCATATCACTTCACTACACAATGTCATATCACTTCACTACTCGTCATATCACTTCACTACACAGCGTCATATCACTTCACTACACGTCATACCACTTCACTACACGTCATATCACTTCACTACACGTCATACCACTTCACTACACGTCATATCACTTCACTACACGTCATATCACTTCACTACACAATGTCATATCACTTCACTACACGTCGTATCACTTCACTACACGTCATATCACTTCACTACACGTCATACCACTTCACTACACGTCATATCACTTCACTACACAGCGTCATATCACTTCACTACACAATGTCATATCACTTCACTACACAGCGTCATATCACTTCACTACACGTCATATCACTTCACTACACGTCATACCACTTCACTACACGTCATATCACTTCACTACACGTCATATCACTTCACTACACAGCGTCATATCACTTCACTACACAATGTCATACCACTTTACTACACAGCGTCATATCACTTCACTACACGTCATATCACTTCACTACACGTCATATCACTTCACTACACAATGTCATATCACTTCACTACACAGCGTCATATCACTTCACTACACGTCATATCACTTCACTACACGTCATACCACTTCACTACAGGTCATATCACATCACTACACGTCATATCACTTCACTACACAGCGTCATATCACTTCACTACACGTCATATCACTTCACTACACAGCGTCATATCACTTCACTACACAATGTCATATCACTTCACTACACGTCATATCACTTCACTACACGTCATAGCACTTCACTACACAATGTCATATCACTTCACTACACAATGTCATATCACTTCACTACACAATGTAATATCACTTCACTACACAATGTCATATCACTTCACTACACGTCATATCACTTCACTACACAATGTCATATCACTTCACTACACGTCATATCACTTCACTACACAATGTCATATCACTTCACTACACGTCATATCACTTCACTACACGTCATATCACTTCACTTCACGTCATATCACTTCACTACACAGCGTCATATCACTTCACTACACGTCATATCACTTCACTACACGTCATATCACTTCACTACACAGCGTCATATCACTTCACTACACAATGTCATATCACTTCACTACACAACGTCATATCACTTCACTACACGTCATATCACTTCACTACACGTCATATCACTTCACTACACGTCATATCACTTCACTACACGTCATATCACTTCACTACACGTCATATCACTTCACTACACGTCATATCACTTCACTACACGTCATATCACTTCACTACACAATGTCATATCACTTCACTACACGTCATATCACTTCACTACACAATGTCATATCACTTCACTACACAATGTCATATCACTTCACTACACAATGTCATATCACTTCACTACACGTCATATCACTTCACTACACAATGTCATATCACTTCACTACACGTCATATCACTTCACTACACAGCGTCATATCACTTCACTACACGTCATATCACTTCACTACACGTCATATCACTTCACTACACAGCGTCATATCACTTCACTACACAGCGTCATAAGAAGATGTTTGTATTATTTGTTCATTCTCAGGCCATTTGCCGAAATTAGTTAGTTTGTTTAGTTAGTTCCTGTCGTGCCACAGGCGGCACATGGTTTGTTGGTTGGGTTGTTGCTGATCCAGCGGTCCATGGCCTCATGCCCTTTGACCCAATGCCATTAAAATGGCATTATATTGTTGGATAGTGTGGATTTTCGGCCGCCCTGGGCCAGAGCCAGAGAATAATTATCACACCACCAGTAAGGAAGGTTTCAACCTATGCACTGATCCGAGTGATAGGGTTCACTGTGCCCATTCCCCGCCACCAATTGACTACTGGTTATGCCGAACGTCTCTATTGCTCCAGGCATGCAACCAAATGTTCAAGTCAAAAAGATTGTCATGTCCTGAGCCATAGGAAAAACAGTGCTGTAAGTTTCCTCCTCCTCAATGATGTGCAGTACATCTCTGGCTCTCTCCCAACCACTGAAGGTACATACAAATATAAAAATGCATTGCAATAACAAAATAAAAGCATGAGAAGCATAATTGTATAGATGACGTGCCATGAAGCTTCTATAAGAAGATAACCTCAATATAACTGCATGTCAGCCACTACAGTTTTCCGTTGCATGGGTGGATTGTCTAATGAGCTATTGGCGAGACCCACAGACGCAAGCACATGCGCAACCACAGGCGGCACATACGGCAGATGTTTTTATTCTCCATGTGATGCTCTCCGCTGCCTGTACTTTTAGTTCTTGTATGTTCTTGCAGCCTATTATTTTCCCTTCATTCAGTATGGTGTTTTTTTATGGTTGCTTTAGGTTTTCCTCGCTTTCTTTAACCTTCAGGTGTCCACATAAGGGCTTGTTGGCTTATTCTATTCTGTTTTCATCTAGTCTTAAAACGTGACTCAGGTATTTCCATCTGCGTTTTCTTATGACGTTTGAAACATATTCTTGGTGTGTTTTGTTTCTTAAATCACTGTTTATGACGAAATCGCTCCATTTTATGTTCATCAGTTTCCATAGACATTTTTTTTCGAAACGGAAATACGATGTTACTAAAGTAGTCAGTATTTGCAAAACGTAAAGAGAATTCTCGCGTGAAACCTCAAGGATTATGCGAACAGTACGCGGGAAACAAAGCTAGTCAGAGCAGAAATAGTTATAAATCGTATTACCGTACAAGAACACGCGATCAATCATCACATTATTAGAATGTGCTGACAGTGCGATCGAATTGGGGGGAGGCGCGGAATGAGAAAAACAATAACGTGTCACGTAAATCACATAATAGACTTTTGTTCTTATGTAAAATAAATAAAACCCGTGTTATTATATCTTCTATCTTCCTTGAGTTGATGAAATACAGTGTATCTCTCTTGAGTCACTATAACACAAAGTGTATCTCTCTTGAGTCACTATAACACAAAGTGTATCTCTCTTGAGTCACTATAACACAAAGTGTATCGCTCTTGAGTCACTATAACACACAGTATAACTCTCTTGAGTCATTGTAAAAGACGGTGTATCATTTTCTGTCAATTCAAATAGTGTATCTTCTGTGAATCAATATTTTGTGTTCGTCCTTAATCTCCCAACGTCCGTCGAAGATGGATGTGTCGCGTCATAACGCAAATAAAACGGCGACACATCGCATTTTCTTTCTCTGGACTACACGATGCTGGAAATCTAGTAGGACCATTGTCCAACTACAAGGCAGATCCAGTGGCAGCTTAAGAATGAACGCTGAAGAAGAGAAAGAATCTCCCAACGGATATCTCTTGTAGCGGGATGTTCATACTAGATTTCCAGCAGGATGTAGTCAAAACAACTAAAATGCATTGTGTCGCCGTTTCATTTGCTCCAATGGCCGGACACTTCAGATTCAGTGGCGGTAACTAATACATTCAGTCTTTTTATCAGTTCCACTGAATGGTGAACGTCCGTAACCACATCGCTAGTAGAATAAAGCAGCTCTACGAGAGAACTGGTTCCCGTACTTACACGCTAGTCACCAGCGACAAAGCTAACCAAGGCATACCTGTTTGATAATGTCTGTATTATTATCGACATATTCGGAAACGCCCTCTATGAATCAATATAACAAATCACATAAAAACATACACCCACAGTGAATCAATGTAACTATCTATCTATTGTCTTTTCCACAAATGCTGTTGAGCGTCGTGGGGAGTTGAAGTTTTCTGTCTTCGGTCATCTATGTTGCTCTTGCCATGGTTAGGCTGTGATTTTTAACAATCTCTCTGATTGAAACTTCCCATCGTATTCTTTGCTCTTCCTCTTGCTTTGTAACTTTTCCTTCTGCTGTTGTATATCTGGATGGTTGGTTGTGATTGTTCCATTCCCATAAGGTATCCGAACCAGTTGATCTATATTGTTTGCATGATATGCCCTTTATTATCTTTCTCATGTCTTCATTTCTCATTCGGTTTCTTCTGGTGACGTTTATAGTCTTTCTCAGGCATTTCATCTCACATTTGTAATCTATCTCATGAGTGCTTTTGTCATACACTGGTAACATAACGTTGGAATACAGATGGTATTTATTATATGTCGTATTGTCGCCATGCTGTTCGTTGGGTTTTTAAACAGCGGTGACAGTTGGTATGTTACAGTGTTTGTCTTTTGGCAGCTGATCTAAATTTCTTTGTCAATTTTGCTGTCTTCTGTAAAAATGATTCCTAGATATTTAAATTATGTCTATTTTAGTTTTGTGCTGCTAACATACACATTTAGCTGTTCTGTTGCTCTGTATAGTTTAGTTTTGTGCTGCTAACATAGACTGTTCTGTTGCTCTGCATAGTTTAGTTTTGTGCTGCTAACATAGACTGTTCTGTTGCTCTGCATATTTTCATAGTTTCGGTTTCTGATAATCAACGTAGCAAATCACATTAAATCATAGAATAATCTTTCTTGAGTAAAAATAGTAGAATTTACGTTTTCATTATTTCAGTGCAGCAAAAGAATTGCCTTCATCACGTGAATACCGGAGAATATATTTTCTTTCTGTCGCCAACAAAACTTCTTCCCAGATAAACAGTTTTTATGACAATTTTTGTTTTTCTTTCATAAAATCTTTCTTCTATAACTCTAATAGACATACAGAAATATGATATTTTTGTGTAGCGATCAAAGAAAGAAACCAGAGTGGATTAAATAACGGTTTGATCATTTTTGTTTAGCAAATAATCTGTGCACTGACATATTTCTTACTTAATAATGTGTAGGCTACAGATCACGAGCACTGAACGACCGGCTTTCATTGTGTTTTACAGTATGTAATTTGTAGGATATTTTAGCTGGTGTGTTCAATTTCTTGTAAACAACAGGAATTTTTTAATGTATTTTTTACACATAAAAGGACACACTGATTTAGAAATATTAATCCACGGAGGGAAAAGTTCTAGGAAAGAGAACAAGAGGCAGACCAAGATTACAATGGACAATGGATTACATGGGTTTTCAGGGATCAACAAGGGAGTCAATTACAGCAAAAATGTTATAATTTTGTAAGAGAAGATTTAGGTAATTTTAGTGGGTCTCGACCCATCCATACATCAAACTGATCCAAAATTCATGCTGAAATCGGATATATCTCACTAACAGGCACATATAACGAAGCCAAGATGTAAGCCATGATAACAAACTCTGCTCTTTTGACTACATCCTAGTACCCAGTAACCGCTCTCTTGACTACATCCTGGTACCCAGTAACCGCTCTCTTGACTACATCCTGGTACCCAGTAACCACTCTCTTGACTACATCCTGGTACCCAGTAACCACTCTCTTGACTACATCCTGGTATCCAGTAACCGCTCTCTTGACTACATCCTGGTATCCAGTAACGGTTTCAGAATGAACGCAGCAGAAGAAATGCACAGTGTATGTGACTATATTCTCATCTACCTGTTGTTGTCGCAGTCAGGTCATTCAGCTTTGTGGACTATTTGGTGAACATGGCCAACTTTGATTCCACAAAAGTCTTGCGGGCAATCATATTATTCAATGTCTGCATAAATGCGTAATGTGAAACATAATATCTACATCAAAGTCTCTGATTAGAAATCTTCTTGTTAAAATCAATGCATCACCGCTGAGATTTCATGTCGAGCTATGGAGGCACAGCTGTGGAGAAAATAACTAATAGAAAAGAATAGCTTTAAAAGTCGCATTTCTTCCAGAAATCAAAACAAACATACAATCTGCATGTCTGCCAGCCTGCCTGTCTGCCAGCCTGCCTGTGTGCCTGCCTGTCTGCCTGCCTGCCTGCCTGTCTATCTATCTATCTATCTATCTATCTATCTATCTATCTATCTATCTATCTATCTATCTATCTATCTATCTATCTATCTATCTATCTATCTATCTATCTATCTATCTATCTATCTATCTATCTATCTATCTATCTATCTATCTATATATCTATCTATCTATCTATCTATCTATCTATCTATCTATCTATCTATCTATCTATCTATCTATCTATCTATCTATCTATCTATCTATCTATCTATCTATCTATCTATCTATCTATCTATCTATCTATCTATCTATCTATCTATCTATATCTATCTATCTATATCTATCTATCTATCTATCTATCTATCTATCTATCTATCTATCTATCTATCTATCTATCTATCTATCTATCTATCTATCTATCTATCTATTTATCTATCTACATACCTACATACCTACCTACCTACCTACCTACATACCTATCTATCTATCTATTTATCTATCTATCTATCTATCTATCCATCTATTCATTTATCAATCTATCCATCTATATATATATATCTATCCATTTATATATATATATATATATATATATATATATATATATATATATATATATATATATATTTATATATATATATATATATATAATCGTTTCTCTGCTGTTCCTGTAAGGCGTCGCAGGA
Organism: Meghimatium bilineatum; assembly: GCA_034231615.1. Taxonomy (NCBI): domain Eukaryota; kingdom Metazoa; phylum Mollusca; class Gastropoda; order Stylommatophora; family Philomycidae; genus Meghimatium; species Meghimatium bilineatum. The sequence goes on from CM067299.1 coordinate 5,080,689, forward strand.
TTAGATAACCAATTGGTTTTAGGGATACATCAGTTTTCTTGCATCTGCCTCGAGTGATTCCATTCTCTTGTTGCGTGCTAGTGTTGCTGGCCAGAATGAGTTCACACTTTTTATGTGGTTAAAACAATTAAAAAAAACAACGGATGCTTTCTATGAACGAAACTAAAAAGTACAAGAAAAAACTTCATAAGTGTATGTTCCTTTTAGCGATGATTACCAAATTTTAATCTGTGTTGAATTCAATTCCAAAGAGTAGTGATCCAGTGGATACCGTGACACTGTAACATTGAAGGGAATGAAGTTGCAGATATACTGGCCAAAGAAGGAGGAAAGTTACCTCAAGAAGACTATCTAGTCAGTTATGAAGAAGTGAAGACCATCATTAAAGGCAACTATAACAAAAAGTGGAAAGAAGACCACCCCAAATATAATGCAGATGACGGGTTTTACCAACTGTCCAGAAGAGACCAGGTTATCCTGCTGCGCCTCAGAACTGGTCACAACAAAATGAAACATCATTTGTACACCAAATTCAAAATAGGTACAACTGGGCTCTGCCATTGCAGCCTTGCGAATATGACAGCAGAACATATCCTACACGAATGTCCCCAGTATGCAGACCTGAGAAACAAGACATGGCCCACCCCAATCAGCGTCGAAGAGAAACTGTATGGCACAGTGGACACTCTAAAACAGACAGCAGCCTATATCATAGAATCCGGAGTCCCAACCTGACTGAGTAATGATCGCCGAAGAAGAAGAAGAATACAATTCAAATAATAATTAATTATTGTAATGAATTTTATCAATGTCAGATAAAGTGTAGGAGAAATTAAATTTAAAATAATTATCTAAAAAAACCATGTTCGAGAAAACTGAACTCTAATACTTGCCGAAGACATATGTGTCATGCCATAGAGCAAATACAACTGCGAGACAACGCATTTCCATTCTCTGGACTACATCCTGCTGGAAATCTAGTAGGACCATGGTCATGCTACAAGGGAAATCCAGCGGGAGTTTGAGAATGAACGCTGAAGAAGAAGTAGAACTCTAAAACAGTGCGTCCAGAGTCAGACGTCTTATGCACTTAGTCACGGCGGACTGTTATTAAAGGGCAACGAAAATTGTGTACATAATGGATGCACTGTTTTATTTCTATACACAAACCACAATTTGAATGTTATTGTGAGCGATAGGTGTGAAACACATGCGAAATGTTTCATTTTATCGAATAAATTACGAAACACTTCAATCGCAGAAACGATATAAGACACCGAATTTGTTCTAGAAAGTCGATAGTAACACGATAAATCCTAATAACAATTAAATAATTCGCTCAATAGATGCAACCGTTAGACATTTCCGAAATATATTCACAAATATTTGAACCGAGGTCTTAAGTCAAAGGTTAACCAATAGCATGACTGGTCAAGGTGTTCTGGACATTGGTAAAGCAATTCGATTTTCCAAAAGCGCTACGGACTAGAGAATCAATCAATCTGTACAATGGCCAAATATAGTCCATCTTCGTGCAGTTTCCGAAGCGCCTATAGCGAAAACCAAAAGCGTTAAAATTTACAGAATTATCGGCATATATATATATATATATAAAGCTAAGTGAAGTAAGGAGTAGAGTATACGCAGCGTGCACCACCGAAGCTAGATTCAAACGATGTTGGAGGTCCATTATATCCAGCATTATTTGCGACGACGGCACTTGATGATGATTGTGATGAGTGGAGTAAAAATGGACTGAAAATAACTTTTAAATCAATATTGTTTATTCGGTTTACGATTTAAACCCTCGATTTCTATTGACTCACAATGCATATCATTGGTCACACAGACAAAGTATAATCATAATAACCAATACAAATAACGGGATTAGTCAAACCAGCCATTAAGAGGGTTTGATTTTCCATTTTCCAATAGGTATTACAACTGTAGATGGTCATGACAAGACTACATGAGACATGAGAGTTATCGAGTGCAAACTTAGACCGAGTTACAAGACAACATAAAGCAGACAGGAAATTTAATTAATTCACTCTTGTACAAAACCTAATCAGTTGAAAGAGGAAATAATTGTGTTCACAAACTTAAGGACAATTCGTCATCTTCTGTAATTGGAAATAGAAACATGACATTCAGATAAAAGAAAAAGAATTGTGATGGGCAAACTTCAAATAGTACAATTTGATTTGTTCTATTCCATGTGTCAGAATGAGGAATAACAAACTAGAAAAATGTTCGTTTGTTGTTTATATCTCACGATGTCTGCCTATCATGATGTCAGCTCTTCGTGATGTCAGCTCTTCATGATGTCAGCTCTTCAGATGTCTACTTTTCACGATGTATACCTTCCACGTTATCTACTATTCACAATATCCACTATTCACAATATCTACTTTTTATAATGTCTAATTTTTATGATGTCTACTTTTTATAATATCTACTTTTTTGACGTCTAATTTTCATGATGTCTACTTTTTCTGATCTCTTTTTTATGATGTCTACATTTTATGATTTCTACTTTTTATGATGTCTACATTTCCTGATGGCGAATTTTTATTATATCTATTTTTTATGATGTCTACTTTTTATGATATCTACTTTTTATGATTCTACGTTTCCTGATGTCGACTTTTTATGATATCTGCTTTTTATGATGTCTACTTTTCCTGATGTCTACTTTTTATGATTTATACTTTTTATGATGTCTACATTTCCTGATGTCTACTTTTTATGATGTCTACTTTTTATGCTTTCTACTTTGTATGATGTCTACATTTCCTGATGTCGAATTTTTATGATGTCTTCTTTTCCTGATGTCTACTATTCACGATGTCTATATTTTATGATGTCTATTTTATGTGATGTCTTCTTTACCTAATGTTTACCTAAAATTTTATGATGTCTACATTTCTTGTGTCTATTTTTCACAATTTGTACTGTTCAGGATGTTTACTTTTTATGTCTACATTTCAAGTTTTCAACTTGTCGCGAAATCCTACGCTGACCATTCCCATAAGAAAAATGAAGAAGAATAATGAGAAAAAGAATTCTAGATATCTTTCATTTTTCCAACGACTTTATTGTATTTCTTTCCTCTTGTGCGCTACATCTTGTATGTTTCGTTTTGACTAGAATATAAGTCGACATTGCCTTGTCCTTTTAACGTGTTTACTCATTCTTCTTCTTCACCTGCTGCATTCATTCTCAAATTTCTGCAGAGCAGCAGGATGTATTCCAGGAACAGAACCCGCTGTGACATAGTTTATAGCTTTCCTGATATATCTGCGCCTTTGAACAAATTTAACCCCTGTTCACGGTGACTTCAAAGTTATATTAACCATGTTATTTTTGTCGTCCGTCACATGATGGTGATGACTATTTGTTACATCCACTTCAGGAAATTCAGTTAGTGTTACGTCATTGACTATGAGTTTGTAGATGACTAATAAGACATATCCTGTCCTCAAATGTCAATAGACAGTTCGAAAATCGGATGCCTATAATATATGGTTTTTGGTCTGCCCATGACATTCTAGCTACTCTCGGCTGTTGAGTTGCTGTATTTCTCCTTTGTCTGAATTATGCTGCACCTCGTTTGACTGTGCTTTAACGCTATATAGGACGGGGCAGCTAACACCACCCCACAAGGCGAAGCTTGGAACATAGTAATGAAGATTTGCTAATCACTGGAAACATACAAACACAGACACACTACTTTTCGATCAAAAGAACTTTATCAAGACTACGCACACACAAAAACGGCGAGTAACCTATCTGCCTCCACCTCATAACCTCTTTAGTCGCCTCTTAAGATATGCATGGACGGTAATCGATGTTGCTATTATTTGCTTCCCCTTCGGGCCTTGGCGACATACGGGCGTACTTCCTTCCTAAATATATTAAAAGCCTACATTTACAAACTAAGTATTTTTATTGTTATCTCCAATCTCTGCACTTGTCTATGTTTGTCGAATGAGACATCGACATTCTTCTTCACGTCAACATCTGCACTTGTCTATGTTCGTCGAATCAGACATCGACATTCTTCTTCACGTCAACATCTCAGCAGCATCGATTCAATATTCTTCTATTCATTTCAAGATTCTTTCCCGTTCTCCCATTCTTAGTTAATTACTCGTCTCGTGCTTCTAAAGCTTCTGAGAGTTTGCTACATTTGTAAAAGTCTAAGGTTCTTGAGATTTTGCAACATTTCTAAGTGTTTAAGGCACAAATAGAAAACATACACATCTGTCAGTGATTTTCCAAACTGCGAAAAAATACACTTCTCTAAAGACGAACTCTAAGATTTTCTGGTACAAATATCCGGTACAATATCTGATAAAAGACTTCAGTCAGACAAACAAACAAACACTGAGTGTATTTTAAGATATCCTTGTGGTAAAGTATTACAAGTTACGCAGAAAAATTAAATCGCAATTGCTGGAGCTGACATAATTCTCATGTTTTCACCGCCACCCATTCTCAGTTTGGACTGTAATTATTATGAAATTAAGGTAACTACGGCAACTAGTTCATTAGTCGGATAGCCAAGGTTTGATTTTTTTCCATTCCAAGTTAAACCAGAAACGACTCCGGAGCTCATCGGGATAGTCTAAGGAAATTCTGTGGAAGATGTATCATCTGTGACACTCGTTATTTTTGTGACACTCGTTATTTTTGTGACACTCGTTATTTTTGTGACACTCGTTATTTTTTACGTGCAATATTCGAAGATTGTATACACAATCTCAAACCTCAAACACATAGAGTTACGAATTTCACGACTTATATATATATATACCTATCAAACATTTTATTTATATATCTATCTATATATCCATATATGAGTGTATCTATGTATCATCATTTCTCCGTTTTTGCTGTCAGAGGTCGCAGGATGGAATGACGATTTGTTTTCGGGCTATGACACCGTTTTTTAAGTCACTGAATAAGCAGTATATTATAACGTATTAGAAAGTTGGGAACTCCTTTCAATCCACATTATTTTCCTCTGCATCTTGATGGTTCTATTTACTTATTGTGTGATCTTGCTGTTGGCCAATAAAGGTTCATTCTTATTAAGTGACCAAACATTTCAGTCTTCGTTTTTCAATATATTTTCCCAAGAAACGTTGTTCCAACAGTTCTTGTAATCTCTTCATTCCTCACATGATCTCTTTTTGCTCTGTTTGCTACTTCTCTTAGACATTCCATTTCACACGTAGTAAGTTTTCTCTTTTTTTATATTAGTGTCCATGTCTGACATTGATAACACAATGTTGGTATGAAGATTGAATTTATGATTTGCCTTTTAGTTCCCATCGGGATATATCTGTGTTTCAAGACACCGTCACAAAATTCCCAGTACCTTTCTCTAGATAGTATGTTATGTAAGTAGGACCTGACAGTGACAAATATAGTATTGTCTAAATAGGGCCTGACAGATGCAAATTTAGTATTGTGTAAGTAGGACCCGACAGATACAAATTTAGTATTGTCTAAGTAGGACCTGACAGATACAAATTTAGTATTGTGTAAGTAGGACCCGACAGATACAAATTTAGTATATTGTAAGTAGGACCCGACAGATACAAATTTAGTATTGTGTAAGTAGGACCTGACAGATACATATGTAGTATTGTATAAGTAGGACCTGACAGATGCAAATCTAGTACTGTGTAAGTAGGACCTGACAGATGAAAATATAGTATTATGTAGGTAGGACCTGACAGATGAAAATTTAGTATTGTGTAAATAGGACCTGACAGATATAGGAAATATAGGAAAGTAGGACCTGACAGAAAAAAATTTTAGTATTGTGTAAGTAGTACCTGACAGATGAAAATCTAGTATTGTGTAGGTAGGACCTGACAGATGAAAATCTAGTATTGTGTAGGTAGGACCTGACAAATGAAAATCGAGTATTGTGTAGGTAGGACCTGACAGATGAAAATCTAGTATTGTGTAGGTAGGACCTGACAGATGAAAATCTAGTATTGTGTAGGTAGGACCTGACAGATGAAAATCTAGTATTGTGTAGGTAGGACCTGACAGATGAAAATTTAGTATTGTGTAAATAGGACTTGACAGATATAGGAAATATAGGAAAGTAGGACCTGACAGAAACAAATTTAGTATTGTGTAAGTAGTACCTGACAGATGCAAATCTAGTACTGTGTAGGTAGGACTTGACAGATGAAAATCTAGTATTGTGTAGGTAGGACCTGACAGATGAAAATCTAGTATTGTGTAGGTAGGACCTGACAGATGAAAGTCTAGTATTGTGTAGGTAGGACCTGACAGATGAAAGTCTAGTATTGTGTAGGTAGGACCTGACAGATGAAAGTCTAGTATTGTGTAGGTAGGACCTGACAGATGAAAATCACGTGGAGGAAGACCAAGTTTATATCCAACGATAGAGACAAAATGAAAATCCTTGTCTGTGACCTATGCACCAGAGGAAACACCCTGGATAATCCAAATATTTTGTTTTTCACCGTATTTTTTGGTTACTTTTACACAGAGTAGATATTAACAATTGTTGTGAATTTCAGTGGTGACTATATATAAACTTTGTGTCATGTACCAACTCCGTCAAACAAAATGCACGGAAATAATCAAAACCATGAGGGAAAAGTCTTGTTTTCATCCTGCTTGTAGACCTTGTATGGTTGATGGACACGAATTTATCTAACATTGTCTCACTTTCTTTCACTTTTAAATTGTTTCAACTATCTATCTCTTCTTGTCACTGTCTGCTTGTTATGTGTTTCAACTATCTATCTCTTCTTGTCACTGTCTGCTTGTTATGTGTTTCAACTATCTATCTCTTCTTGTCACTGTCTGCTTGTTATGTGTTTCCACTATCTATCTCTTCTTGTCACTGTCTGCTTGTTATGTGTTTCAACTATCTATCTCTTCTTGTCACTGTCTGCATGTTATGTGTTTCCACTATCTATCTCTTCTTGTCACTGTCTGCTTGTTATGTGTTTCAACTATCTATCTCTTCTTGTCACTGTCTGCTTGTTATGTGTTTCAACTATCTATCTCTTCTTGTCACTGTCTGCTTGTTATGTGTTTCCACTATCTATCTCTTCTTGTCACTGTCTGCTTGTTATGTGTTTCAACTATCTATCTCTTCTTGTCACTGTCTGCATGTTATGTGTTTCCACTATCTATCTCTTCTTGTCACTGTCTGCTTGTTATGTGTTTCCACTATCTATCTCTTCTTGTCACTGTCTGCTTGTTATGTGTTTCCACTATCTATCTCTTCTGGTCAATGTCTGCTTGTTATGTGTTTCCACTATCTATCTCTTCTTGTCACTGTCTGCTTGTTATGTGTTTCCACTATCTATCTCTTCTTGTCACTGTCTGCTTGTTATGTGTTTCCACTATCTATCTCTTCTTGTCACTGTCTGCATGTTATGTGTTTCAACTATCTATCTCTTCTTGTCACTGTCTGCTTGTTATGTGTTTCAACTATCTATCTCTTCTTGTCACTGTCTGCTTGTTATGCTTGTTTAGTAGAAAAAACGTGAAGATGGAGAGTTAGTTCTCTTTAAGTTATGTCAGGCGCCTGCTCTGTTCTTTTAGTCTGTTTGAGTGAAAGCTATAGGCAAGCCAATAGATAAACATAGACTGATAGAGAAATATAGATAGATAAATATAGACTGTCAGATAAATATCGACTATTATATAAATATAGATTCTTAGATAAATATAGACTGTGAGACAAATATAGACTGTGAGACAAATATAGACTGTTAGATAAATATAGACTGAGATAAATATAGATTGTTAGATAAATATAGACTGAGATAAATATAGACTGTGAGATAGATATAGCTTGTGAGATAAATATAGACTATTAGATAAATATAGATTGTGAGATAAATATAGATTGTGAGATAAATATAGACTATTAGATAAATATAGATTGTGAGATAAATATAGATTGTTAGATTTAGACTGTTAGATAAATACAGACTGTTAGATAAATATTGACTGAGAGATAAAAAAAATAGACTGTTAGATAAATATAGACTGTTAGATAAATATAGACTGTTAGATAGATAGATAGGTAGGTAGGTAGGTAGGTAGGTAGGTAGGTAGGTAGGTAGGTAGGTAGGTAGGTAGGTAGGTAGGTAGATAGATAGATAGGTAGGTAGATCGATAGATAGATAGATAGATAGATAGATAGATAGATAGATAGATAGATAGATAGATAGATAGATAGATAGATAGATAGATAGATAGATAGATAGATAGATAGATAGATAGATAGATAGATAGATAGATAGATAGATAGATAGATAGATAGATAGATAGATAGATAGATAGATAGATAGATAGATAGATAGATAGATAGATAGATAGATAGATAGATAGATAGATAGATAGATAGATAGATAGATAGATAGATAGATAGATAGATAGATAGATAGATAGATAGATAGATAGATAGATAGATAGATAGATAGATAGATAGATAGATAGATAGATAGATAGATAGATAGATAGATAGATAGATAGATAGATAGATAGATAGATAGATAGATAGATAGATAGATAGATAGATAGATAGATAGATAGATAGATAGATAGATAGATAGATAGATAGATAGATAGATAGATAGATAGATAGATAGATAGATAGATAGATAGATAGATAGATAGATAGATAGATAGATAGATAGATAGATAGATAGATAGATAGATAGATAGATAGATAGATAGATAGATAGATAGATAGATAGATAGATAGATAGATAGATAGATAGATAGATAGATAGATAGATAGATAGATAGATAGATAGATAGATAGATAGATAGATAGATAGATAGATAGATAGATAGATAGATAGATAGATAGATAGATAGATAGATAGATAGATAGATAGATAGATAGATAGATAGATAGATAGATAGATAGATAGATAGATAGATAGATAGATAGATAGATAGATAGATAGATAGATAGATAGATAGATAGATAGATAGATAGATAGATAGATAGATAGATAGATAGATAGATAGATAGATAGATAGATAGATAGATAGATAGATAGATAGATAGATAGATAGATAGATAGATAGATAGATAGATAGATATAGACTATTTGTTCTGTGTGTTTTAGATGTTCGTATAGGAATAGGTTCTTCTGTTGAGATCATTGACATTATCTTGAACACAAATAGACGACTATGTCAATAGTTGGTTAATATCTGTAGAAGCGACGAACTAATGAATTATATATTACCAGTGTGATGAGACAGAACCGTCGCAGACAAACTAATCAACTGTATTGATGAAGCTTTGACGCCGTGGACTAATTCTTGCAGACAAAAAAGTGCTTAAAGCTTGCTCCATAAACAGTTTTACGAAGATGTGGAGTGTTCCTGACTTCATATTACCAGTCAGGTAATTCTGTGCTAGATTATCTGTCGTGATGGCGGTGTGAAGCTAATCTTCGGTACGATAATTAGAAAACAGTAATGTTCCAAAGATAAACCTATATTTTAGGAATAAATCTGAGGGGGAGGGAGAATATGTACATAATTCATTTTCAAGCTATGATAGACATATAGAACTGGTAGACAGTGAGATGGACGATGGTTACATGCAATTATAGACATATAGAAGTGGTAGACAGTGAGATGGACGATGGTTACATGCAATTATAGACATATAGAAGTGGTAGACAGTGAGATGGACAATGTTTACATGCAATTATAGACATATAGAACTGGTAGACAGTGAGATGGACAATGTTTACATGCAATTATAGACATATAGAAGTGGTAGACAGTGAGATGGACGGTGGTTACATGCAATGATAGACATATAGAACTGGTAGACAGTGAGATGGACGGTGGTTACATGCAATGATAGACATATAGAAGTGGTAGACAGTGAGATGGACGATGGTCACTGTTAGGAAGAACAAAGCACCAATTTCAGATACTTATACTTCATATTTTACTTGATGACGTAGGTCAACTGAACAGCTGTTTGTTTTCTGTGTTAGTATAATATATAAACATTGAGGGTTTATTATTAAAGAAAACTCATTATGCACCAAACGGGATTTGAACAAAGTCGGCTTATGTTGAACAAAGTCGGCTTATGTTGGATCTTACTAGTTTCGCAAATGAGTGAACCCGTCTTCCACCACACAGCGTCAATAGAAAAGATGCAATTTTAGTCAAGACGTTCAATTTGTCTATTCCCAAGCTACTGATTATGAACCAGTCGAACGATGACAACAACAACACATACACTGTACAACTACATAAATCCCCCGAGAGCAACACACATTTTAACATCAGCACAGTATTTTTAAAGTGGCGGAACCCGTCAGTTCTGCATTGACTAATATTGTCTACTTGTAAACATAAATAACATAGAAATATAAACTATGTTTCCTGTGTTGGAGATTTCTATTCTTCAACACCATCACTCTAATCTGTTCACTTTCTTTTGCCTTCTCTCTCTCTCTCTCTCCCTCAAACACTTTCTCACTCTCTGTCGCCTTGTCTATCTCTATCACCCACTTTTTCACTCGCTCTGTCGTGTACACTCTCATGTCTTGCTCTGTAGTACACGCCCACTTTCTGTCATAATCTTTCTCATGTTTTGACAATCTATCTTCAACTATCTAACTTTCACTCTCGCTCTATGTCCCACTTTAACACACTTACTTACACTCTATCCTCTACTCTCGATCTTTGCCGCCGACTTTTTCTGTTGTCTATTGATGTGGACGAGCATGTAGGGTCTGTGCCTTACGTGCCGCCTGCAGGGTAAGGATGTTGACGTGAATTTCTAGCCTCTAACATGCAGCAGCAAATGGTCGCCGCGGCAGCTGCTTGTCTGCTCTAATAGCAAGCTTCTAGCATATTCCTTCTCGTGCACGGACGTACACATTGCAATACCTTATGCCGTTCACAATCACCCACGGTAGCCGTAGTAGTAAAAGCATGTGTGATTTTATCACCAAGAGACATCAAATCATGGAGACAGAAAAAACGTGCTTCCCGTAGAGAGAAAATAGCAAACATACAACTCCTTCCCGCCACCCCCCCCCCCGCACCCAATGCTGATCTTGCGTCTCCACAATGTGACAGGATATTATACGTATGAGACTTTTCAGTTATCTCTAGATACACCAGAGAGACGCTACAACACTGGGAACCTGAGAAACTATAGTCCAGCATCGCATGCAGTGAAGAACTATTCGCAACACCTTCTCGAGATATTCCTATTACATAAAGTTTGCTATGCGGGACGACCGATGGCTTGGCGGGATAACCAGGACTCTACTTCTTCTCTTCTCATTTACAATGCTTTCCTTGTCGTCACAACAACAACATTTTAATCCTCATGATGCACGTTTTGTGAAATTCTTTTAGGAATGAGCACTAAACTAGTTGAGGGAGGGGCACTGACTCACAAAGACAGACATCACCAGAAAGCTGTATAGGGGCTTGATGAGCGTTCACATACAGCATCGTTTATCAAAAACAGCAGACTGTCTCATGGATGATTCTATTTGTTCCATAGTTTCTGTTTGTTTCGTCTCACACGTATGTAGTCTTTTTATATGTAAGGTTTACTATTGCATGGGTGGTTTATCTAGTGTGCCATTGCTGAGACTCACACACGTAAAATAAAGAAATATCACTAAAAACATATTCTAGAAAATAGAGACATAAAACTAATAAACAAATAATAGAAAACATACATAACGCTAACAAGTAGATTATAAAATATAGAAAAATGTCACTAACAAACAGGTTATAGAAAATAGTGTAACAAAAAGCAGACAGATTCCAGAAAACAGTGTTAACACAACCGTGTGTGTCGACCCAAAAGTAGAAACTAAATATTCTCTCCGGGACACACTGCCAGACACTCAAGTTACTGCGTCAGCAGTAATTATGAGACAGAAATACACAGCTAAAATTAGAATTTAAACGACCATAAATGTTCATATTTACAAAGATGGTGAATGTTATAAATCTTAAAATCGATAAATAAAAAATTGATAGCTAGAATATAAAATAATTCCGCAGTGTTGCAAAAAAAAAGAAGAAATATTCAAAGGAGATTCTAGAACGCATTGTACATAAAGTCAACTCTCCTGTGTCTACAGGAAAAACCGGTTGTTTATTTTTAAATGTCTTTCATGTGTACATTATGGAATCTATTTATTCCTGCAGTGACGAGAAGATGTATTTCAATGGCCAGCCACGAAAACTAATGTAGAAGTGCCCTCAGAGATGCTGGAGTAGAAAGACAAATAATAGAAAAACTTAGAAGTAGACAGTCAAGAATTTTAGGGAATGTGATGAACATTATAGTAGCCACCGAAAAAATCTAGTGGAGAAGGGACAGAGGAAGACAAAGAGAGAAGCTTTCGGATAGGTTGTCACTAAGGCACAAAATATGTCACCAACTGAACTTATTAATAACATAAGAGACAGAGTTGTGAAGAAACATGATCGCCTATGCAACTCGGCATGCAACTTTATTGATTGAGTAACGATAATTATAAAATTCTACATCTATTAATGTATGTATCATAAACATGTACAATGAAATGGCAACTAGAAGATCAAATCGATGCCTTTGAGGTGTGGATATATAGAATAATAGGGAGAACATCATGGAAAGATAAGGAAAAAAAACAAAGTGGTTATAACAACACTTCCTATGAAAAAGATAACTGTTGAAGAAAATAAAGATCAAACAAATAAAGTATTATGGACACATTAAAATACATGACAACCTGTTGAAAACTTACTTGAGGGGAAAGTCGAAGGGAGGCGAGTAAGAGGTAGACAGAAATACAAGTGGGAGAGAAGGATCAAGAGATAAAAAGGATACTGTCTAGCAGAGTGCACCACCAAAACAATAGACAGGGAATGTTGGAGGTCCGCTGCAGCCATCCTTCGTTGCTTAAACGGCTCGTGGTGATGATGACTTCTGCAATAGAATTCAGAAGATGGAGAACTGAAAAGTTATGTGTTTTTTGTGTTTTCTTTCTGGGAAAGAGTTTTCTAAATGTTGCCAATTGAAACATAATTTTGGCACGAAAGACTACAATATTTTTGGACTGAAAAAACAACACACCATGTGGTAGTTTGCGTGCATCTTGATTTACAACTATTTCATACGGAATCTCCGAGTAGGAATTTCAAAGAAGAGGTCAGGGGGAAAACAGATTATATCTGTTGATGCATGACTCTTCTTAAAATAAGAGATTCAGCTCTTCTGTGTACATCAGGATGTTTGGTTACTTTACGTTTACAGTAAGGGGAGGGGGAGTGTTACTTTCGTCTGTTTTCGTCTGTAATATCTTCTGTGTGATGAAATTTGTGATGACCTCTTTTGTTACAAAATTTAAGAGAGGGGTTTAACCCCCATTTTCGCTACATTATATCTGTTCGTTAAACTTTTTTTTTTCCCTTTCAGCGTCAGGGGTAGCAGAGTTTTCAGGAGACATTCGATACATTCCTATTAATAAAAATCATATTCTCATTTGCTAAATGGATGGAGGTTTATACCCCTCCCCCAAGCACTCCTATCTACGGCCTTGTCTGACTATTAATAAATGTAGCTGTCGAAGTCACACGGTAGTAATCAATATGAACCATGCATGCAAATTTTAAATAATTCACAACTGAACTAGAAAACCAAGAGGCGAAGCTTGTAACATGGTAATGAAATTTTTTTAATCACGGGAAACACACAAAATAACACACAAATCGACGTTTCGATCAAAAGGCCGTTATGACGACTACATGCACAACAAAAAAGGACGAGTAAGAACGGCACCATTGACTTTCACAAGACAGAGCAACAACAAAATGTGTATGTACTCGTATATGTAGGCGGTATTCGAACCTGGTACTTTGGATGTCACAAATGCGCTTTGCACCAAACCGCCACAGAATCGACATGGTGGCTGTTTGAGGCATATCTAAACTTACCTAATTCAGATACGATTTATGGTGTATGAACTAGGGCCCTCCAGTGTGTGTGATGTGATGCTGCCGTGTGTAGTTCTTGCATGTTGTAGAAACCGGAAGTCATGCCCTATTTGATGGTTGTTCTGCGCAGAATGTTTGACTTCCTCTCTCTCTCTATTTTTTCAATCTGGAACCGATTGTAATGTTTTTATTGGTAGTTTGTTTTCATTCATTCTAAGAACATGTCCAACAAAAGTTAACTGTTTTATTCTTACTGTTGTAGAAACATATTGTTGTTTGGTATCTTCTCTTGCTTGCTTGTTTGACTTGTCTTCTTACCGTTGTAGAAACATATTGTTGTTTCGTATCTTCTTTTGCTTGCATGTTTGACTTGTCTTCTTACTGTTGTAGAAACATATTGTTGTTTCGTATCTTCTCTTGCTTGCATGTTTGACTTGTCTTCTTACTGTTGTAGAAACATATTGTTGTTTGGTATCTTCTCTTGCTTGCATGTTTGACTTGTCTTCTTACTGTTGTAGAAACATATTGTTGTTTCGTATCTTCTTTTGCTTGCATGTTTGACTTGTCTTCTTACTGTTGTAGAAACATATTGTTGTTTCGTATCTTCTCTTGCTTGCATGTTTGACTTGTCTTCTTACCGTTGTAGAAACATATTGTTGTTTCGTATCTTCTCTTGCTTGCATGTTTGACTTGTCTTCTTACTGTTGTAGAAACATATTGTTGTTTGGTATCTTCTCTTGCTTGCTTGTTTGACTTGTCTTCTTACCGTTGTAGAAACATATTGCTGTTTGGTATCTTCTCTTGCTTGCATGTTTGACTTGAATTCTTCTCAGTCAATGTAGTAAGACATTTATTTTCAAATTTATATAATTTATTCTCTAATACCTTTGTTAACTTGCAGCTTTTATAAGCATACGTTTACACAGATATTACATTCACCGCTCGTAGTTTGCTATATTTACTTAATATTTGTTATTCCCAAACGAGGCTAACGGTAATGTTTTATGTGGTTCAAAAGTGATAGAGAATTGACTGCACTGTACTCAGTTTTACAGTATGTTAGTAACATCATCGTTATAGCACTCCGGACAAGTTCATAGGTGCTCAGATAACAATTTCAGTATGTTCTTCGTGTGGTAACTGACTGTTCTGGTTCTGTATTGGTTGATAACTCTTTTATTGATTCATATATGCTTCTAGTTTATTGCTACGCCATGTTTCACTCACAAATCACGCAATCTAGCGACAGTTTCGAAACAATTATGCATTACTACGCAACGTTCCTCTCACAAGGCACGCAATCTAGCCATAGTTTCGAAACAAGTATGTATGCGCACCCATGTGTACTCAGTCCTACTCAACAGAGTAGCCCGCCGCCGGCCAGGAGTACGAGCATGTAAGTTATTAGCATCAGTGATCCTCTTTGTCTACAGCTATTGTTCTCAAACTCCTGCACAATGGCAGGATGTATTTCAGAAAACGAAATGCAATATGTCGTGGTTTTCAGCTAAGCTGGACGCCATTCGGTCTGGTACATTCGACTTCAGGATGCTTCCTCGATCACTTTGTCCCTACGTGGCACGGGTCGACAGCGTGTTTTTGGTCCGATAGACAGAAAGCAGAAATATACATCTGTTCGCGGGCCGCATGACAAGAAGCTAAGATTAAAGCTTCATTAGCGATAATGATATGTCTAAATATACATTTTAATATTTTCAACTGATGGACAGTTAGATATGTATATTGAGGTACAGACAAATCTATATAATTTATTAAAATCAAGTGCTTCTAGACCAGAATCAATATAAGCACTTGAATTTGGCAATGTTTAGGAGCACCGAGAGTCTGCCGTTAAGATTTTTTTCTTAAGGATTGGCGGCCTCAAACATTTGGGCTGGCGGGCCGTGTCAGTCCTCGGGCTGTAGGTTACGACTACCTAACCTATATGGGATGGAATAGAGAATTTCCCCTCATAACCTTCATAGTTTCCTCTTATGACATTCATGGAAGGTAAACAGTATTACTATTTTTTGCTCCATTTTCGGGCTCTGTTCAACACAAGGACGATCTTAATTAAGGATGATCTTGACGACCTGAGAAAGCACTTACCTTATCACTCCCTCGTTCAGCCATACCTGTACAACATTACACTGAAGTGAAATCAAGTATGGTAGACTCCTCTCATCTGCAACAGGCGTAGCTTGGAATGTTGTAGTTACTTTTCGTGCATCACTAGAAACACACATAATGATAGACACAAATCGACGTTTCGACCAAAAGACCTTTATCAAGAATAAATTCGAAACATAAAACGACGAGTAAGAACAACACTCTTGACATTCATATCGCAGAGCTAAATATAGATATAATCAGGAAGACTTAACACTAGAAGATCAGAGGTGAAACAACACAAATAGAAAATAAACAAAATACATTCAAATATTGGTGAAACAAGACCGAGAAATGGCTGAACATGATACCATCCATACGACTGACGGGCATTTATCTCAAAGAGTTCAATTGTATCCAAATATATATATATATATGGTTACGTTTACTACATTTAGTTCAACGCACATTTCATAGGTTCACATTTAAATACAAATCCTAGTTATGTCAATCCATATGTGAAAGAACAGTTTAGTCGGTACACATGTGAGATACAAAATTGTTGTTTTAATATTTCTTTGGATCACATCAAACATTGTGTAACTAAAACATAAGTTTTAATTTAAAACCGTATTTGTTCTTATCCTGTAGGCAACGCTGAAAGTGTTGTTCGTATATGTATAACTAACCCTTGACAGTCATGAAGCACGAATAACACGAGGGTGAACGCGCTGTTCTCGGTAGAAAATATGGTTCATTACGGGATATTGTGTCCCCACACATTCCAACCTTTTAATATTGGGTTTGATTTCATAAGTGGATTATCTTTTGTGACGCATGATAAAACAAAAACACAAAGCATCTGCTACCGATCATTCGATCTGCACAGTGCACTGAGATCTCCTCCGCCCACATGGAACTTTCAGGGAGAGGGAGGGGATCTTTTAGTGCGTTGCAAGCAAATCAATTGATGTTGGGTTGTGTGCGCCTTTAACAAAAGCTCGTTTCGTTAAAAATATATGATTTATTTCGTTAAAAGCGTGGACATATTTTCCCGTAAAGTACCGAGAATAGTTATAAGCCAATTGGTAATTACCATAAAAAGTTACCATTACACGAAAACAAAGAAGTAACGCAAGGAACCTCATTGGAATAATATTGTTCGTGTGTGAGCTGGTGAGACGTTTTTGCCCAAAAGATCGAAAACACAAAAATGATAATGGCCGAGGTACAATGAGAATGGTTGTAACATCTCAAGCATAATAACAGCATTAAATTGGTGGGGGTTTTTTAAACAACCATATATCAAAAAATAAAAATTGACAAAAATATATCACCTGCTACAGAACATAACACAAGAAGACAGATCAATGTAATTTGGCTAATTCCTGGCACTCTTGTTTTGTCATCGCACGCAAGTAGTGATTTCCACAGTCAAGAAATAAATAGCTTTGTTTATTTTCTTTGGATTTTTGTCCATGTGTAAGAGTGGGTTGATGGCTCGATTGGTAGAGCATATAAGGACAGCTGTCTTCGATGAATTTTACACTTGGAATAGACTTGCAATAGCGATTATAGCGAATAATGATGAAACGTTGATCAAGTACGGGAACTGTATTATTGATTGATTATTCGTTATTGATTACTGATTATCGATTATATATTCTTGTAGTTAAGGATTAATTTATCAGTTAGAATGATCCTAGTTCACATCTAGCTATTTTAGCAGTCAAACAGAAAAATAAATGGCTGACATGTGAGAACAAAGGAAAGTTATCTTTATTCTAACTCGGGTTTCCCCGTATGTTCTTCGGTTGGTTGGTTGCTGATCCAGCGGTCCATGGGCTCATGCCCTTTGACCCAATGTCATTGTGTGATATATGCATGTGTTTGTGAGCTGTTGTTTTGTTCCATATAATGTGTTCCATTTATCTGGCCCTGGAGGGAGAAGCATTTTTCTAATGTCATCAACTGCTAGGCATTCAAATAGGTGGTGGTCAACAGTTTCATAGGGATGAGTGTACAACCGGTACCCTGGAGTGTGTTGTGGTTGTATTCTGTTCAGGTGATTGTTAAGCTGTACATGTTGTGTGCGCAGTCGGAATATGATACTCTGGTCTTTTCTTTCCAGGAGGTTGATATTGTCTTTAGGATTTGGGCTGGTCATATATTTATAGATTTCCCTCCCCGTGTTTTCTATGGCCCATCTGTTCATCCAATTTTCTTTGTTCACAGATTTCAGAATCATTTTAACTGTGTGCAGTGTTGTTTCTGTATAAGGCTGTTCTTCGCGTGTTTACTATTCCCAAAGCGTGCAAGTAAATTAAATGAACTCTTGGTATCCTTGTGGGTAATAGATGGTGGCTCACGGGCTTTATTTCAATCAAAGAATTCGCCAACATTTGGTTGTTAGCACAATGTCCTGTGATGTGGAAAGTTGTACGGTGCGCAACGTTGTATGGTAAGAAAAGTTCTATGGTTCCCTTATATGATACGCAAAGTTGTATGGTAAGAAAAGTTCTATGGTTACCTTATATGATACGCAAAGTTGTATGGTAAGAAAAGTTCTATGGTTCCCTTATATGATACGCAAAGTTGTAAGAAGAAACATAGCGATAGAAGTGTATACAACTCTAAAATTATATATATATCTCGTGTCATGGGTGTTCCTTATAACGAACACTTTCCAACACAGGCATGCCATCTACTAGCAATATACTATTGCAAAGTGCATAATTTAGTTTTCCATGTATGAAATCTTGAAATCTTCAGACACGTATTCCACACGCGAATATATATATATATATATATATATATGTGTATGTTCGTCTATCACACGTCATGATGATGATGACCATTTGTTACATCCACTTTACAAAATTCAATTAGAGTTATGCCCATGTCTAATAGTTCGTAGATAGCTAATAAGCCTATATATATATATATATACAGTGGCGGGCAGAATCACCACTGTTAACAAATGTCAATACTTCTTATACTATAAATGGCAGTCTGACCAGACTTTAGTTTTGATGTTAGGTGATCCCAGCAAGTTTCCGTAGCAACTCACCAAGTTTCAGTACATCTCACCATTAGTGAGGACTTAAGTGGCCAGAATAATGTCAAGACGGTATTATATCTCTCCGCGTACTTTGAAACATTTGAGATCTGACGGATGAACAAGCATCAATTATTTGCTGCCGAAGACTATCCTCACCATGCACCGGAGTTTGACAAACAAAGGTTTTTACGTATCCCCATAGAAGGAAATTTAAGATGGTAAAATCTGGTGACCTTGGTAGCCATTCAATGGGATCTAATCTTCCATTCAATTTGTCTGAAAATTGTTGATGAAGATAGTTTCTTATTTCATTGACATAATCTGGGGGTGCTCCATCTTACTTTATTGGCATAATCAGGGGGTGCTCAATCCTACTTCATTGACATAATCTGGGGGTGCTCAATCTTACTTCATTGGCATAATATGGGGTGCTCCATCTTACTTCATTGACACTGGGGGTGCTTAATCCTACTTCATTGACATAATCTGGGTGTACTCCATCTTACTTCATTGGCATAATCAGGGGGTGCTACATCTTACTTCATTGACATAATCAGGGGGTGCTACATCTTACTTCCTTGGCATAATCTGTGGGTGCTCAATCTTACTTCATTGACACTGGGGGTGCTCCATCTTACTTCATTGACATAATCTGGGGTGCTCCATCTTACTTCATTGGCATAATCTGGGGGTGCTCAATCTTACTTCATTGGCATAATCTGGGGGTGATCCATCTTACTTAATTGGCACAATCTGGGGGTGTTCCATCTTACTTCATTGACATAATCTGGGGGTGCTTCATCTTACTTCATTGGCATAATCTGGGGGTGCTCCATCTTACTTCATTGACATAATCTGGGGGTGCTCAATCCTACTTTATTGACATAATCTGGGGGTGCTCCATCTTACTTCATTGACATAATCTGGGGTGCTCCATCTTTCTTCATTGGCATAATCTGGGGTGCTCCATCTTACTTCATTGACATAATCTGGGTGTACTCCATCTTACTTCATTGGCATAATCTGGGTGTACTCCATCTTACTTCATTGGCATAATCAATAATAGGTAGTACTGCTAGTAGAATTGTATGAAAATAATACTCACGTGTAAGACAGGTAATGGAGTTCTACTGGATAATGACTGATACACTAATACTGTCGGATGCCTACATGAATTAATATACACAACAAAACACAGAATATAATCATACAAATGACAATACACAGGACATAATCGACGTTTTCGGCCAAAGGATCTTTCTCAAGATACGTACATAACATAAAAACATAAAAATACAAGAAGAAATGAACAGACCACAACAAGCGTGCCCGAGTGAAATATGGTAGTCTTCATTGGCGTAGACTGGACGTGCTGCATCTTGCTAGCATATAGATTCTTCTGGAATTCCAGGAACTTCAAAATGTGGAGAATGTTTAGATATGTTACTCCTCTGACCGTGATTTCGGCGACGAAGAATGACCCCGATCACAGAAGTCGAAGATAAGGCACACCCCACGTTAAGTTTGTGACTGTCTCGCTAATTCTCCTTTTCGACATAGGGATGTTCATTTCTTCACTTCTAAAAATTTCAATTTTAGTTTTCTATTTAAGACAACAATGAAAAATCATTAAATAGATAAGAACATGTTGACATTTGTTATTAAATAGATAATAAATATTAACATTTATTTTCATATAGATAAGGAAACACTGATATTTGTTATTGGTCGTGAATTCTTCCGAGCATTATGTACATGTAGCAAAGATGGCTGATGCTATAGCATATATGTTGTATCTAATATAGCATATATGTTGTATCTAATATCTGTGACGTTAAAGACATCTTAACTAATATATCTTACAGGTTCAAAGATAAATAATTTCTCACTAAGGCAGAAAGACTACTAGCAACAGGTGTGGCCACTTCTCAGAGAAATAAGCGCCAGGAAAACATACAATGTGTTTTTTCCGACTAAACCAAGCAATTACCACAAACGTGACAATCAATATCACAGATGAATGAAGGAAAGAAATGATGTGGTGGCGGAGTAGACGTTTTACTCGGATGCTGACATCGCGGGAAAAGAAGATCAATAGCTCTGAAGATTTGCTGTTCTTTGTTTATTTTTAGTTGTCTATAGTGCTCTCGTGCGCTGAAATATAACAGCACAAATAGTTGGAGAAAATATAACAGCACAAATAGTTGGAGAAAATATAACAGCACAAATAGTTGGAGAAAATATAACAGCACAAATAGTTGGAGAAAATATAACAGCACAAATAGTTGGAGAAAATATAACAGCACAAATAGTTGGAGAAAATATAACAGCACAAATAGTTGGAGAAAATATAACAGCACAAATAGTTGGAGAAAATATAACAGCACAAATAGTTGGAGAAAATATAACAGCACAAATAGTTGGAGAAAATATAACAGCACAAATAGTTCGAGAAAATATAACATCGCAGTTTGATAAGATATAATAGCACGCATAGAGAAAATATAACATCACAAATGTTTCAATAAAATATAACATCACAAATGTTTCAATAAAATATAACAGCACGAATAGTTGCACAAACAGCAATAGCTATATATTGACACGTGTGAACCAGATATTATAACAAAACACCATGTAACTGAGGATGTTCCTCCTTCGCAAGCGAAGATGAGCATGGCATGAAGAACAATAAATGTGATGAACAAGTAGAAAAATAAACATTTGTGATTGTCCAATTGGTGTGTGAGTTCGTAGATGCCCGATAAGTCCGATTCGTGCCAGAAAAGTTCTATTGCGGTGCATGCATGAGTGTTGAGGGTTCGGGATAGGAGAATTTTTCGGATTTGTCCATCCTCTTTCATCGCTTGTAAATTGCCCGCAGTGTTCTTTTTTTTCCTTCAAATTTAGTGATGCCAACAGTGATCTTGGTGTACCAAACTGAGCAATCAAAGGCTGTAGTCTCTCAGGAGCTAGGATCGGTGCTGCAGTGCTTGAGAGAGAGATTTAAGGTGATCCTTGAAGCACTTTTTCTGCCCTCCGCTTGAATGTTTATCATCGCACAGTTCCCCATATAATAATCTCTTTTAAAGGTGATTGTCTGGCATACGGACAATGTGGCTACTCCAGTAGAGTTGGGACCTAGTCAGCAAGGCATTGATGCCAATGTTTTGATCGGGGGTGCATCCGCGTAGTCCAATTTTCGTGATGTATTTGAAAGACAGTGTTGGAGATGAGTAGGTTATATGCTGTGCATGGTTCGAGCAGTAGCTGTCCATTGCTATTGCATTTTCCAATGCATGCCTCTCCAGCACACCATCCCAGGACGCCCAGTCCGAACACACTCGTGCGTTAAAGTCGCCAAGGATGACGAGTGTGTCGGATTTGGGAATTTCCAAAATGACAATTTTTCAAGTCTTTTTCATAGAACTATTCTTTCTGTTCATCGGGGTTCGTCACAGTCGGGGCTGCGCTAAAGAATGTTGCATGCCGTTTTTTTTTAAAATGGAAGGCGAACAGTCATCAGACGATCACTAATGCTTTTTGGAGGTCCAGCCATCTTTCTGGCTAGGCTGGATTTAATTGCAACGCCAACTCCTGCTTCGTCATTGACTTCTTTTTTTCTGCCAATCCAGAAGAGGGAATGTCCAGCGCCTTGTTCCACAAGTTCACCTTCCTCAGGCAGTCGTGTCTTGCTGAGGGCTGCGTTGTCACTTTTGTACCTTGCTAGTTCTTTCGCTACAAGTGAGATGCGTCTTTCTGGCCGTGCCATCTAATCGCGGTCCAGTAGGACGCGCACATTACATGCGCCAATTGTGAATGGACTCATTAATTGTTCTTGTTTTCTTGTAGTTCTTACCGCTGAGTAAAAATGACCCCGCCAATCGCGGTATGCTGGCCTCGGTGATGGTGAGGCAGCCAATTTTAAGGGCACATTTTGTAACCCCTTCCTCTGGCTAATAAGGTGAGCAGTGCGCTTTTTTAATAGGGCTGCTCAGCCACCCAGACGTCTGCCGGAATCCAGTGATATCTCAGTGTCACTGGAGAACGACCACATGTCCTGAGCCACCTACGTGCAAGTTTGTGACTTTGGCTGCCAGTGTATCGAAACCTGCCACTTCGCCACTCGCACATCGCCGCATGACTTCTCTGTGATGCTTGATGAGATTATAAAAGCCATGACTTGCTTTGGTTAAACTGAGGGAGAGTTGCTCGATGCCGGCAGCCTCACTATCTCGATCCTACACATATTGTCTCAGTGGCAAGACGTGTCGAGACGACTGAGTATGTGTCGGGGTGCAGTAGATGACCACCGTGCCTTACTGTCTCACCGTTCTCTTTGACGCATTACGACGCTAGCTGAATGACGCCTTTCTGCCCAGTGGCCATGTTAGTTGAGCTCCTTTACGCAGTGCGTCACATCCAGACTTTACATGCTGGACAAAACATGGGGGTCCATACATCAGAAGCTATGGGCACAAATTCCATTTGCCACCTTCACTGATTTTAAACGCCGAAGCAGTATCGGAAGTGTGGTTGCTGTTGAATGCGGACAGCGATTATGATCCACATGTGAAGGCTAGATAGAAGAATAGTTGAAGGAGGAAGAGTTTGGTCCTATTAGCACTTGAAGACGCCCCTATTCTATCCAAGTGATCACTATAGCCGTTAAACATGATTTGATGTTTCTCCGACCCTGCTAAAGTTTTCTGACTGAAGACTTGTGGCACTGTGCTCATGTGATAAGGCACATTTAATATCCATGAAATTTAACGGGGCTTTTTAAACTCAGTTTCCTCTCCACTTTGCTAGTGCTAAACATGATTATAGCTATCAGGTCTAGTTTGACCGGGTGACATCGTGAACGTGAGTGAACAGAGCGGTGTGTAGATAGATACCTGTTGACTGGTGTGTGAACCGTTACATTATCCGAGGTTACAGAATTGTTACTTCGCACACTTAATAATACATAAAAACACAAGTTAATATTGTAATCCTTGGCAAATAGAAGTAACATCCAGGACTTGGAATATATCACACGGTATAATGCATGTCGGAAAGATGAGTACAGTGTATTTAAACACAATTTGGCGACATAAGAGAAATTCGCATCCGTCCTACCGCCATGTTCATTGCGTCATTTCCATGTAACTATCACACAAACAACTATATTTTGACAAGTGTAAACTAGATATTGACCTGGATTAGGTTATGCTGAAGTCAGGGGAAACGAAAGAGCTGATGTGTCGCCTGGTAAAGTCTTGGTGAACGGAACTCAGATGAGAGAGGATTGAATTGATTAGAGCAGACATGGATACCCTACGAGAAGACGAGGAGGCCGTCGACAGAGACAATGTACATATTTAGAGAATGGTAGAAATGGGAGTGACTAGAGGCGATAAGAGAAAGATTTCCCTCTCCGGAAAGATCAGAAGAACGCGCAATCAGCAACTGACTGGGACACTGAGCTTATACACTTTTAGATGGCTGACGGAACGGCAAGCAGAGCATATATGGGAATGCCCCAAGTGCTGTGACGCTTGTTCCTAATCAAGAATCAATAAACTAGATATTACAACAAAACAACAATAAATTAAATTTTCATTGTAAAACTTAAAAATTAAGTTTGTCTTTAGTTATCAACTATTGGGTCAAATATCATGAGCTTATGGGCCGCTGAATCAGCAAACAGGTTGCGAGCTACTTTGGGTCAAAGGTCATGAGCTATTGGACCGCTGCATCAGAAACCAGATAAAATCCTGCGGGATGTTTTGCTCCTATCCCCAGGAATTGCTCTTACTTCCTATGTGTAGTGGGGTTGTTTCTTAGAGCATTTTTCATACCCAGGAAGACTTCATCATTCCACTCAGAGGGGGGGGGGGTATATATCACGAGACGAACTGATAGTTTGCCTGGGTCACCCAGTTCGCATCTTTCCTTCGAAGAGACGCTTCGCAGCCAGCGAAATATTCCTCGCATAGGAAGACCATTCCACTGTCACCTTCGTGTCCCTTGGTTCCACTTTCTTCTGTATGAGCCGTGTTTGGCAACGGCGACATAGATTCAGGGTTGATACACCTTCTTGTGCTTTGCCAAATACGTCGGTGGTCTGGGATTTGACCTGCGCATTTCTCACGCACTCGCCTCATCTGTGATGGCCTTCCGCTGCAGGTAAGCAAGATGAAAAGTGAACGGAATTCGTTTCGTCATAGTTTACAATTTTGCTGCGATATATGCACTTTTTAGTCTGACACATCCCACATCAGCATGGCTTCTGGGGCACTTCACCCTATATGGCATGGTACAATCAACTTTACCCCCTAGCTTCTTTAGTTTTTTTCCCTACGACATGACTAGAAGGCACACAATGTTGCTGTTCTTTGCTCCCCTTTCAGGTCACAGCAACACAATGACCGGCTTATAATATTCTTCTTCTTCATTCTCAAACTCCCATTGGATCTAACTTGTCGCAGGAGACTGGTTCTACTAGATTTCCAGATGGATATAGTCCAGAGAATGGAGATGTGTAGCATCGCCGTTGTATTTACGCCAATGGCTATGGACATCCGTCTTCGGTGAAGCTTACATTACAATGTATGACAATTAACCCTGATATTTACTTTTCTGCGACATTCCCCCTAGGCGGATTTTTTACCAACCCTCAATCCATTTCAAGATTATTTTTTTCTTTGCGACTATCCAGAACATCACAACGGCCACCTGATGGCAATGTGGCCACATTGAGACCCATTCTTCTCTACCATTTCATTTGTCACCCGAGTCTGTCCAGGTTTCTCTACAAATATATGTTAGAAAATTATTTGTTAGTTTTTGTGTGACTATTCCATGCTAATGTTTCAAACATTGCCAATATTGTGAAACGTTTCGGTGGACTCATTTGAAGAGAAAACTATCCAGACACTCACTGGTCGTCGTCTGAAGCAGAAGATAATTGATTTCTACTTTTGTCTATGAAGAATGATTAATCCATCGTTTCACTTTGTTCTACATTCTACACGATGTAGCAACTGACGCATTGAGTGAAACTGAACTTGTCTCAGATTTCAGTTGTGTGCAGTACATACATTTGTCTCATAAATAGGATTATGTGTCTGAAAGTTGCCATGTCTTAGAGATACGATTGTGTTTCTGAACGGTGTCATGTCTTAGAGATAGGATTGTATATCTAAACAGTGTCATGTATCAGAGATAGGATTGTATGTCTGAACGTTGCCATGTCTGAGAGATAGGATTATGTATCCGAACAGTGTCACGTCTCAGAGATAGAATTGTGTGTCCCGAGCTGTGTCATGTTTCAAAGATAGAATTGTGTGTCTGAGCGGTGTCATGTTTCAAAGATAGAATTGTGTGTCTGACGGTGTCATGCTCTTGTCGTGTTTGAATTTAATGCAACAATTGTTAACATTTATCGACTCTTTTTGTATTTGAATTTAAAACAACAATTGTTAACATTTATCGACTCTTTTTGTGTTTTAATTTAATGCAAAAATTGCTAACATTTATCAACTCTTTTTGTGTTTGAAGTTAATGCAACAATTGTTAATAATATCAACTCTTGTCGTGTTTGAAGTTAATAAAATAGTTGTTAACAATTATCAACGATTGTCTAAAACGATTGGCCGCAATAATTTGTAATATGTTTGTTATGTTTTACTTTTTCTGTCTTTGTTCTCAGACTCCTGCAGATTAGCAGGATGTAGTCTGGAGAGCAGAATGCGTTGTGTCGTGGTTCACAGTTTCGGTGCGATACATGCGTCTATATTTCTTGCAGACATGTCTTGAGCGGAAGTTCTGGGTAAATGTTGCCTTCTGAGGGATGAGACAGCTTACTTCACCACAGAAAGACCTTCTTACTTATCTCTTACTACGTACATGTCTGGTAGGTAACAGTGTTTTTTTTTTAGTTACCCCTTATGTGTCTGACAAAGTATGGTCGATATTTTACTGTCTCAATTAGTAGATGGATGGCAGAAGTTGTATGTCGTGTTGTCTGAGTAATGGAGATAGTTTAGTTGGCGGACGAGTTTAGTTGGAAGACTAGTTTATTTGTAGGACGAGTTTAGTTGTAGGACGAGTTTATTTGGAGGTCGAGTTTATTTGGAGGAAGAGTTTAGTTGGAGGACGAATTTAGTTCGCGGACGAGTTTAGTTGGAGGACGAGTTTAGTTGGAGGACCAGTTTATTTGGAGGTCGAGTTTATTTGGAGGACGAGTTTAGTTGGAGGACGGACAAGTTTATTTGAAGGACGAGTTTAGTTGGAGGGCGAGTTTAGTTAGAGGGCGAGTTTAGTTGGAGGGCGAGTTTAGTTTGAAGACTAGTTTAGTTGGAGGACGAGTTTAGTTTGAAGACTAGTTTAGTTGGAGGACGAGTTTAGTTGGAGGACGAGTGTAAGTACTCTATATAACTTAGTTAGCTTCATTTAAGCACAAGTACTGATAATATAACAGATGATGATGTTGATGAGGATATAGTGATCATGACCATAATGATGAAGATGATGATTATTGTGATTATGATGATTTTTATTATGATGATTTTTATTATAGTAATGATGATTATTATAGTTATGATCATGGTGATAATGATGATTACGATGATGGTGATAATGATGGCCATAATAAAAATGATAATGATAAAGTAATAATTTATCTATGAGCAGGTAGCTTTATCCCAACCTATAACCTGTCTGACAAAAGCGCAGGTCTTCCTCAGTCACAATATATATAGTTTCAATGGAGGATTGATATTTGTGAGAAATACTGAGAATACTCTGAGACTGTCTAGACTTAACTTTCCATCTCTCCAGACGAAAGCTCAGAGAAAATTAAATTTATTAATGTCTTCAATGTATCATTGATTTTTGTGAGAACACAATGATATCAGTGAATTTTGGAATCATTCTGCTCAAACTTATGGAAGAAGTGATGGAAGAAAGAAGAGCTAAGAATCTCCGTTATTCTCCTTTTTTTCACTTTTCTTGTTAGATGAAGCATGAGTGCCCTCTGGCTGGATGTAGAATTCGGTCGATAACTACTTAATTGAATCCTTGATAGACGCTAAAAATATAAATAGTGGAGTGTTTCGTTGTGAGTTTTCTACATCGTCTGCTGTTATTTCGGGTTTTTTGTTGTTGTTGTGTTTTTCTTTTGTTAACATAGACTACAAAATGATTGTTACTTCTTTGTTACTTATGTTTTGTTACTTTGTTACTGAGTCTTACTAGTTGGATACAATAGCACACAGTAACGTACTGTCTGTACGCATCCACAAAATGTTGATGAACGTGCAGATTCGCTGGGCAAGACGCATGGTCGGTAGGACAGATCATAGTGTACCATAGAACGTTGTTTTGTGGAAAAATCCAGACTTGCTTCCGAAACGCCGGAGGACAGAAGATTGTTTTTACAGGCATTCTTAAGACATTGCTCATTCACTTGTTCTTCTTGTCGTTAGTAAGTGAACGTGTCTACACAGAAAGTCCGGGTTTCTTGGTAAACTTTGCTCTATTTGAAAGCTCCCTATCTGATTCACTTCAAAATAGATACAAGTTATGAGATAGTCTTGCTTACAACAGATCTGAATGGCGTCGCAGAATCAAGAGTGGTTCAATAGCTGCAGAGAACATCAGACATCAAACTGCGCAACAAAAACACACCAGAAGAAAGGCAAGAGATGTTCAATGCCCCACAGACTCCTCACACATATGCTCAGTGTGTGGTAGACAAAGTACCACAGACTCCTCACACATATGTTCAGTGTGTGGTAGACAAAGTACCACAGACTCCTCACACATATGTTCAGAGTGTGGTAGACAAAGTACCACAGACTCCTCACACATATGTTCAGAGTGTGGTAGACAATGTACCACAGACTCATCACACATATGCTCAGTGTGTGGTAGACAAAGTACCACAGACTCCTCACACATATGCTCATAGTGTGATACACAATGCCCCACAGACTCCTCACACATATGCTCAGTTGTGGTAGACAATGCCCCACAGACTCCTCACACATATGCTCAGAGTGTGGTAGACAATGCCCCACAGACTCCTCACACATATGCTCAGAGTGTGGTAGACAAAGTACCACAGACTCCTCACACATATGCTCAGTGTGTGGTAGACAATGTACCACAGACTCCTCATACATATGTTCAGTGTGTGGTAGACAATGTACCACAGACTCCTCACACATATGCTCAGTGTGTGGTAGACAAAGTACAACAGACTCCTCAAACATATGCTCAGTGTGTGGTAGACAATGTACCACAGACTCCTCACACATATGTTCAGTGTGTGGTAGACAATGTACCACAGACTCCTCACACATATGCTCAGTGTGTGGTAGACAAAGTAGCACAGACTCCTCACACATATGCTCAGAGTGTGATACACAATGCCCCACAGACTCCTCACACATATGCTCAGAGTGTGGTAGACAATGCCCCACAGACTCCTCACACATATGCTCAGAGTGTGGTAGACAAAGTACCACAGACTCCTCACACATATGCTCAGAGTGTGGTAGACAAAGTACCACAGACTCCTCACACATATGCTCAGAGTGTGATACACAATGCCCCACAGACTCCTCACAGATATGCTCAGAGTGTGATACACAATGCCCCACAGACTCCTCACACATATGCTCAGAGTGTGGTAGACAATGTACCACAGACTCCTCACACATATGCTCAGAGTGTGGTAGACAATGTACCACAGACTCCTCACACATATGCTCAGAGTGTGGTAGAAGATTCTTGGCGCGCATTAAACTCATTAGTCACAATCGGACACACCGCAGACCTCATCAATTTGATCATCATCCCATTTCAGTTGAATGATCATCGTTTACTACTTCGGACGAACGACAACTGTCTTAAACATTGTTTTGTGCAGAAAATGTTGACAGCGAATTTACCACAACAATTGACAGAATGTAAAGTATTGACAGAGTGTGAACTATTGATAGAATGTGAAGTATTGACAGCACATGAAGCATTGACAGAATGTGAAGTTTTGACAGAGTGTGAAATATTGACAGAATGTGAAGTGTTGACAGACTGTGAAGTATTGAGTCTCTGTGGCGCCGGCTGTGCTATAATATATGTTACTAGTCCGTCTCTGTATCGCCGGCTGTGCTATAATATATGTTACTAGTCTGCCTCTGTAGTGCCGACTATGGTATGATATTACTAGTCCAGCTCTGTGACGCCGGTTGTGGTATGATATTACTAGTCCGGCTCTGTGACGCCGGTTGTGGTATGATATTACTAGTCCGGCTCTGTGACGCCGGTTGTGGTATGATATTACTAGTCCGGCTCTGTGACGCCGGTTGTGGTATGATATTACGAGTCCGGCTCTGTGGCACCGGCTGTGGTATAATATATGTTAATAGTCCGGCTCTGTGGCACCGGCTGTGGTATAATATATGTTACTAGTCCGGCTCTGTGACGCCGGCT
Organism: Meghimatium bilineatum; assembly: GCA_034231615.1. Taxonomy (NCBI): domain Eukaryota; kingdom Metazoa; phylum Mollusca; class Gastropoda; order Stylommatophora; family Philomycidae; genus Meghimatium; species Meghimatium bilineatum. Next base: position 5,111,356 of record CM067299.1, read on the forward strand.
ATGGTATAATATATGTTAATAGTCCGGCTCTGTGACGCCGGCTATGGTATAATATATGTTAATAGTCCGGCTCTGTGGCACCGGCTGTGGTATAATATATGTTACTAGTCCGGCTCTGTGACGCCGGCTGCAGTATGATATTACTAGTCCGGCTCTGTGACGCCGGCTGTGGTATAATATATGTTCCTAGTCCGGCTCTGTGGCACCGACTGTGGTATAATATATGTTAATAGTCCGGCTCTGTGGCGTCGGCTGTGGTATAATGCTTGTCTGTGACGGCCAAGCTACCTAGTTCGAATACTCCCGCAAGCATTTGTGCATTCGGACCATTACGAAAGCAATAGCAATCTACTTAACGTATTTCTATTGCCTAGAAAATAACTACAGCCAACATATTCTGAGTTGATGGCTTAATCCTGAAGAGGATATGCTGCCAATATATTTTATATGACTATGTTTTCAGTAGTTTTAACATGAGATATATTACTACATTTTCACAATTTTAACATCAGAAATGTTACTATATTATCATCAATTTTAACATCGGTAGGTAGATAGATGATAAATTTACATCTCCTATGGAGAGGTGCGCCAAAGTAGATGTAAACCAGCGGACAACGTTGGTTGGTTGGTTGCTGATCGACCGGTCCATGGGCGCGGACAACGTCCAAGTAGACTATATAAGGACCCACAATCAAAAAGTATTAGAGGTCACAAAGTTAACACATGATGTTTTTTTTATTTTAACATTGAAAAATTTCTATGTATTTTAGCCAATGTTAACATTAAAATATTTCAATAATTTATGTCAATCTTTACATCACAATAGTTAACGGTTTCTTCATAAATGTAGCACTCATGTTACAGAGATTATTGTTCTTTGTTTTTTTTTTCAGCGAATCAAACAATAAGATATGAAAGCGGTGATATCATAATCTCACAGAAACATCCATAAAATATATTTGTCAAAGACATTGTGAACAACAATAACAGCTAATTAGAAATAACTTAAATCTCCCTGAAAACATACAAGACATGAGTAGGTTACATTCCCTGACATCAGGATTGCCAAATAATCAGAACTGTTTATAGTCAAACTTTCGATTAAAAAAATTATCAATCTCCTAGAATGTGTATAATAACTATTAAAATCATAAAATATACTGGAATTTAATGAAGTTCAATTAAACATTATGATTTTAGTAGCTACATATAAAAGATGACCTTGCGAGATGTAAACTTATCATCTATCTACCTACCAATGTTAAAATTGATGATAATATAGTAACATTTCTCATGTTTCATGGTCGTGTTCACAAAAATAGCTAATAATGATGAGAAACATTTTGAACAACAACATTACATGCTAATGCGACCAGATCTTGAATAATTATCTTCATAAAGAAAATAAGTAAAAATAAATTTTCAAATTATTCAAAAATAAAAAAACTTGGCCACAATATAAAATTGTATGGTGGTGACATTTTAAATTGGCCAAATTTGTTTCATTTGGTCTTGAAATAGTTAAAATGGCAACCCTGGCGAATGTTCTTACTGCGCTTTATATGGAAGAAGAAATTAATATCATTCAGTGCACGAATTTCAGAACGAAGACAGAGTGAGGGGGAGGGGGGATGCATAACGAGTGAGGAGTAGGGAGTTAGTTTGTAAATGAAAATGCGTTTAACTGTGTTCATGAATCAAAGTTAGACACGTTGAAAGACAAGAACCGACAGGGATGTAAATAATTAAAGCAGTGAAAGAAAGAAATTAGATTGACAAATGTAATTTGGAGCAACAAATGTAAGAAAAAAAATATTTCTTAAAGTATTTATAAATAGATTAAGAGGACAGGAAGGTGATAGAAAGATTTTGTACAAGTTTGTGTCAGTGAGGAAATCTGTTGAAAGATGTTACAATAATGATTTATATTCGGGAAGCAGAAATAGAGCATTAGTCATTTATGAGTTGAAAAAAAGGTCCAAAAGACGTAGAGAACTGACTTAATTGTACTCGAGTATCTCCCACTTTTAACAAAATGGTACCTAGCGTTCAGAGTGCCACTCATAGCACGTAACTCCATAGCTTCCAGCGATAACTCCCAGGGATCTCTGAGAAATCTCTTTTATAAACAAGACGTTGTAAGTGGGATTCGAACCCACGGCCTCTTGATCACACAACGAATAGCTTAACCACTGCAACAGAGAGATCCCCCTTTAATAGTCATCAGTTATAATGCGATATTATTGTACTTCGGGTGGACCCATGGATCTACCCCAGTAGTTATTCAAGTGCATTGGTATATACGCCAAATGTGCAGGTAGTTCACTGGTTGGCTGGAGAGCCACATCCTAGCACCAACCAGGCAGACAAGCCACAAACGCCACAGGTCTCCAAAGCCTTGATATAACCAACATTGACACCAGTCCTAGGTTGAAAGTAGAGGGCCTCGACCAAATGATGCAAAACCCCTACTTAACAAACAAACAACAAAGTTTACTGGTTGCATACACTCACTATTAAACCTTTGGGATGCTATATTACTATTACTGAATGTTATATTACTGAATATTATATTACTGAATGCTATATTACTGAATGTTATATTACTGAATGCTATATTACTGAATGTTATATTACTGAATGCTATATTACTGAATGTTATATTACTGAATATTATATTACTGAATGTTATATTACTGAATGTTATATTACTGAATGCTATATTACTGAATGTTATATTACTGAATGTTATATTACTGAATGTTATATTACTGAATTTTATATTAAGGACTGGTATATTACTGAATGCTATATTACTGAATGTTATATTACTGAATGGTATATTACTGAATGTTATATTACTGAATTTTATATTAAGGACTGGTATATTACTGAATGTTATATTACTGAATGCTATATTACTGAATGTTATATTAAGGAATGGTATATTACTAAATGTTATATTACTGAATGTTATATAATGTATTGATATATATATATATATATATATATATATATATATATATATATATATATATATATATATATATATATAATCTTGTAAGAGAAAGATTAAGAGAAGGAAGTATATTCGATAAGAAAAACAAGACATTATAAACACATTCTGAAAGCAATGTAAAAATAAAATAACATTGAAAGACATCGTGGAAAATCAGAAACGAAAATATTGAGCGAGGGCGAGAAAAAAACTATGCGCTCTTGATGAATAATGAACCTTGATGCGATGAAGATCTCAATAACAGAAAAACATATAACAACAGCAGTGATAGAATACAAGATGGTAAATAAATGGAGGATTGTAAAAATAAATAGCAAAGAATGTTTTAGTGTCGGGGGGGATCATTTGAGATGTTGAGGCAATGAAAGTTCAAGATAAACAACTGGTGTGGGGGGGGGGGGGGGGGGAGAAGGTGTTAAGTAGACATAGACAAAGTTGTGAGATTAGGATAAAAGTAATGTTTGGAGATTAGGATAAAAGTAATGTTGCGAGATTAGGATAAAAGTAATGTTGTGAGATGAGGATAGAAGTAATATTGTGAGATTAGGATAAAAGTAATGTTGTGAGATGAGGATAGAAGTAATATTGTGAGATTAGGATAAAAGTAATGTGATCACGTTTCTCCACGACTCTCTCTCTCTTGTGTTGTCAATAAGCTCGGTTGGTGAATTTCTACCGTGCCAGAAAACAAGTCCATCTAGTAACTCTTCTCTTTGTCGACCCCTATCTCTTCTCCCCTTGATCTTTCCAGTGTTTATTAAGTGTTCAAGCTGTGTTCTTCTCAGCACATGCCCTAGACATTATATACCTATGATTAAGGTAATAAAATTAATTTAGCAATCTACGAAATATTAGACATGGTAATAATTATATCTGAATTTTTTAAGTGAGAATGTAAACAAATGGTCATCATCACTTGTGATGGACGAACAAACAAGGTAATATGAGAACATGTTTTAAGTAACGTCGTGAGGACATTACCTTATAAAGGTAATGTTATTGAAGTGATAAAAGTAATACTGAGAACATAATAAAAGTAATGTTTAGATAAGATGATAAAAATAAGGCTTGGAGAAAATGAATTTATGTGATAAAAGTCATGTTGTAAAAACGGACAAAAGTCGTGTTGTAAATACGGACAAAAGTCGTGTTGTAAAAACGGACAAAAGTCGTGTTGTAAAAACGGACAAAAGTCGTGTTGTAAAAACGGACAAAAGTCATGTTGTAAAAACGGACAAAAGTCATGTTGTAAAAACGGACAAAAGTCGTGTTGTAAAAACGGACAAAAGTCGTGTTGTATAAACGGACAAAAGTCGTGTTGTAAAAACGGACAAAAGTCGTGTTGTATAAACGGACAAAAGTCGTGTTGTAAAAACGGACAAAAGTCATGTAAAAACGGACAAAAGTCATGTTGTAAAAACGGACAAAAGTCATGTTGTAAAAACGGACAAAAGTCGTGTTGTAAAAACGGACAAAAGTCGTGTTGTAAAAACGGACAAAAGTCATGTAAAAACGGACAAAAGTCATGTTGTAAAAACGGACAAAAGTCGTGTTGTAAAAACGGACAAAAGTCGTGTTGTAAAAACGTACAAAAGTCGTGTTGTATAAACGGACAAAAGTCGTGTTGTAAAAACGGACAAAAGTCATGTAAAAACGGACAAAAGTCATGTTGTAAAAACGGACAAAATTCATGTTGTAAAAACGGACAAAAGTCGTGTTGTAAAAACGGACAAAAGTCGTGTTGTAAAAACGGACAAAAGTCGTGTTGTAAAAACGGACAAAAGTCGTGTTGTAAAAACGGACAAAAGTCGTGTAAAAACGGACAAAAGTCATGTTGTAAAAACGGACAAAAGTCATGTTGTAAAAACGGACAAAAGTCGTGTTGTAAAAACGAACAAAAGTCGTGTTGTAAAAACGGACAAAAGTCGTGTTGTAAAAACGGACAAAAGTCATGATATGATAGACTGAGAATGTATTATGACAAAATTATAGAGGAGCGTTAAGAGGAATATGATAAAGGCAAATGTTGGGAAAACAGGACAAAATGAATGTTTTTGGAGCATGATAAATGATGATGATGATAATTTTGATAATAATGATGATGATGCGGATGAAACAATCAGTGGAGGATTTACGTGTAAGCTACACAATCTATAGCTTAGGGCCCCCACATTGGGGGCCCCCCATAACAAATTATCCGAGTGAGAAAGTGGCATATATTACGTATAAATGACGTATAAAAGGGCCCAATATATGTCAAATAGCTTAGGGCCTTATCAAGTCTAAATCCGGCCCTGGAAACAATCCCTTTTATTGCGGACAGATAACTTTTAGCAGTCATTAGCTTTTCTGACAAAAATATAGGATCTCCCCAATTGAGCAGCCAAGGTGATACCTAAACGCTTGAGATGTGCTGTCTCAAAGATATGTGTTGTTATAGTTATGCTAAGTTATAGTTATGCTAAGTTATATTATGTTATGTTATATTATGTTATGTTATATTATGTTATGTTATATTATGTTATGTTATATTATGTTATGTTATATTATGTTGTGTTATATTATGTTATGTTATGATATGTTGAGGAGCGCGGTAGCCTAGTTGATAGTGAGCTTTAGCCGGGTTACAGCGCGCCAGGTTCGAAACCCCGTCCGGACAACAACACAAAACCCGGGTTGTGATTTCTCACTTGACACGACCACTCCTCCAGTCGACTCAGCTGTAAATGAGTACTGACGCATGAGTTAGGGGAGGTAAAAACAGCAAGGAAGGGAACTGGCCACCCCAGATAATAGTTGCTGTGGCTTAGTATATGAAGAGTTGTCTTCATCCCCGACGGCAGATGCCATGGGACCAACATTTACCTTTGATATGTTATGGCTATGTCAAAGTGGGTTAATGGATGTATGTTGAATTCCCGGAGGGAGGCATTTCTGTGTGACAGTATACCAGGTTGATCACGTCTGCCAGGAGAGCAGCATCTACGTCTGGTACAACTAGCTCATCATTCATACGTCAGATCTGTTGACCCATATGTAGTGATTGCACATCTAGTATACCGCACCACCTTGGAGTCTGCCACAAAAGGATACAGGTAGAATATTCCTTGGTTTACATCTCTGTCACGCTTGAGGACTATTTGCACCCATGACCTGCTGATTAGGTCTCAATTCCGCTGGACTGGTCACATCTTTCTTTATGCCATACAAGCGTCTTCCAAAGAGATTATTCTATGGGGAGCTGAGCGATGGTAAACGTTCAAGCAGCGGGGGAAAAAACCCTTCAAGGATCATCTAAATAACTCTCTCAAGCACTGCAGTATCGATCCTAGATCCTGGGAGACAACAGCCCTTGATCACTCAGCTCAGCACACCAAGATCACTGCTGGCATCACTAAATTTGAAAAAATAAAGAACACTGTGGACAATTTACAAGCCGCGGAAGCGGAAGGACACATCCAAAAACTCTCCTACTCCAAACCCTCTACACTCCTGCATGTACTGCAATAAAACTTTCTTCGAACAAATCGGACTCATCGGACATCCACGAACTCACAAACCAAATTTGGCAACCACAAATGTTTTGTTGTTTTCCTACTTGTTCATCACATTTATTGTTTTTATGCCATGCTCATCTTCGCTTGCGAAGGAGGAACACCATCATCATTTGATAGAAGACAAAAGTCAGAAATCGAGGCAAGACAAGCAGTAACACTGACTTTTTCATAGATTACAGGTTGTCAGCCCATTCCCTCAGACTTTCCTTAGTCCCCTCCAACGATATGCATGGATAGAAGACAGTGGTCGTATTCTTTGCACCCTGAACTAAAAGTCTAGGCTCGCTAGCCACACGGGAAACATGCAGAGAAAATACGTGCAATAACAAAAATGCATGTTTAACTACTTGGATTTACCCTAATAATACCGTAGTTCGATTCCATTGATAATATCTTGCTGAAGTTGCACGTTCGTCTGGCACTTCCGGCAAAAAATTAAGCTTAGCCTCTCTCCAACATCCGGTTCCCAATTACGTGTATTGATCAACAAGTCCTGCAATTGGCGTTCCATTTTAATGATCGTCCATTTTCCACGGATGAATGCCTTTGTTCCCTTGTCATGCTTTGACATGTTAATATAACAACCCTCAATATTGGTTATTTTTACATGTCAAGTTATATTCTATACCTTTACAAGTAATGTAATAGTATTTATTTTTGTAAACGGGGATTACATCGATTACAATATTACCTGTGTCGCTTTTCTCTTGAAAGCCGCTTCATTCATAAGATGGGTGTCCTTGAGTCTGTAACCTTAAGTACTAGTCTCTCATATTTCTTTTAGAAAAAGGTTATTTTTTGTAAGTTTTTAGCATAATATAGTGTGACAAATTATTGAAATTATGGATTAATCATGCGTTATATGTTTATTATTCTTTGCAACAGAATACCGTTTCATTTCATGGTGATATTGTATGATATATGCACAGGTTTGATTTCATAAGAGATTTACTAGCCGTGTTTTCATAACACTAAATTGTATGATTTATAATATATTGCTATTATTCTATCAAGAGAGGAGATGGAGAGGGGAGTGTCTCTGATATTGTTGTTAGGTAACACTTTAAGTAACACTTTAAGTAACACTTTAAGTAACACTTTAAGTAACACTTTAAGTAACACTTTAAGTAACACTTAACAATAATATCCGAAAGAGACAATCTTTATATTTTGGGCATATTATGAAACACTTAAGTCTGAAGGATAAATTTACAACAGGAAAGATGGAAAGCAAAAAACAACCGAGGCCGATACGTGAGAAAATATAATTTCAAATAGATCATGGGTCTTTTGCGTATGTCAGAGTAGTAATATTTTCTTAATTTTCTTGCAAGGACTAATTTCAGAATTAAGTACAATGGAACAAGCGTCTCATGAAAATTATGAACTTTGTGTGTGGAGAAAGCTCAAATAAAATATGATGAAATTAGAATAAACAATATGCTGTCAAGTATTAAGACAGAGCAACATAAAGTAAACAAACACACTCATTTTATGTTGAAATTTATGTAATGTACTTCTTAAATATGTATTTGATTGTTGTATAAAATAGACCTATAGCATTGTTGACGTCAATTTTTATGGTGTTTTCCCTGCCCCTTGTCAACAACTGTCACTAGACACGACTTACCTTCTAAAATTATTTTGCAAGGAACTGTCGAGGGTTGAAGGAGGAGAGGAGTGAGAGAAATCCTCGTTTGATAACTTCAAAGGTCTGGAAAGGTCTGAGTATAATTTTTTCAAACATCCTCCAAGTGCCTGAGGATAGAGTTATTTGGAGTGGTTTTTGTGCCGATGTATCCAGTGTGTCCCACATACGATCCTAACTAATGTATCCAGTGTGGTACCCCTACGATCCAACGGTGTGCGAGTCTAATGATTATTATTATAGCATTGTTTTATAAAATCCCATATCAGCTGCTATCACACAAATTCTCAATTTTTGATTGTCCATGATTTCACAGAGGCACACCATATGTCACAGCAAATTTCATATAGGCACATAATATGTCACAGCAAATTTCATATAGGCACACTATATGTCACAGCAAATTTCATATAGGCACACAATATGTCACAGCAAATTTCATATAGGCACACAATATGTCACAGCAAATTTCATGTGCAAGCATACAACTAGTATGTGGATGCTTCAGTTACATTTCATCATTTTTTCCTTAAACTTAAAAGAAAGTCCCTTATCCAATTTCAGTCGCTGACTGAAAAATTAACTTACGGGAATGGAACACTCTATACTTGTAAGCAAATATTATACAGTAATAGAAATATATTTTTTAAACTATATTTTATCTGGAATGTTCTTGCGTTGCTTCTATAGACTTTCTTAAGTTGCATGTTTTTGTCCAGAAGCATGTCATATCTTACGCAAGAGACTCGTTACTTCAGAGCGTAGCTTCCGGCATCCGGTATCAGATCCCAACGTATTTCACATACTAGATCTTACACAACACATAATTATGTCACCCACTTACATACATATGTATGTATTTTATGAATAATATGTGTATGAATCCATATATGTTTTCACTCATGTCAAGAACACATGCGGTTGTTCATGCTAATTTGATGTTACACAATTCTGACAAATCTGGTTTTATAACAAAATAGTTGGTATTTTTTTTATAACTGTCAAATTACATTCAAAGAGAAATCTGTTTTATCCTGGTATCATGACACAACAATATTCGGATAAATAATGACTAGAATAATGAACAAATAAACAAATTAACACTAAGAAAAATAATGATATTATCTTACATCTCATGGTGAACAGAATATTCAAATAGATTTTAAAAAACTTTGTAGAAAAGTGAGTAAACGGCATTAACGGAATTAGAGAGATTCCCATAATCCATAGGTTCCCAAAGTGTCTATATGGACCCCCCCCCTTTCCAATAATCCATTTCTACCTGAAGTTGGTCCATGTCAGCGAGAATAGAAATTGGATGTGCACGAAATGTACTTTTTTGAATAAAGTTATGAATACAAATTGTAGATGTTCTTCTGTTTTTATAATTATCTACTCTACACAAAAAAATAATCAAGGTAAACATCACAGTGGCAACTATGAAAAAACACATTTAAAATGAGTATGTTTTATATAATTCAATATTAGGCAGACAAATTATTGAAAACCAACAAAATATACATGGGTCGTAAGGGGCACAACGTTTGGGATTCACTGTCACACCGTTCAGATCATTAGCCATCTTAGAGTGCATAGTCTTATGGTTATAGTTAGTAGTTGGATGTCAGAGTAATGAGATGTGATTTATGAGATGTGATTTATGAGATGTGGTTTATGAGATGTGGTTTATGAGATGTGGTTTATGAGATGTGCTGTATGAGATGTGCTTTATGAGATGTGCTTTATGAGATGTGCTTTATGAGATGTGCTTTATGAGATGTGGTTTATGAGATGTGCTTTATGAGATGTGGTTTATTAAATGTGTTTTATGAGATGTGTTTTATGAGATGTGGTTTTGACATGTGCTTTATGAAATGTGTTTTATGTAATGTGGTTTATGAGATGTGCTTTATGAAATGTGGTTTATGAGATGTGCTTTATGATATGTATTTATGAGATGTGCTTTATGAAATGTGGTTTATGAAATGTGTTTTATGAAATGTGGTTTATGAAATGTGGTTTATGAAATGTGTTTTATGAGATGTGCTTTGTGAGATGGGGTTTATGAGATTTCTTTTATGAGATGTGGTTTATGAGATGTATATGAGATGTTTATGAGATATGAGATGTATATGAGATTCTTCCGGTGTCAACATGGCGCAAGTTTTAACGTTATTCTCTCAGTCGTCACTTGAGGATTATTTTGATTGTATTATGTGTTATTTTAAGTGAATGACTAATAACTGTAATGTGCAGAAAATTCCTTGTGTGTTTTCTAGTGTGGAAAGTTGAATATTCCTGGAGGGATGTCTGGAGTTTAGTCGTTGATCGTGCCGTCATGATATTCGCTAGGCGCGAACAAGGAAGCGACCGTTAGCCACCGGTATAAGTGGTAGTTCTGCAACTGGGCAGGGCGGGGCACCCATTTGTCCCGATATAAAATATTGTCAAAGGGAGCGGATACAAATGGATATCCCCCATATGGATGTGGAAAGCAACGGGAAACTACCACATTATTCTCCCAAGATGAAAGTCATGGCGACACACAGAATTAGACCAACAGTTAGTGTTAATATAGCAACATGGAATGTCAGATCGTTAGCGCAGTGTGGTAAATTAGACAACATCAAGCAAGAAATGGAAAGAATGAACATAAATATCCTAGGAATGAGCGAAATGAGGTGGACTGGGGCAGGAGAGATAGTCAGATAAATTTATAGGCATATACTCAGGAGGACAAAAACACGAGAGGGAGGTAGGAGCATTAATAGACACAGAAACAGGGAAAACGGTGAAGGGTTTTATGGCAATATCAGATCGGGTAATATTAGTTAAACTAACAGGAAAACCGTTGGATATCAACATTGTGCAGGTATATGCACCTACATCAAGCAGTTCAGAGGAGGACATCGAAATTTTCTATGGAGATCTAGAAATCGCAATGAAACATTGTAAAAATCAGGAAGTAACTATAGTAATGGGGGACTTTAACGAAAAGTAGGTGAAACAGAAATAAAAGATGTGACAGGAAGATTTGGTTTAGGAACTAAGAATGAAAGAGATGATTTATTGATAGAGTGGGCACAGGCACATAATTTAATAATAGGGAATACATGGTTCAAGCAACATCCAAGAAGGCTGTGTACATTGATTACATTTTAGTCTCTAAAAGACATAGAAACAGCATTAGATCTATGAAAACAAGGCCAGGTGCTGACTGCAACAGTGATCATATACTACTGGTAGCGAAATTGTGTATAAGATTAAAGAAGAGCAAGAGAGCACCAAATAATATGAAATTAGATTTAGCTTTATTGAAATCAGATCCTGACATTAAAGAAAGATACAACATAATTGTGCAAAATAGATACAATGCCATTGCAAAGATTCAGAGTATGGAAGAGCAATGGAACATGCTAAAACAGTCGATAAACCAAACATCTAAAGAGATAATACCAAAAGTAAAACATACATCAAAATAAAAATGGATGACAGAAGAAATATTAGAATTGATGAGCACCAGAAGGAAAAATAAACACAAGATAGTGGAATATCAGAAAATACATAAGGAGATACGAGAGAAATGCAAAATAGCAAAAGAAAGCAAATAAGAGTAGGAAATCAATTTGGCCCTTTTCAACAAATAAAACAAGGAGTCAGACAGGGATGCGTTCTTTCACCAGACCTGTTCTCTCTATACAGTGAAAACATATTGCGTGCAATAGTAGATATCCCAGGAATATCAGTGGGAGGACATAAAATAAATAATTTGAGATATGCGAATGACACTGTTCTGATTGCAAAAAGTGAGGAAGACCTTCAAAACTTAATTAAAGTAATAGTCACAGAAAGCAAAGAGAAAGGCCTCTTCCTAAATATCAAGAAAACAGAAGTAATGGTTATTTCAAAGAAACAAAATAACACACCTTGCAAGATCATAGTGAATGATATAGTATTAAAACAGGTCCACCAATTCAAATATCTAGGTACAATGATTACAGCAGATGGAAGAAGTTCAACAGAAATAAGATGCAGAATAGGACAGGCAAAAACAACATTTAGAAAAATGAAAAATATACTGTGTAATATGACCTTGTCATTAGAGGTGAGAAAGAGAGTTCTGCAGTGCTATATAACCCCTATACTAACATATGGGTGCGATTCTTGGACAATAAACAAACTGGAAAGTGGGAGATTGGAGGCAACAGAGATGTGGTTCTACAGAAGAATGCTGAGAATACCGTGGACTGCCAGAAAAACTAATGTAGAGGTGTTAAAAGAGTTAAATGCGAAACGGACCTTAATCAACAATATAAGAAAAAGGCAATCTTCTTTATTTTTGGCCACTTCATGAGACAGGCAGATTTAGAAAACATAATCACAACAGGCAAGATTGAAGGCACCAGAGACAGAGGGGGACAACGTGAGAAAATATTAGACAGTTTGACAACCTGGCACGGCAAAGAAACAACAACGACTTGATACATAATACTGTGGACAGAGAGCTGTGGAGAGCCATGACCGCCTACGCCACCCGGCATGGCACCTGATGATGATGATGATGATATGATATGTCCTTTATGAGATGTCCTTTATGAGATGTCCTTTATGAGATGTCCTTTATGAGATATGGTTAAAGAGATGTGCTTTATGAGAGGAATGGTGATGTCTAAATCATCAGTGATGCTGAAGTAACATGACAAATTATAGGAACAATTATAAGCAGACAGTGCAGAAATTTGGAGACATGATGAGAAAAGTAAAGTTTCAACATTTAGTCTATCTATCTAACAATGATCTTTTCCCTGCTTTTGTTGTGTAAGTTGTCGGAGGATTGAATAACGGGTGACTTTCTGGAGCACATTAGGTGGCTTGATTTGCGTGGTATTGTGACGTCTGAAAGCGTTAGTAGCACATCCAATCCACCTTATTCTTGGTCTTCCTCTTTATCTTGCTGTTTCCATTTTTTTTTGTATGCTCTTGCCGCTGGCCAAAAAAAATAATTCCCATTAAGTGAGAAAACAATTTCATTCTCTGTTTTTCAATATTTTTGACCACAGATGTTGTTCCTTTTGACCACAGATGTTGTTCCTTTTGACCACAGATGTTGTTCCTTTTGACCACAGATGTTGTTCCTTTTGACCACAGATGTTGTTCCAAGAGTTCTTGTAATCTCTTCATTTCTCACATCTCTTCCTGTTATATTTGCTGCTTTGAAACACACTGCGGGTATGAAAAATGATATTATGATTTGTTTATTGGTTTCCATCGGGATAAATTTGTTTTTCAATGTTGGTATATGCTTTCACAATTTCATTGATTTTGAATTCTTGTCTTGATCTCCCTATAAATTCTGTGAATATTCTCCGAGATATTTCAATTCCTGCACTCGTTTCAGTAGATGATCATTGTTCTGTATAATGGCTTTTTTCTCTACCTATATACATTACTTCTTCTTTTATAGCATTTAGTAACGACGGGAAAGAAGAAGAGGAAGAGATACAGAAGATGGCAAAGAGAAAAGGGGCTGGATGGGCTGTCATTCTGGCATAAGAGAATGTCAACAACTGAACTTATTAACAACACAAAAGACAGAAAGTTGTGAAAAACGTGGTCTCCTACGCCACTTGATATGACACGTGGTTGATTGTCAGTTCTTTGCATCTCTCCGGATAGAGCACTTTCAATTAAGTCATTGATGACACATAGATGACAACTATCACTACAGTGGTTGATGACATATAGATGACAAATCATCACCTGCAATGTAATCCTCAACTCCTGACAACTAATCATAAATCATGTCTGTTTCAGATAACACTGACTACACAGATTTCTTGTACTTACTGGCAATACCGTTAATATCAATTTAATATATTTCATCTACTTCTGTTTGTTTTCCATTTCTTGTCATTTACTGTACTGTAAGAATTTCTTATTCTGGCCATGTTGGCGTGGTGAAGCTGGTAGACAAAACACAGAAGACGGTAAAACCACATTATATCTGATTTTTCCAACAGAGCAATGACAGGTAATTGAGAGAGACAGCCTCTTTTTCTCATTGTTGATTAGATTGTCAAACAGCTGCTGTCGCACTTTGTTAAATCCAAAAGATATCTTAGGAGAAATTACAGGGAGAAGAGAGAAGGAGAAATGTGAGCAATCTGTCGAGATTGATTGTTCTACAATTCAAAACCTGATTAGATCGGGCGCATTTTAAAAAAAATTGAATATCTTCTCCAGCGTTCATTCTCAAACTCCTGCTTGATCTCTGTTGTAGCAGGACCATAATCTATTCTAAATTTCCAGCAGAATGCAGTCCAGAGAATGAAAGTAGTTGTGTCGCCGTTTTATTTGCGCAAATGGCCGAACACATCCGTTTTCGGCGGGTAGAAATTGAATATCAAAAGAAAACTTTGTATACAATAAAATAACGTGTCTAAGATACGTACATATAACGCCTCTGACGCTGAAGACGAAAACGTGGCAGCCACTTCAGATAGATATATATTACACACCTGACATATTATCTGTGGTTTTCCATAAATGACAGCCGGATGAGAGAAAGGGAGTAGAAAAACAATTTCAGTACTTTATGTTTTTCTGTGAAGTGCAGGGTGCATTTCTAAGAGCTGTGTGAAATAAAGGCCGCTTTGCCATAGAAGACGATGCGACATGTACAAGAAGGATTTTGATTGTACTTTCGAAAGAAAAGATCCTGTCCCAACTGTGTATTGAACCCGGGACCTGAAGGGTCTGAGAACGATGTTCTAACCACAGGGTCAGACTCTCCACTCCAGAAAAGTAATTTGAGGAAATGTGAGTACATTAAAATAAATCCTCCTAACATTTTAAAACTTTTTTTTTTACTTATTGACCTCCCCTTGTGTAAGCTTTCTATAACAGTGCATCTAAACCGCGGGCCGCAGCAACGTGTCTACTGAGCCTCGAGAACTTCTCCTTTAAATGTACCGTTGTTTATAAGTATATAATGTGTTTGGACATGCACCTATTCCTATGTAAAGAAAAAAACATACCGAGTCGTTGTCTCCCAAAGGTTGAAAATCACTGCAGTACAAGAAGAGGAGAATACAAACAAGCAAACATATAATCTGGCAACTAACAGGAGGACAAGCCACATCACGTTAATAAGCTCTTGGTAATGTTTGTCTTTTAATACAACTTCTGATGTTACATTAATCCAAGACGACATTTGATTGGCAGCCAGACACATAAAAATACTAGATCCACACCAATAACATCCGGAGAACGCTGTCATCTTGTCTGAGTGCTCTTATAAGCGAGTATTGTAGTCAGAACACTATTTAGACAATTACTTTTATACAACATGTAGCCTCGGAGAATTGCCTGTCCTTTTAGCAGACATCATTACTCTTCCTGGTGTCGTGTATCAAACTACCAACTTCCATATGGCTTTCTTGCAGTGTCTTCCTTGTGATGTTCCATGCCGACAAATGTAACCTATCATGAATCTTCGTAGAAATATGCTGAGTAATGAAAATTATTCCAATTGTTAAAATTTTCTCATTTGCATTTTATTGTGAATGTTGTCGATGTGGGCGTTTCGATGACGTGTCATGTGACGTATTCTCTCCAGAATGTTGTCTTTCCAATAAACTCTCTGAACCCTCTTCAGTCTTGGGTCATCCGGCATGTATTCAACAGAAGAACATCAACAGAAATTCCAGATTTGGAAACACTATACGGAGTCAGAGGATCATTAACGACTTTCCATAACATCAACAAAAACAATAATTAAGGGAGGCATTAAAGAAGAAATTAATGAGTTGTAATACAAGAATCCTCCTAAGACGGATGTGTCGGACTATTGGCGCAAATAAAAAGGCGACACAATGCATTTTCATTCTCTGGACCACATCCTGCTGGAAATCTAGTATGACCATGGTCCTGCTACAAAAGAGATTCATCTGGAGTTTTGAGAATGAACGTTGAAGAAGAAGAAATCAGACAAGAAGGATATATAGATAAGAAAGGATAAAAAGCACTACGTTAAAAAAAAGTTGGACAGAATTGAAAACACAAAATACAGTCTCTCCTCTGCCCCCTCCCTTTTTATACATTAGTGCGTGCATGCCTGTGTGTCTGCGTGCGTGTGTGTGTGAATGTAACTACGTGTATCTATGAACTTATCTACGTGTTTCTGTGTACTAATATATTTGTCTGTGAACGAATTTACGTGTATGTGATTGCTTGCATGTGTACTAATATATTTGTCTGTGAACGAATTTACGTGTATGTGATTGCTTGCATGTGAACTAATATATTTGTCTGTGAACGAATTTACGTGTATGTGATTGCTTGCATGTGTACTAATATATTTGTCTGTGAACGAATTTACGTGTATGTGATTGCTTGCATGTGTACTAATATATTTGTCTGTGGACGAATTTACGTGTATGTGATTGCTTGCATGTGTACTAATATATTTGTCTGTGGACGAATTTACGTGTATGTGATTGCTTGCATGTGTACTAATATATTTGTCTGTGAACGAATTTACGTGTATGTGATTGCTTGCATGTGAACTAATATATTTGTCTGTGAACGAATTTACGTGTATGTGATTGCTTGCATGTGAACTAATATATTTGTCTGTGAACGAATTTACGTGTATGTGATTGCTTGCATGTGAACTAATATATTTGTCTTTGAACGAATTTACGTGTATGTGATTGCTTGCATGTGTACTAATATATTTGTCTGTGAACGAATTTACGTGTATGTGATTGCTTGCATGTGTACTAATATATTTGTCTGTGAACGAATTTACGTGTATGTGATTGCTTGCATGTGTACTAATATATTTGTCTGTGAACGAATTTACGTGTATGTGATTGCTTGCATGTGTACTAATATATTTGTCTGTGAACGAATTTACGTGTATGTGATTGCTTGCATGTGTACTAATATATTTGTCTGTGAACGAATTTACGTGTATGTGATTGCTTGCATGTGTACTAATATATTTGTCTGTGAACGAATTTACGTGTATGTGATTGCTTGCATGTGTACTAATATATTTGTCTGTGAACGAATTTACGTGTATGTGATTGCTTGCATGTGAACTAATATATTTGTCTGTGAACGAATTTACGTGTATGTGATTGCTTGCATGTGTACTAATATATTTGTCTGTGAACGAATTTACGTGTATGTGATTGCTTGCATGTGAACTAATATATTTGTCTGTGAACGAATTTACGTGTATGTGATTGCTTGCATGTGTACTAATATATTTGTCTGTGAACGAATTTACGTGTATGTGATTGCTTGCATGTGAACTAATATATTTGTCTGTGAACGAATTTACGTGTATGTGATTGCTTGCATGTGAACTAATATATTTGTCTGTGAACGAATTTACGTGTATGTGATTGCTTGCATGTGAACTAATATATTTGTCTGTGAACGAATTTACGTGTATGTGATTGCTTGCATGTGTACTAATATATTTGTCTGTGAACGAATTTACGTGTATGTGATTGCTTGCATGTGTACTAATATATTTGTCTGTGAACGAATTTACGTGTATGTGATTGCTTGCATGTGAACTAATATCTTTGTGTCTGTAAATGTATCTACGAGTCTGCATATGTCTACTTTCAATAACGGTACATTTAATCGTACGTCAGTTTCAACGTTCTTCTGATCTCATCTAAGTGTGTCCATCTGTCTGTCCGCACGTTTGTCAATAACCATTTGTATAAACAGACCCGACAAGTTCAATAATACCATATAATCTACCCTCTCCTGCTCATTGATTTTTTCTTATTTTAATAATAATCATTTTATCACGTATTTATCTCATCTTCCTTCACGTAATTCGACCTTCACTCGTTCTAAATCATCCTATTCTACCTCCTTCTTTCACCTCATTTACAATCTCCCTCTAACTCTTTCTTATTTACCCTGATTGCAATAAAATCTCTTTTATCAGAATACCTCCTCTCCAATGTAATATTCTCTCGCTCTACACCTTTCGATTCTTCGTTCTTCTTTTCTATTCAATCTACACTCTGTTTAATCTACACTCTAAGCAAAGCTCTACAATACACCCCCTCTTAATACAAATCATTCGGAATACACTAATATTGAGTGAGTTGGCATGAATTGTCCTACCGCACAATCAACTTGGGTTCCCAGTTGAAGACCTCTGAATCAGACAGGCACATATATGAATGAGTAAAAATATTTGCATCTGTAAGGATAGGAACTGAGCCAAACGTGGATTTGTTTATACAATAAAAGGTCAGGTGTCTAGAATAAAGCACTTCTTTAGTATTGTAAGCATGTGATCACTGAAGTTGTATATAACGTTGTTGTACCGATCAGTTCTCTGAAGTTGTATACAGTTTTCTGTTTAGTGTTTAGTAAGTCTATTGAATACGATGTTTGTAAGGCTGATGATTGGGAAAATAAGAAACGTAACCCGCCAGAGTCGTAGGGGGTGCTACAATGGAGACGTCAGCACATAATTCTCTCCAAAGATCCTTTTACTCTGCCATTTGGAGAGGTATAGAAAATCAAGCCCAGACCATTCTTTGATGTTATAAATTCATGATTTCTGTTATTCGTTCCTTCTCCTTCAACCCTCTACTGTAACCTTGCAAAAATAATTTTAGAATGTGAGTAAAGTCACATTTAAAGTTCAAACCAAACAAGAGCACACTGTTTCAACACTGTCATAGTTGTGTTTGGATAACTTGTAAACAAACCATGAAAAACAGGTGCTGAATCGAGCTCATGTACATTGCCATTTCTTCATTGCTGATTGACTTTAATTTATCTTCAGCATTCTTTTTTCTCTGTTTTCTTCATTCTCTTATATATGTGATGACACCGCATATGGAAGGTCTGCTGGAGTTAACATTGGACCACCAAACCTACCACAATGTAACATTGAACCACGAAACCTACCACAATGTAACATTGGACTACCAAACCTACCACAATGTAACATTGGACTACCAAACCTACCACAATGTAACATTGGACCACCAAACCTACCACAATGTCGTCATCTTTACAACAGTTTACTTCTGGTAGATGATATAACGTTTCTTCCAGTGACATCCCTTCAGATTTCATCTTTACAGTTATAATATCCAGACGTTTTATGTTGTATATTCTATTCCCCCCCCCCCCACACACACACACACACACAAAGGTTAGAAGTCTGTCTTGTCTGAATTTCTTACTTTTATCTATCAAATAATCACCGTGGGTGGCGAAGAAACACAAGCCTGACGACATTACATATTTTTCCTTGTGTGGCAACTTCCAGGTGGTAGGGAATGCTAGATGTAGCATGACTGCAGATGTATCAACAAATCTGACAGAAGAATCATGAAATAGTTCCCCGTGACGTATATCCTACACAACTGGCATTTACTACTCAATAATGCTACACAACTGGCATGTACTACTCAATAATGCTACACAACTGGCATGTACTACTCAATAATGAACATAGCTACATGGTTACTACTATCACAACATGATCAATGTCTTGTGAAATGAGGAGAAAAGCATCATCTCAACAGCGACAAGTGGCTAGAAAGTAAATGGTAGACCATAATCCACATACATTGGTCATCATGTGTCCAAATTGTCCAATAACATTTGTGACCAGAAACGAATTTATTAGCTATTTACGAACTCATAGTTAAGGACATTAACTGAATTTCAAAATTTAATACAATAAATCAGCATTACACCTTTTGATGGAGGAGCACCAACATACTTGGCAAGACGTGACGACAATGGGATACTAGGTCCTGGCAATGTCAACCTACGGTACCAAACAAGCATCAATACATCCTCTTAACACAACCATGCCTTTGATACAAGGAACCTTATTGCCAGAACCAGAAATATTATAGTGGCTAACAAAAGCTAACTGCGCACAGCTAAATGGATTTGAAGATCATACAATCAACATCTGACTAGAACTTTAAGTCTGCATACTCGTAGATTGCTGCTGGAAAGAAGACAAAAGCATGTATGAAAATACTCGTAGATTGCTGCTGGAAAGAAGACAAAAGCATGTATGAAAATATCCTGTGTGCCACGATACTTGTTTGCAATCAAGAAACAAGCTAAATGGATTCATTGACTATCATCTTTGACTACATCCAGTCTCCAGAGTATCACCTGGACATGCAGGTGAACACGGGTATGAAGGTAGGCTTCAATACAGAGTATCACCTGGACATGCAGGTGAACACGGATATGACGGTAGGCTTCAATACAGCGCACGAAAAGACAGGAAGTTGACAATGCATAAGAGGATGTGCTGAAACTGCTTCAAGATCACCTGATGGATGAGAACACCGTAACTAATGTAACATTTAAGCTGAAATTTTGAAAAATTGGTAGTTACTGTTGTAATAATAGAAATAGGCGCCAACACTGCAGAAGGAGAATCGTGGTCAACCATCGAGCCACGGGAACTATCAGCATGCATACCCTTTTGTCATCTGATAGAGAATACTGATCGCCTATGCCTCTACCCGGAGTGTATTCATGTTGATCTATAACGAATATCCTGTTCAACTTATAACTATTACATTCTTCAATAACAGTCAACATTCCCGTTAGTTATATTTAGCGCTGCATCAATAGGAATGCAAATGATCAGATAGTGAGAAAATACATCCGTTTCAAATTCCTGATTGGAAATATCCCAGTCCATTGACCCGATATCCTTCAGACATCACAATTCATGCTGGTCGTCCTGTAATCGATTAGGACTTTGGTGCGAAGCCAGGAAACGTAGCTTAGATGAGATAATACGATTGGGAAGCCATGACAGTTTCGTATTTTTTTTTATTGTAGATAGTTTGTACTGAAGTAAAGAGCTTGCAAATAAAATTACATAATTACTGTTTGATTTTTTTGTGTAGCCAACTCCTGGCTCATTTATTCCTCCTGTTCTACTCTATCTTACGTTATATCTCCCGATTGAACTGGACTATTTTAGAATACAACTATTGATTGCTCACTGTATTGAATGAAACTTCACTTCCCTATGTAGTATGACTAGTGGTAGAGCGGTATGGGGATATAATCAAACGTTGAGAAATGTTGTGAACGAGGACATTTTTAACATGAAACATAGTAATGATCTTTTAGAAGAATAATTTAAGTGAGTCCAACTGAAAAGTAGTTATATGATCAGATCTGAAACATATTTTTCATCTTGATAAATCTGGAGTTTTCCGTAGTTATCATTGGCTGATAAAATATAGGGTACAAAACTAAAGCAAGTCTCAGAGTTCAAATATTGAGGAAGCGTTTTTGTAGAGGAAGACAAACTCGATAGAGATATCGATACAAGATTTTTTGTTTAAACCAGTGCTCTGATGTCAGCTCTCACCAATGAAATGTTTGAAAAAGGCTATCAATGTCACCAGATGAGAGTGACGGAGAAATCAAGAAATCAGGAAAGATATAAAGACAATCTCAAGTCAAAACTACATGAGATAAAGCAGATCAGGTAGTTTGGCTGCATTATGAGAAACCGCGCAATAAACCCTTCGTGCATACAACAGCAGAAGTTCGGGCTTAAGGGAACGAGGAAGACAAAGAACTATATCAGTGGGAAAACAATCACGGGAACCTTAAACAGCCATGGACTGATCATGGAAAATGCAACCCAAATTGTTATAGACAGACAACTCCAACCCCACCCCTCACGACACGTAACGGCACAAGTGGAAATAATATAAGAGACAAAGAAACAGATAGACAGACGACAGACCGAAAGAGAGGCAGGCATAAAGATAGACAGATAGATAGATTAACGTTACAGCTGAGTAACTCCATTGGATCACCCAACTAGGAAGCAGTTCGCTACAATTGAATAAACACAACACCCCCACCCCTTGTGAGCCTATTTTATGGCATATTATAACGCGTTTCAAAATGTCTGCCACTGTTTAGAAATCTATAACTACAGCAATTTCAGCAATATTCGTGCACATTTTCTGTACAGCCCTATTAAACATAAATGACCCAATCTATCTTTTATTCATACAAAGCATGAACAATCTGTGTTAAAGGATTTGTTTGCTTAATATACAGTATTAATGGTTGGTTGGTTGGTTGGTTGGTTGCTGATCCAGCGATCCATGGACTCATGCCCTTTGACCTAATGCCATTAAATGGCATTATATTGCTGGGAAGTCTGTGGATTTTCGGCCCACCCCGGGGCAGAGCCAGAGAATAATTATCACACCTCCAGGAAGGTAGGTTTCAACCTTTACACTGCTCCTAGCCATTGTAGCCAAGATAGGGTCCAATGTGCTCTTCCCCGCCACCAAATGACTACTGATTATGCCGAACTTCTCTATTGCTTCAGGCATGCAACCAAATGTTCAAGTCAAAAGGATTGTCACGTCCCGAGTCACTGTGCCTCTATGATGGGTCTAAGCCATAGGAAAAAACAGTGTTGTCAGTTTCCTCCTCCCCAGTGCTGCACAGTACATCTCTGGCTCCCTCCCAACCACAGAGGGTGCATATACATATATATTCAGGTAAACATGAAACACATTTCAACAACAAAATAAATGCACAATTGTATAGATGACGTGCCACGAAGCTTCCATAAGAAGATAACCTCACTATAACGTCATGTCATCCACTACAGTATTAATAAACATATAGTATTACTAAACATACATTATTATTAAACATATAGTATTACTAAACATATAGTATTACTAAACATATAGTATTACTTAACATATAGTATTACTAAACATACATTATTATTAAACATATAGTATTACTAAACATATAGTATTACTAAACATATAGCATTACTTAACATATAGTATTACTAAACATATAGTATTACTAAACATATAGTATTACTAAACATATAGTATTACTTAACATATAGTATTACTAAACATATAGTATTACTAAACATACAGTATTACTAAACATATAGTATTACTAAACATACAGTATTACTAAACATATAGTATTACTAAACATACAGTATTACTAAACATATAGCATTACTAAACATATAGTATTACTAAACATATAGTATTACTAAACATATAGTATTACTAAACATATAGTATTACTTAACATATAGTGTTACTAAACATACATTATTATTAAACATATAGTATTACTAAACATATAGTATTACTAAACATATAGTATTCCTTAAAATATAATATTACTAAACATACTTTCTATGAAAACTATATTTTTTAATGGTATCTTCCATGTTTTTTCGTTTGTGTTAATGCAGAGGGAAATGGGATCGCTTCTCTGAAGAAGTGATCGCTGTATAACTAATTTAATCTAGAATTGTGCAAAGGGCGGGGGAGGAATCTGTTGGGGTTGTGTATTGTTTCTTCATTCTTACTTTCTTACAGTTCTCGTTTTCAAAATCGTATTTTTATTCTATTTTACTTTTTCATCCGTTACTATTAGTTTGATGATGTTATGGTCCGTGTTTATGATCTTACTTCTCTGTATAGTGTTTCCAAATCTGGAATTTCTGTTGATGTTATAAGTACTTCTTCTGATGTTCGTTGTGCGACTGTGAACTAAAAGAGGCTGATCCTATCTGAAACCTGAACTAAATCTTAACTACTAAAGGAAATGAAACTGTGTTACACATGGATATCTTTAATAACAACTTTCTGTCATGGACATCCATCACGTGAGGACAAAGTTATGACATATACCATATTCATTCAGTCTTTATACTCACAGGAGAGGAGGCAGTTGATTCCTATTTGTGTGTTCATCTGTCTGTCTGTACACCGTTCTCAATGATGTTCTGATCTCATCTAAGTGTGTCCATCTGTCTGTCTGTACACATAAGCTGATCGCCTATTTTCCTAACATCAAATCAAGGGGTCTACGCCAGCTATCCAACCTAACTAATTATCACTTATACAATTAGTCCAAAGATTTGATTGGTAGTCACTATCAACCTATCCTCCATTAGAGTCACCAACAACTCTCCAACCCGTTTTTCTACACCGCAGGCACATCTGACTCGACGGTATGTAACAAGAAGATGGAGCACAACACTGTGACAACCTTTATCTGTGACAACCACCTTCCTACAACTGCCAATGATCTTTGCATCTATCAAAGCTGTTGTTAGCAGACCTGTTTTCGATATGCTTCCCAAAATCCACAAGGAATCGAATCCGGGTAGATCCATTGTCTCCGCTTGCTCTTTTCCGACTGAGCGAATCTCCGACTTCCTTGACAGCATTTTCCAGCCGTTAGTCGAACAACTGCCTTCATTCTTGAAAGACACCAAGCATGCGATGACCATTTTTTTCTTCTTTCCAGTTATCTTCTGACCGTACCTATCGTATGTTCATACTTGATGTTTGCTCTCTGTACACTTCTATACTCCATGCCGATGGTCTCAGGGCTCTGCAGTTCTTTCTAGACAAGAGTCCCCATCCCTCTGTATCCACTTCTACTCGTATCCGCCTCACTGAACTGGTGCTCACATTCAACTCTTTTGAATTCGATGGACAATTTTTCTATCAGATCAATGGCGTTGGTATGTGCATCAAGATGGAACTCAGATATGCGTGTCTTTTCATGGGACATCTTGAACATCTAGTTTGGTCGCCCTAAGATGGCCCGTTCCCATCTTTTCTTTCACATGTACATTGATGATGTTATAGGCATAACTGACATGCCCGAAACAAAATTGTCTCGCTTCATCGACTTCATCAACAATGTCTACCCTACTATTTAATTCACATCTAACATCTCCACTTGATTCTTAATTCTTGATTAGAAACTAGCTTCACAGCACGGGCGGCATTCCCATAAGTGATCCGCTCACCGTTCCAGCAGCCATCCCAGTGTATACAGGTGGTGATTGCGTGACCTTTAGGGCTTTAAAAAAAAAACTACTTTCCCTTCCCTCCCATTCAGATACTCCCATTTTCGACATTCTCTGTATGTTTACGTTCTCAGCCTCATTGACATCATCTTCATCCTGAAATGAACTATTACTTCCGCCGAAGACGGATGTGTCGGTTGTTCATTAACGCAAATAAAAAGGCGACACAACGCATTTCCATTCTCTGGCCTTCATCCTGCTGGAAATCTAGTAGGACTATGGTCCTGCTACAAAGGAGATTCAGCGGGAGCTTGAGAATGAACGCTGAAGAAGAAGAAAAAGAATTACTACTACCTTGATCAAGTCTGTTTTATCTCTTCTCCGCATTGTGCCGTCTATCGCCGCATTACCTGCCAATAAGTCGGCTCTCTCGTTTCCTCTGACCCCAGCATAATCAGGACAGTATATCCATGTAATACTCTGGACAATTTAGTTGTTCAATAAGTCCCACCATTATTTTCTCAGCATGTACTTTTCTATCTTGCGCAGCATTCTTTGAGAGTCTGTGAGTATTACCGAGTGTGTTGATGTATGTATTAGTTATTAACCAATTTTGTGCTGCTGTAACTCCCTCTATCTCCATTCTCATGCTCGATGTGTCAGTGGAGTATGCAGGCGATTTCTCAACCAACTTCTCGCCGTTTCTGTAGCCAACAAAACCCCAACCGCTTTTATTTGTGTTTCTGTTAAATGAGTCATCTGTGTATATAATTATGTCTTGTGGTTTCGAGTGTAGTTTGGAGATTTCGTGCACTGTAATCTGGGCCTTGACACCCGTCCATTTTCAACACGTTTTATCTAGTTGTATTATTATTTTAGCCAGTGATTTCTTCAGAGTGCCCACGCATTCACTGCCCTTTCCTATTTTTCAAATTCACATAATCTTCGCATTGTGTCTTCAGCCTCTGCCAACCATGATCTGCCACACTTGATTCGTTTTCCCTTTGACTCATCTAGACATTCACTAAACTAACTAATATTTGAAAATCAAAATATCTAAGAAGACACACCAAGCTAAAGCTATTTAACTCCTATTAACGTATGGAAGTGAAAGCTGGAAATCAACTCAAGCAAAAGACAAAACATTAAATAGCTTCGAAAATAAATGTCTCCAGAAACTGATGAACATAAAATGGAGCGATATCGGTACAAATAGTGATTTAAGAAACAAAATACACCGAGAATATGTTCCAAAGATCATTAAAAACTGGAGATGGAAATACCTGTGTCACGTTTTAAGACCAGATGAAAACAGAATAAACCAACAAGCCCTTATGTGGACACCTGAGAGTAAAAGAACATGAGGAAGACCTAAAGCAACATTTAAAAACACTATACTTGAAGCAGGGGAAATAACAGTCTGCAAGATCATACAAGAACTAAAATTGCAGGCAGCGGGCCACCACATGGAGAATCAAAACATATGCCCTGTGTGCCGCCTGCGGTACGAAAGGAACAAACTAACATCTAGACATTAGTGTAAATTGGTGGTAGTTGTATTCTGTCACTTTTAGGTACGACCTAACCTATGCTACCTGATGTTGCACTCTAACACTGGGGAGATCAAGCATAAATCACATAACAGAAATGGGTGTATCTCTAGTACATCCCAGTACCGCTCTCATTGCCTCATTTTGGAGTTTTCCAATCTATCGACTTGTGTCTGTAACAGTGTTAGTAGGCTGAGACCATAATCTATGACAGTTCCTGCGACAACGAGATCACACGATGATATCCGTAATTGACAGACTGATCCAAAAACAAAAATGCTACAGAACCACCTCTTATGCAAGCATAAGAAATCGACAGCACAGTCAGTTGTAGTGGAAGCGGTTTCATAGCATCCTTTGCATTTGTATCAGTCGCATTTGAACATTTGTAATCGTGTGTTCTCATTGTTGCTTGTATTCGCTTTCAGTGAATGGAAGGACTTTCGTAGCCAAAACACTTCCGCTTTCTGGTTGTAATATTATTTAAAACTCACCCTCATTAACTTTTAATGTTCTTGACGCTTCTTGATTAGTTCATCATTGTTTTTAAATATATCCATGGTATTCTCACTACTCTTCTGCAGAATGTTATATCGAGTGAAGGAATACTCATTCTCAACACTTCCATTAAGTGACCATGTTTCACAACCATAAATTGCCACTGGGAATATCATGAGGTTAAACTGCTTAAATATTCTCCATTTATCATCCACTTTACTTTCTACATACAGGTAAAGATTGTTATGTTCAAAAATATAGAGAATTTTACGGAGTAAAGCATATGTTCAAATCTATAAGAATTTTACGGAGCAAAGATTATGTTCAAAGATATAAGGAATTTTACAGAGTAAAGATTGGTATGTATAATAAAATGTTACAGGATGGTAATATTGTGCTGAAAGACATAAGGGATGTTACATATTGAGATTTTTATGTTGAAGCTATAAGACATGTGGGGTGCAAAGGGAACGCATTGCTCTTGGCGGACCCAGGGTTAGTAGATAACCAAGATCTCAAATGTACGTCCTCGCGGTGCACCCTGGTAACAGAAAACAGCAGCTCGAGCTGATTCTGGCCAAATCATTTGGGGATCGTGTCCGAGAATGTGGAGGAAGCAGATGGAAAGAGATTTGACTTCAAAATGACAGGCAATATCTCCAACACCTCTGTGCCAACACAAGCAGCAACACTGTCGACACACAGTGAAGCTAGTAAGTCTGGTTGATGCATTGGAGGGCGGCCAATGTAGTCGGTACGAAGCAGGCAGATGTCCCAATAAAAATAAAAGCACAGTGAGTACACTGAGAAAGATGCACAGCGCTAGAGGGCAGCGTCATTTGCAAAAAGCACGGAAAATGGTTCGATGAAATTGGAACTAAAGCATTGTTTGCTCGAGACAAGCTTCTAGTTACCGGTGATCCCAGCCTGGGCCCAACTCTACTGTCGAGTCTTTCCTATACCGGAAGCATGGTCGCGGAGAGAAAAGGTTCAGTACCCGATGGGCACAGGCATAGCAGTCCGAGGTGACAAGCACTGTTCAGCCCTAGAACAAAACACAAGTCCCTAACGTTCCTAAATATGTGTACAGATTCAGACCTGGACGAGGGGCTCACGAAGTTGGTGATCAACACTTCGTCTAAGAAGACGAACGAGCCCGAGCCCAACTCTTCTGTCAAGTTCTTCCTAAACCGGAACCAGGCTTGAGGACGAGAAAAGGTTTAGTACCCGATGAGCACGGGCACAATACGTCTAATTAAACGATGTAAGTTCAATGGCTGCGGAACGCCTCGTGCAAGACAGACGTGGAGGACAAACCGTCTCGGCACAGAGTCAGTACACATTCACTGTCTGGCGACAGATAGGAAGGCTGTCACAGAATAGGGTAGCCCACCCGAATCGTCAAGGCATGCGGAAATCGGATGTGCTAGGCCTACAAGGCGCATAAAGGTGGCACAACGTAATCACGCTCCCGGCGCAAATCGCACGGATATCCGTGATGGTTACAATGGAGCGAACGCAAAACAAACAAACATAAGACATGTTATTGGTTGTATTTGTTATGTTGAAGTTATAAGACATGTTATTGATTTTGATTGTTATGTTGAAGTTATAAGACATTTTATTGGTTGTGATTGTTATGTTTATAGATTTAAACAATGTTACAATGTGTCATTATGTTCACAGATATAGGGTATGTTACAGATTGAGATGGTTTTGTTCACAGATATGTGGAGAAGCGGTATAATGGAGTTTTACTAACAAACAAACAAAATAATCGAAAATTTAGCCAAAATGTGTTTATCGTACAAATAATACAAAATACGTCCACGTCAAACTGGCATATCTTGTAAACAAAAAACGCAAGGTTAGTTGAGCCTATCTAGAAATACATGGAAAAACAACATAGATGCAAGACAAGATAGCTATAAATAATAAGATCCTAGGGATAATAGAAATAGAATCATACTGGATCAATACTTGCAACACGAACATGCCTAGATAAATGAGGCCAGAGAGAGCAAAGGGATGGGCGTGGTAATAACATAGAAAGAATGAGAGACACAAGGGCCAGATGCAGGTTAACCTTTGAAGCGAAACTCTGTATACATATAAAGTGTTTTATATCTGGTATGTATGTAATACGGAAGTATGCAATGAATAATGGGCGTCACACAAAAAGATTTTTTTTTCATTCCTTTTTTATTTTCTTCCAAAATTACACGGAATACAGAGAAACGTATCCTGTATATGATGTGCCGACAGAAAGAGTATGCACTTTTTATCACACAGTTCCAAAAACCTTTATAACACGGCTACAAAAACCTTCATAACACAGCTACAAAATCCTTTATAACACGGCTACAAAACCCTTCATAACACAGCTACAAATTCCTGCATAACACAGCTACACAATCCTTCATAACACAGCTACAAAATCCTTCATAACAGCTACAAAATCCTTCATCACACAGCTACAAAATCCTTCATAACACAGCTACAAAATCCTTCATAACAGCTACAAAATCCTTCACAACACAGCTACAAAATCCTTCATAGCAGCTACAAAATCCTTCATAACACAGCTACAAAATCCTTCATAACACAGCTACAAAATCCTTCATAACAGCTACAAAATCCTCCATCACACAGCTACAAAATCCTTCATCACAAAGCTACAAAATCCTTCATAACACAGCTAAAATCCTTCATAACACAGCTACAAAATCCTTCATAACACAGCTACAAAATCCTTCATAACACAGCTACAAACTCCTTCATAACACAGCTACAAAATCCTTCATAACACAGCTACAAAATCCTTCATAACAGCTGCAAAATCCTTCATCACGCAGCTACAAAATCCTTCATAACAGCTGCAAAATCCTTCATCACGCAGCTACAAAATCCTTCATAACAGCTGCAAAATCCTTCATCACGCAGCTACAAAATCCTTCATAACAGCTGCAAAATCCTTCATCACGCAGCTACAAAATCCTTCATAACAGCTGCAAAATCCTTCATCACGCAGCTACAAAATCCTTCCTAAGACAACTACAAAATCCTTCATAACACAACTACAAAATCCGCTATCACACGGCTACAAAGTCCTTTATCATACAGCTACAAATCCTTTATCACACAACTACAAAATCCTTCATAACACAGTACAAAATCCGCTATCACACAACTACAAAATCCTTCATAACATGGCTACAAAATCCTTATCACACAACTACAAAATCCTTATCACACAGCAACAAAACCCGTCCCTTCAACGCCTTAACGGAAAAAATGCGTTATGTGTAACGGAAAAAATGCGTTATGTGACAGCTTGACTAAGAAATGGAATAATGCTTGTGCTGAGAATACGTTTAGTCGATTCTATTTTCTGTCTATGTCTACCACTCTCTCCCACTCTCTCTCTCACTCTCTCTCACTCTCTCTCTCACTCTCTCTCTATCTCTATCTCTATCTCTCTCTCTATTTCTCTCTCTTTACACTTTATCTCTAAAAATCTAAAACGTTTTTGTGTTTCATAATCTTACTAAACTTCGTGTGTAAATCTTACAAACTTCACCTATAACATGTTACACACTTTACACGTAAAATTCAACTAGTTTCACATGTAATACCTTACATACCTTTCACACGCAACATCTTACAAACATCCTGTGTAATATCTTCCTAACTTTACTTGTAACATCTTACAAACTACACATATAACATCTTACAAACTACACATATACCATTTTACAAACTACACATAAAACATCTTACAAACTATACATATAACATCTTACAAACTACACATATAACATCTTCCAAACTACACATATAACATCTTACAAACATCCTGTGTAATATCTTCCTAACTTTATTTGTAACTTCTTACATACTACACATATAACATCTTACAAACTTATATATTACATCTTTCTATTACACCAGTATTATCTTACTAATATCGCATATTGCATCTTACTAACTTCACGTCAAACACATTACTAACTTCACCTGTGACATCTTACAAACTACACATATAACATCTTACTAACGTCACGTTAAACACATTACTAACTTTACGTCATACACATTATTAACTTCCCCTGTGACCTCTTACAAACTACACATATAACATTTTACTAACTTCAAGTTAAACACATTACTAACTTCACGTGTACGATCTTACAAACTGTGACTATTGTAACAACAATAAATTTGAATTGTATTTTTATTTTTAACTCCAAATATGTCCTGAGTTGTAGAACTATGTCTTTTTTTCTAGAACTGCATTTTACTTCATGTGTAGAACTTTATCTTACTTCATGGGTAGAACATTTTCTTACTTCCTGTGTAGAACTTTATCTTACTTCATATGTAGAACTCCAACTGTCATCAGATCAAAACTCTATCGAAATAAACAAATTTTGTTCTCAGTGACTTTAATGCGGTTAGTCAAGTACGGAAAATCTCGTGTACGAGAGTTGCTAGGCGATTTGGTGCCGTTGAACGGACTGGTTCAATTCCAGTTAGATTCTAGAATTTTTAATTTTTCCTCTGGCTTCCTTCTTGAATTTACATTTCTCTAAAATATACTATCAAAGCATATCACATATCTTCACAACTCACTATGTCTAATATCCTGCATCAGTAGGGTTAGTTGACTATTTGGCATATTACGATGTGGATATATAAAAGAATAGGGAGAACATCATGGAAAGAGAAGAAAACAAATAAAGAGATACTAAAAACACTTAATATGAAGAGAGAACTACATAGAGAAATAAAGATCAGGCAAATAAAATATTTTGGACAAAGTAAAAGACATGACACCTTATTGAAGACCTTACTTGAGGGTAAAGTCAAAGGGAAGCGAGCAAGAGGTAGGCAGAGATACAAGTGGAAGAGTAACATCACACGATGGATAGGTTACAATCTATCAGAGTGCACCACCAAGGCAAGAGACAGGGGGTGTTGGAGATCCGTTGCAGCCAATCTTCGTTGCGGAGACTGCACATGATGATGATGTAAAGTTATCAGGCATTTTCCAGCGTTGTCATCCTGAATCTCTCTTGCCTTGAATCTTGCTAGATGTAATAATGTTCTCGATGCTTGCCTGTGTAACAACGTGTAAAGACAATAAACTTACGTAACTTTCTAGTATTTCTAATTAACCCTCGTCTCACACTTGAATCTTCCATTACTTGTTCGTTTTTTTTTATCTCCCATGATAATGTTAGCATTCTTCTATAGAATCAAATCTCGTTTGTATTTATTTTTCTACCAATTTAGTTTATCTTAATTTCCACCTATTTTTTTTATTTTCTACATATTTTACTTCAATTTATTGTCCACCTATTTTACATAATTTTCTACCTATTTTATTTTATTTTCACTTATTTTATTTATTTTCCATCTATTTTAATATTTTCTTTGTTCCAAATATTCCGACTGTATTTTTTGGATCTATTTTACGTTAATTAATTTTGCACCTATTTTACTTTATTTTATAGTCCACCTACTTTACTTTTTTTTTATTGGCCACCTATTTTATATTTTTATTGTTCATCTATTTTACTTTATATTATTGTCCACCTGTTTTCCTTTTTTTAATTGTCCAGCTATTTTACTTTATTTTATTGTCCACGTGTGTTACTTTATTATCCATTTATTATATTTTATTTTATATTGTTCATCTATTTTACTTTATTTTATTGTCCACCTATTTTTCTTATTTTATTTACCATTTATTTTAATTTATTTTATTATCCACCTATTTTTCTTCATACTCTATCTATTTGACTTTATTCTATTTTGCTCATATTATACTTTATTTTCCACATAGTTCTTGTTTATGTATTGCCACAGACTCGCATCCATAAGTTGGAATCGGTGGTGTGCATGTAGAACTGGCAAATTTTCACCCTCATCTTTCACAACATGGACATCACAGGGTATACCCTTCATCACCTCCTGTGCAGAAATGAATTCATAATCTCAATTTGAACGTTGCCTCCAGGGACAAATTAATTACACATCTTATACGGAACAAAACAACAGATCAACAACACAAGCATATATCGTACAATAAAATTGAGTCAAATGGCATGTGCTCTTAGAATTTGGATCAGTAATCAATCGACTTTTACCACGAGTGGTCCCCCCCCCCCCCCATATGCAGCGATGCCACAGTAGGTGTTTTTTTTCTTCAGATGTGGGATTTTTTGACGTTGTCTAGGGTGCTGGATTATTTTAGCCAAATGTGCATTAATCTTTGGTTTTTTTTAGGAAATCCTCGTTATCCAATCAGAACATGACGTTTAATACGAGAAATTTAGTGAACAGACAGGTAAACCAATTTTAAACCAATTCCAAACTTAAAGATTTTCCAGGAAAAACACGATCAGAAAAGTGTCATGGAAACGCTGGAATTGCACACGATCATAAGCGAATAATATTTGTTTTCTTTTTCTGATTTTATCTTTTAAACAAACCACCTTTCTTATTGAAGACATATCCCAGTCACTTTTCTTATTTATGTGCATTATGTGGTCTAGATTGTCTGTGTTACCCCAGGGCTATCTGGGGTTATTTATAAAATCTCAGTGGTAACGGTGGTTGTATATTGTTCCACGACTCCAAATAATGTCTATGTAACGTTGAGTTCAGATTTTGAATAACATTTCGATTTAATATTTGAAAATAAAGTCATAAAAATGTTCCTGACAAGAAGTAATTTTGTTATGAATGAGTCAATGACTAGAAGGTTTCAAATTAGATGTCGCTAGGGGCATGTCAATCGTGCGTTCGACCAACCCTATTATTAGACTGCCTTGCGCTTTGTGACAAAGTCGGCCATTTCCCAACAAATATGTTCTTACTTGATCAATAAATCAATTTTACTATTGATTTCTCTATAGTCAAAGAACTCTAAGATAATAGTATAATGCTGCCATACGGTTGAGTCCATTCTCTAAATGGCCTGTATTTCGTTCTCAGCGTGAGGTATGATTTCTACGTGGTCTATTTTACTATCTACATTGTCCTTTTACAGTTTGAAAAATTATTCTATACATACTTTCTGTTGTTCTTCTTTTCTGTTTGGATCAAAATATGTGTATTCAATCAACATGATGGCAACTGTATATATGCTGTGTACAACCAAGAGGTATGCATGTGATGTATTGAAATTCACATCCGATATCAGCCGAAGTCGAATGTAGGCCAAGGTGCGTATAAAAAAGAGCAAAACGACGACTCTCCTGCACAATTTATTCATTTTCAAGAAATTTGTCATGGCCTTTCATTGGAAAACCATTGAACACGGGATCGGAACCCTCTTTTTGCTAGATTTATAGTAATAAAAATTTCTTGAGATTTATCGTACCAAATGTCATGTTCTGATTTATAGTACTATATTCCATGTTCTGATTTATAGTACTAAATGTCATGTTCTCATTTATAGTACCAAACGTAATGTTCTGATTTATTGTACCAAACGTCATGTTCTGATTTATTGTACCAAAAGTCATGTTCCGATTTATAGTACCAAAAGTAATGTTCTGCTTTATTGTACTAAAAATCATGTTCTGATTTATTGTACCAAAAGTCATGTTCCGATTTATAGTACCAAAAGTAATATTCTGCTTTATTGTACAAAAAGTCATGTTCTAATTTATTGTACCAAAAGTCATGTTCTAATTTATTGTACCAAAAGTCATGTTCCGATTTATAGTACCAAAAGTAATGTTCTGCTTTATTGTACTAAAAATCATGTTCTGATTTATTGTACCAAAAGTCATGCTCCGATTTATAGTACCAAAAGTAATATTCTGCTTTATTGTACGAAAATTCATGTTCTAATTTATTGTACCAAAAGTCATGTTCTATTTATTGTACTAAAAGTCATGTTCCAATTTATAGTACCAAAAGTAATGTTCTGCTTTATTGTACTAAAAATCATGTTCTGATTTATTGTACCAAAAGTCATGTTCCGATTTATAGTACCAAAAGTAATATTCTGCTTTATTGTACGAAAATTCATGTTCTAATTTATTGTACCAAAAGTCATGTTCTAATTTATTGTACCAAAAGTCATGTTCGATTTATTGTACCAAAAGTCATGTTCTGATTTATTGTACCAAAAGTAATGTTCTCATTTCCTAAAAGGGAAGTGGGTAGACCAGGTTTAAGTAAAAACCTGTGTTCAGAAAGGAAACATGACCAGAAAGGCTGAATTTTTTTATTATTTCCGTGTCGGTTACGAATTTTTTTGTCATGTAACTCCAAGTATAAAAATAGTGACCAACACAAATCACGACAATAATCAATAGCGTCTTGTTTACTTTCTGCACATCGGTCTGGCCTGACCATTTCAGTTGAACTCCCCAAATTGATTTTAACTATGACCATTGTCCTGCTAAAAGGGAGATTAAGCGAGAATTGGAGAATCAACACACACAGAAATACGTGTTGTCGTTGACTAAAACAGAATTGGGTCAAACAGCATGAGCCCATGGACCGCTGGATCAGCAACCAACCAACCGACTAAAACAGAAGAAAAGAAAAGCTTCACAGTTTACCTTCCATGAATGTCGTAAGCGACGACTAAATAAAGAGGTCATAAGGTGGATTCGGCTGTCCTATCCCATATAGGGTCAAGGTAATGCTGAGGTTACGCTGAAGTGCGATGTGTGAAACCAAAGTACGCAGCTATCGCAGCAACGATATATATATGATGACATTACACTTCAGTTCTCCTGACAACATGTATGTCGCTGGCCACAAGGATATCCAACTTAGATCTAACAGCCACAAGATACCTTCAAAGGGAAAATGCAAGAATTGACTTTTGAGAGTTTCTAGTTTAATATCATCAACTCTCTAATAATATGAGAATTAACTATCTATTAAATATAAGAATATCAATTGTATAATACTATAAGAACACCAATTATCTAATAATAACATCAATTATATATTATTAAAAACATCAATTATCTAATAGTATGATAACATCAATTATGTAATAGTAACATTAATGTCAGTTATTAATAATTTAAGAATATAAATTATCTACAAATATAAGAACATTAAATTATCTGTAAATATAATAGCATCATTTATGTAATAATATAATAATATAAATTATCTATTAATATAACAACAAAAATTATCCTTTATTATAATTACATTAATTATCTATTTGCATAAGAAAATCAATTATCTATTAGCATAATAAAATCAATAATCTATTTGCATAATAAAATCAATTATCTATTAATGTATGAACAACAATTATCTAATAATATAAACGCATCAATTATGTTATAATACAAATATAAATTATAATTATTTATTATTAAGAAAATAAACTATCTAATAATACAAACATAAATTATCCAACAATAAGTACAGCAATTATGCAACAACAACAAAAGTTTATATTAACATCAATTATCTAAAAGTACAAAAAATATCAATTATCTATTATCATATTAACAAATATTATTTATATATATATATATATAGTGACAAATTGTTTCCAGAAAGTTATCTGCGTTGCAGATACTCTGTACACGTCTCTTTTGCGGGGAAGCAGGCCTGCTTTGGCCAAATACATGTGCATACATTCTCCAGTGTCGCTGGTCAATCGTCTTCTTTGTCTTCCTATTTTTCTCTTGCCTGGCTCTCTTCCCTCTAGAATCAGCCAGAATACCATCATGTTGCTTTAAGTGTCTAAAATACTGTAGTTTCCTTCTTATGATGGTATTTAGAAGCCAGCCTTCGTTTATTTTCAGTAATTTCAAATCTTCAATGTTCTTCTTTTTCTCTGTAATCAATTAAATAATAATACGAACATCAATTATCTTTAAAATAGTACGAATATCAATTATATATTAATAAGTTCATCAATTATCTAATAATATAATAACATTAATTATCTAGTAATATAATAACATTAATTATCTAATAATATAATAACATTAATTATCTAGTAATATAATAACAGCAATTATCTAATAATATAATAACATTAATTATCTAGTATTATATAATAACAGCAATTATCTAATAATATAATAACATTAATTATCTAGTAATATAATAACAGCAATTATCTAATAATATAATAACATTAATTATCTAGTAATATAATAACAGCAATTATCTAATAATATAATAACATTAATTATCTAGTAATATAATAACAGCAATTATCTAATAATAAGATTATCAATTGTCTATTAATGAGATTTATTACGTATTAAGAAAATTGATAGAAAATTATCTGTCAATTTCAAAGAACATCTGCAAAATAGTTCAAAATCAAGACTTCTTAATATCTTTAATGCAAGCGTGACCGTCGACAGATGGTAAGTACTCTGTTGATACCCACGATCTAGGACTTGGGAGATCCCAAAATGAACAAACGTTTGTAAGAGCCGTCATACATAATTCACATAATTTTAGTTGTTTCCCTGAGAAACTCTACTTGCAAGAATTAGTGGCCTATACAGTAACATACATGTTAGTTTGCAAACAAATATGTTATTCATTGATGTACAGCCACGCATGTGGTTGCGTCTGTGGGTCTCACCAATGACCCACTAGACAAACCACCCATGCAACAGAAAATCTTAGTAGATGACATGCCTTTATATTGAGGTTATCTTCTTATAGAAGCTTCATGGCACGTCATCTATACAGTTATGCGTTTATTTTGTTGTTGAAATGTGTTTCATGTTTACCTGAATATATATGTATTTAGTTTCAGTAATGATTGGGAGGGAGCCAGAGATGTACTGTGCAGCACTGGGGAGGAGGAAACTGACAGTACTGTTTTTTCCTATGGCTGAGACCTATCATAGAGGCACAGTGACTCGGGACGTGACAATCCTTTTTACTTGAACATTTGGTTGCATGCCTGGAGCAATAGAGAAGTTTGGCATAACCAGTAGTCAATTGGTGGTGGGGAATGAGCACAGTGAACTCTATCTTGGCTACATTGGCTCGGGGCAGTGCATAGGTTGAAACCTACTTTCCTGGAGATGTGATAATTATTTTCTGGCTCTGGCCCAGGGTGGGCCGAAAATTCACAGACTTCCCAGCAACTTAATGCCATTTAATGGCATTGAGTCAAAGGGCATGAGCCCATGGACCGCTGGATCAGCAACCAACCAACCAACCATTGAAGCAAAGTTCTGGATGAATTTAGAATCAATGCTGTCGCGGATGTTTTAATTTGAAATTATTCTTGCTGCATTCACTTTTTTCTAATCAACGGATGAAAACTATGCAGCTACACCTTAAAGCTATTATCGAGATCTGTCAGATTTCCATTGAAAATATTGAATACAATGCTGGGAAAATATTGAATACAATGCTGGGAAAATATTTAACAATGCTGGGAAAATATTGAATACATTGCTGGGAAAATATTTAACAATGCTGGGAAAATATGAAATACAGTGCTGGGAAAATATTGAATATAATGCTGGGAAAATATTGAATACAATGCTGGGAAAATATTTAACAATGCTGGGAAAATATTGAATACATTGCTGGGAAAATATTTAACAATGCTGGGAAAATATGAAATACAGTGCTGGGAAAATATTGAATATAATGCTGGGAAAATATTTAACAATGCTGGGAAAATATTGAATACATTGCTGGGAAAATATTTAACAATGCTGGGAAAATATGAAATACAGTGCTGGGAAAATATTGAATACAATGCTGGGAAAATATTTAACAATGCTGGGAAAATATTGAATACATTGCTGGGAAAATATTTAACAATGCTGGGAAAATATGAAATACAGTGCTGGGAAAATATTGAATATAATGCTGGGAAAATATTGAATACAATGCTGGGAAAATATTTAACAATGCTGGGAAAATATTGAATACATTGCTGGGAAAATATTTAACAATGCTGGGAAAATATGAAATACAATGCTGGGAAAATATTGAATATAATGCTGGGACAATATTGAATACAATGCTGGGAAAATATTTAACAATGCTGGGAAAATATTGAATACATTGCTGGGAAAATATTTAACAATGCTGGGAAAATATGAAATACAGTGCTGGGAAAATATTGAATATAATGCTGGGAAAATATTGAATACAATGCTGGGAAAATATTGAAAGCAATGCTGGGGAAATTGAAAACGAGTGTTTTATATATGTGACATTTTACCAGTGGATAGGTACATATTTCCTGGCAATCTGTGTTTGCTTTGATAGAACTTACTTGAACATTTAGATAGATGTTTAGCAGATTGCGGTCTGATAGTTCAAATAAGGAAAGTAATATGCTTGATTAATTTATAAAGAGTGTGCAGAATTTTTATTGTATTTGACCAAAATAAAATCCGTGAGGATTGATTTTTTTCCTACATTCCATGTTTCATGCTCCAACTATGGCTGTGTGTCTGTGCAGAACTTCTGAATCAACCTTGTTTTTGTTTATGTATTATTTATGTTTACAAGTAGGCCTATGGTGTCCTCGGTGTACTGAGGCTTGATGGCACGTACTAGTGTTAAATGTGTGTGGTTCTTGGATAATGTAGTTACCTATGCAGTATGTTTTGTGTTTGTTGTTGTCTATGTGTCGATTGTCTGGTCCATGTTCATAGTAGCTTGAGAATATACTAGTTGCAAGTCTTGCCTGAAGTCCATTCTTTTTGAAGGGATGCTTGGTGATCGAAAGCAGAAAACGTGTTAAATGCAATTACGAGATAAATAGGTGCTATCTGAACGAAAGAGGTTCAAATATCATTTTCTGTCTCCCAATTTTGTCTATTTTCTGCCTTC
Source organism: Meghimatium bilineatum (assembly GCA_034231615.1). NCBI lineage: Eukaryota > Metazoa > Mollusca > Gastropoda > Stylommatophora > Philomycidae > Meghimatium > Meghimatium bilineatum. The sequence goes on from CM067299.1 coordinate 5,151,350, forward strand.
CTATTTTGTCTGTTTTCTGTCTTCCGAATTTGTTTTATGGCTTCCGATTTTGTCTGTTATATGCTTTCCGATTTTGTCTGTTTTCTGCCTTCCGAATTTATTTTCTGTCTTCCGAATCTGTCTGGTTTATGCCTTCCGATTTTGTCTGTTTTATACCATCCGATTTTGTCTGTTTTATGCCTTCCGATTTTGTCTATATTATGCCTTCCGATTTTGTCTGTTTTCGATATTGCTTTTTGTAGGATGGTATCTCATCTTAGTCTGGTTAGATCAATATGTCTGTGTCATTTAATATTCTGTCTTCTTGTGTGTCAGATCATCTCCATAAAGTTGGAGCACCCAGCTTCGCCAGGGACATAGAAAAAATACTCATTTTTTAATTGTACGAAGATATTGGTATCAAATTAAAGAGAATGCATTGTTCACATTTTGCTATACAAAATTTGGTCGTAAAGTTTATAATGTTTGAGATACAGAATTTTGAAATATGTGGGGGGTGGGTCATGAATTTTAAAGAAATATTGCAAAAATGTTCAGTATGTTTGAGAAAAAATGGTGAACAGTTCCTATTAATATTAAAACAATGAACACCCCCCCCCCCCCCCTATGTAATTGTGGCACATAGCCTCGTTTTGATTTTGTAAATCTTTCATGTACACATGTCACGTTTAGGTATCAATTTGTAAATCTTTTTTGTACACATGTCACGTTTAGGTATCAATTTGTAAATCAAGTAATTAATTCAAAACGTCAGAAAGAATAAAATATTTCTCAGTACTGCAGAAATATTGATGAGTCCCTCAACAGATCTCAAAAACTTTTTTACAGAACTGACCTTGCCGTTTAAACATGAAAATGTAAACATTTTTGTTCAAGATCACGTAATTTATATTTACATTTATACTGAAAAGACACATTTAACCTTATAATTATAGTGTATTCATTCAGGTATCTACTGTGAAAGTTGCAGCCTTGTAACTTTAACCGTTTTTTAAATTTGAAATATTTGGTAACGCTACCGTCTCCTAGGTGTATCTGCCCCTTGAGTCGACATGTCTCTGTTAAATGTTATTCTTTACATCAGATCTCCATCAAGTTTGGTACATGTCTGTATAAATGCCCATTCGTTGATTTCATATCTCCAACAAGTTTGGTACATATTTATATGAACAAACATTGGTTGCTGTCAAAATTCCATCAAATTTAGCACAATCTACCTGTGTAACAGCTTTCACGAATAATATACATCAAATAAAAAACAAAATCCAACTACCGAAACAATTTTTAAGATCAGATTTAAATGTAGTTTTCGAAAAGTTTTAGTTATATTTGATCAAGTTTAGTATTTTTTTTAAAACATATTTGAAAATAATCCAATCAATTTCAATTTTCTCAATGCTTGTTCTCAATTATTGTAAATGTACTTTCACTATAGTTGTAAATATACTTTCACTATAGTTGTAAATATACTTTCACTATAGTTGTAAATGTACTTTCAATATTATTGATGTGAATTGTATGATGTACGTGGAAAACTATGATTAGTTAGCCAAATGTCAAATTTGGTGCCACACTGGATAAACATTGTTGTCAACCGCGAGTCAAAGCTGTTAATTATGACAGAATAACAGTAGCGAAGCTCTATAGATGACAGTCATACGGCTTATGGATGATTAATTGAAAGTCAGACTTAGAGATGACTAACTCAGTCAGACTTAGGACTAGCTTAGAGTAAGGCTTATTGATGATTAACTCAGACTTAGGAATAGCTTAGAGTAAGACTTATTGATGACTAACTCAGACGTAGGTCAGACTTAGGGGTGACTAACTCAGAGTCAGATATATGGATGACTATCTCGGAGTCAAACTTATGGATGACTAACTCAGAGTCAAACTTAAGGATGACTAACTCAGACTTAGTTCAGACTTACGGATGACTAAATCAGACTTAGGTTCGACTTATGGAATACTAACTCATACTCAGAGTCATACTTATGGATGACTAACTCAGAGTCACACGTATGGATGACTAATTCAGAAATGTAAGTAAGCATGACATGAAACTGATTCAAAGAACAGATACATGTGGAACCTGGCTACTCCGAAAATGGAGTGTGGAAGTAATGCTAAATGTTTATGAATTACAAGGTCATACCCTGTGCACTTATACATGATAAAAGAATAGTCTGTGGGCGTATGTGGCTATATGAATAGCGGCGCAACACACTGCAGAAACACAAAGGTCAAGCATGTATTACTATGGTTAGCTTTGAGCTTGGTGTCCAGCACGTACGAGAATTAGATTTAATCATTGACCTAATAGAAATAGAGATATCGTTACAAACGTCCACCGCTCTCTGGTAGTTGTAAAAACATTGAATATATTAGTTGCTCACGACGAAGTCGAATTTGTCGGACCATTGACACTAATACAACGGCGACACAACACATTTCCGTACTCTGGACTACATTCTGCAGAAAATCTTGTAAGAACATTGTCCCGCTGTAAGAGAGATCCAGTGTAAGTTGAAAAAAAGCGCAAAATAAGAGTACAATGACGTCTTTACACAAAATAAGAGTACCATGACGTCTTTACACAAAATAAGAGTACCATGACGTCTTTACACAAAATAAGATTACCATGACGTCTTTACACAAAATAAGAGTACAATGACGTCTTTACACAAAATAAGAGTACCATGACGTCTTTACACAAAATAAGAGTACCATGACGTCTTTACATACAATACAACATATTTCTTTCATGTTATTAATTAGTGATTTTAGGAACCAACGGCGTTGCCATTCTAGCATCTTCATAGAAGTTTCATTTCTTTCAGCTGTTGGCGAAGTGTACATATTTTCATGGTAGTCCTCCTCATCCAATTCTTTAATTTTGTTCCGTTTACTATCTCCAACAGTAATTCCAACATTTCTTCATTCTTTTTCATTACCGTGTCACTGTCCTAAAGACGCATAAATTGTGATTTATAAATGTCCTCCTTGTCCTAAATATCCTCCTTGTCCTAAATGTCATACGCCTTAAATGTCCTCCTTGTTCTACATGTCCTCCTTGTCCTAAATGTCATCCTTGTTCATTGTTATCTGTCGAGGCACATGTACCCTTGAATGTTAGATTAACAAGTGCCGACAGCCAGTCCAAATTTATGACAACGTGGTACAGAACGCATCTATAACGATCACGGTACCGGTTCAAATCCCAACATAGGCAGTTCTGCATCCGGATTGCTCAGAAAGCAATGACAAAGTATTGAACGTATTAAGATTGCCTAGAAAATCACTACAGAAAAAATCATGCTGGTTTACTGGCTACATCCGGAATAGCAGTTTGTTGCGTGGAGATAGGAACATGGAGTCAAGTCAGCCACATGACGAAAGCTGCGACAGTTGATTTATAGGCAAAGTCTCAATCAATTCAATCAATGAAAGCTGATTTTACAGCAATGTCTCAGACAGTTCAGTCTGTGAAAGCTAATTTTATAGCAATGTCCCAAACAGTTCAGTCTGTGAAAGCTAATTTTATAGCAATGTCCCAGACAGTTCAGTATATGAAAGCTGATTTTACATAAGTGTCTCCATCTACGTAACTTGATTTTACAACAATGTCTCAGTTGTTTATTTCTAAGAAAGTTGATTGGGAATCTTCCTGGCGTAGTGCTTAAGCCTTCACTTTGTGCTCAAGATGTCGCAGGTTCGAATCCTGCTCGCGTTGGTCTTGTTTATAACATAGATATCTTTAGGAGATCCCATTAGTTTATCTTTAGAAGCAATGCAGTTAGTGCTATGAACTGTACTCTCCGAAAGCGGCCTTCCGCGTCTTTCAGGGGACCGACTGCATATGGGTAAACCGAGTAAAAAAGACAAACCTCTACGCTTTCTGAGACCATTTATGATTATCAGGCAAGGTCACAGGTAGTTTGGTCTGTGAAAGTTTATTATCAAACAAGGTGACAGGTAGTTTAGTCTATGAAAGTTTATTATCAAACAAGGTCACAGGTAGTTTATTTTTTGAATATCAAAGTTGATTATCAAATCAAAGTTTCAAGTAGCTCATGGGTAAGTATCCCATAAATTCTTCTTCCTCTTCTTCTCGGTGATATCTGCCATGATTCTCTACGACCGGTAACTCAATCAAGTTACGAGTATGCCTAGGAAAGCAATTGTTATATTGCATGAAAACGCCAAGAGAACTCGATTTCCTAGCCAAGCCAATTAGGCACAGACATTTACCTTGTTATCCGATTTCTGGATACTCGATTATGTCTTGTTTTCTCTCGATTCTGGTGACTTCATTGTCAAGGACGTATATTTTATGATTCGTTCTGGCATTCTCTGTTGGGGGTCAAATATTTTTAAACAAAATGAGCAGCAATATTTATGTGTTTTTTTTAATAAGTTATATTAGGGAAACAAAACTGTTTTTAAGATTTTAAGGATTTAGTGAGACAAGAAGCACTAATATCTCAGTAGCAACAACAGTAGCAACAACAGTAGCAACAACAGTAGCAACAACAGTAGCAACAACAGTAGCAACAACAGTAGCAACAACAGTAGCAACAACAGTAGCAGAAGTAAATGTAATAGTAGGAACAGCATCAGTAGTAGTAGTAGTAGTAGTAGTAACAATAGTAGTAGTAATAGTAGTAATAGTAATAGTAGTAATAGTAGTAATAGTAGTGGTAGTAGTAATAGTAGTAATAATAGTAGTGGTAGTAGTAGTTGTAGTAGTAGTAGTAGTAGTAATAGTAGTAGTAATAGTAGTGGTAGTAATATTAGTGGTAGTAGTAGTAGTAGTAGTAATAATGGTAGTGGTATTAGTAGTATTAGTAGTAGTAGTAGTAGTAATAGTAGTAGTAATAGTAGTGGTAGTAATAGTAGTAGTAGTAATAATAATGGTAGTGGTAGTAGTAGTAGTCTGGTAGTGGTAGTAGTAGTAGTCTGGTAGTGGTAGTAGTAGTAGTAGTAGTAGTAGTAGTAGGCCTAGTAGTAGTAGTGGTAGAAGTAGTAGTAGTAGTAGTAGTAGTAGTAGTAGTAGTAGTAGTATTAGTGGTAGCAGTAGTAATAATAGTAGTAGGTCTACTAGTGATAATATTAGTAATGACGATGATATATCTCCAGTGCAGGCGAAGATGAGCATGGCACTGAATAAGGTGAAGTTAGGATTCATTGTGTGTGTGTTCTCATATGGTTAGTAAGTTCAAAATTTTGATTATTGATGTGTCCCATCATTAGATGATTGGTGTACCCAATACTCAGATGGTTGTTGTGTCCAACTTCAGATGGTTGATGTCACTAATCCTCAAATGGTTGATGTGACTAATCCTCAGATTGTTGATATGTTAAATTTTCAGATGGTTTTTTTTTTTATGTATCCAATCTTCAGATGACTGATTAGTCCACTCCTTAAGGTCATTCCATGTTAATGCAATCAGTAAAACGACAATTGATTTCTCCACATTTTATTTAAAGTGTGCAGTTTTCCTCTTTAAATGGACACATAATATAGAAAGCAAGTATTTTATTGTCACATGTATGGATATTTTCAAGTCATATGTTGCAAAATTCCTTAATCCATCTTGGAATATACAAATTCTGAAGATTTCACATGTTTCAACTTACTAGTATTACTATTTTTTAAAGGTTACAAGTGATTCAAATGGCTTCAAATAGAAGGTCTTGCAGAAATAAGCCTAACATATTCTGCTGCATCTGTGGTGAATATACCCTCGTTCCTAATAGTAATCCAGTCACAACTTTCATAAATCAAGCTTAGCATGCGTATTTTGGTATAAAACTTGGTGACAAGGATAAAGCTTGGGCTGTCACCTTTATCGATTAAGGATCTCATACACAGATGAATGTCCATGTGGATCCGGAACCCAGACTCCAGAACACATACTTCAGGACTGCCCAACATACAAAGAGCAGAGACAGCAGACCTGGCCAGAGGATACAGACTTGAGGCAAAAGCTATGGGGCAGCCGCTCTGACCTAGAGAAGACAGTGGACTTCGTCTTGATGACAGGTCTGACAGTATAGCATGACCACATGCTGAACGCAGAAGAAGAAGAAGCTTGGGCTCCTCGCATGGTGTGCAAGTCATGCACTAAATACCTGCATCAGTGGATTAAAGGCAAGAAGAGCAGTCTGAAATTTGGAATACCCATGGTTTGGAGGGAGCCCACAAACCATGTCTCTGACTGCTATTTCTGCGCTATTAATGTGACTGGGATCAATAGAAAGAATCGAAATGTCCTCAAGTTTATCCTGATCTTGAATCAGCACGTCGTCCTGTAGCTCACTCTGATGATTGTCCAGTACCTGTCTATGCAGACCTCCCTGACATCAGTGATGAAGATTCTTCCAGTTTTCTAGAAGGTCAAGAGGAGAATGAAGAAGAGGCTTTTAGCGATGATGCTCCACTTCCTGTTTTACCAAACTGAGCTGAACGATCTTGTTCGTGATCTCAATTTGTCAAAGTCCTCAGCTGAGCTCTTGGCATCCAGATTAAAAGAAAAGAGCCTCTTGTCTGACAGTACATGCATCACCTTTTATCACAACAGGCATCAAGAGTTCCTCCATTTTTTCTTTGAAGAGTTGGACTTGGTGTACTGTATATATATTGTTCACCTTCTGCAGAAGCTTGGAGTGCAACATTATGAACCCAGAGATTGGATACTGTACATCGACATATGCAAGAGATCACTAAAATGTGTTCTGCTTCACAGTGGCAATCAGTTTGCTTCTGTACCCCTTGCTCACTTGACCACACTGAAGGAGAAGTATGAAGCGGTGAAATATGTGCTGGATAAAGTTTCTTATTATCAGCACGAGTGGTATATTTGTGTTGATTTCAAGATGGTTAATTTCCTATTGGGACAACAGTCTAGCTTTACAAAGTACACCAGCTTCTTTCTGTGCATGTGGGATCGTAGGGACAGGTCTCAGCCCTATATCACGAAGAACTGGCCTGAACGAGAAGAATTGGTGCCGGGTACATCAAAGAACATCGTCAACAATCCTCTGGTTGACAGAAACAAGATAATATTCCCACCGCTGCATATCAAGATTGGCTTGATTAAACAGTTCACCAAAACCCTGGACAAGGATGGTGGCTGCTTCACTTACTTGTGCCGCGCTTTTCCAGAATTAACCATAGAGAGGTTGAAAGATGACATTTTCGATGGACCTCAAGTTCGTCAGCTCATCAGAGATCCTGAGTTTGAAAAAAATCAATGAACAAATTGGAATTGGAAGCATGGAAGACCTTTGTTCTGGATGTGAATAATTTTTTGGGCACATCAAAGCCAGTAACTATGAAGAATTTGTCAACAATATGCTGACTACTGTCAAAAACCTTGGATACAACATGAGCATAAAAATGCATTATTTATTCTCTAATATGGATCGGTTACCCGAGAATCTTGGATCAATGAATGACGAGCAGGGAGAGAGGTTCCATCAGGACATAAAATAGATGGAGACCAGGTTTCCAGGACATTGGGATGCAGTAATGATGGCTGATTACTGCTGGACTCTGAAGAGAGACATCCCTGCTTCTTAGCACTCGAGAAAGTCGAAGAAATTGAAGTTTATATTTTAAATTTTGCTCATTGATGAAATAATTTACAGGTTCTTACCTTGTTCAATGTCTGCTCTTCATTTACATAATTCCATGTTTGTAACATTTAATAAATACATTCTGTTAAATACTTTTTATGTGAGAAATGTTACACATAAATCAACTAATAATATCACCAAAATGTAGTTATAATTAGAAGGATATAGTAGATAATATAATTTTTGAAAATCAATTTTTTTTAAAACTCTGACCTGACAGAAAAATTGATGACATTTTTGGCTTCAGTGGCTCAAAATGCTCCTAATTCATTAAAAAAATTATGGACAACTTCCAACTTGATTTTATTTGTTTGTAAACCAGTGTTTAATTTGCGTAGCTGTTTATTTATTTCTTGTCTCTAACTTTATGTACTTTCCTCTGTCCTTGTAGTAGCAGTAATAAATGGTAGCATATAATATCCCATTCAGAACGTAGCCATCAACCCAGCAATTCTTGGCTTTATTGATTTTCTGGGCAGTTTACATACTTCAGTACTTTGCCATTTCTTTCTGAACTGTCCAGATACACAGTTACTTTTGCGAGATTTTAGCATTGTACCATGGTAAATCAAATAATTAATTTAAACTGCGTACAGAAATTGTGTTATTATTTTGCTAACTTGGTCGTTCATCACAAGTGAAGACGTTGCAATTCCTTGGACAGTTCGGGCTTGTGACAACATCTGTAGATGATTATTAGCCTTCCCGTGACTTTCTAGCTACCCAATGCTTTTGAGCTGCTTAATGTATCTTTTTCCACGATGCTGTGCTTTTTTTTAAACTGCATAGCGTCTTGTAGCTCTACTTTGTGCACGTTCATCTCATGTCTTGGTCTATTTCAAAGCCTCTTAGTGAGGCCTTTAACGAGTCACATTGTAACGCTTCTTTTGGTCACCTTGAGAATGTATGCCCTTTTTCAACTCACAATAGACAAAAATATTACCGGTGAGTCCACAGGGATATATAACTAACGAGAGACTCGGATCAGCAGAGACACTGGAAAAACTAGACTAAAAATAGAATCCCAAATGTCAGACATGTAAGAAAATCCAAGTTATATATTACCAGCTGGAATAGTACTGATGGGAGCGTTTTTTTCCAAGTCTAACGGCATCGCTTGCCAGTTCAAACACGTTTCAGTTGATCCATTCGTAATTGTGTACTTGGCCAGGATTCGTTTTGGGAGAGAAAGATAGCGAGGAAAAGAAATAGCATCTCACCGCTAACATAATATATACAACAAACATTGTTGGCTTTTGTTACATAATGTTCTATGTTAGCTCATTGTGTAACTTGTAAATATGTTACGAGAACAAAGTAACATATAGTCCAACAGTTTAAATACTCTCTCCGTCATTCTAGCTATCACTCTCTCTCTCTCACTCTCTCTCACTCTCTCTCACTCTCTCTCTCTCACTCTCTCTCACTCTCACTCACTCTCTCTCACTCTCTCTCTCACTCTCTCTCACTCTCACTCTCTCTCTCACTCTCTCTCACTCTCTCTCACTATCTCTCACTCTCTCTTTCTCTCTCACTCACTCACTCTCTCTCTCACTCTCTCTCATTCTCTCTCATTCTCTCTCACTCTCTCTCACTCTCTCTCACTCTCTCTCACTCTCTCTCTCACTCTCACTCTCTCTCACTCTCTATCACTCACTCTCACTCTCTCTCTCACTCTCTCTCTCTCTCACTCTCTCTCACTCTCTCTCACTCTCTCTCTCTCACTCTCTCTCTCTCATTATTTCTTTTTTCATTGTTTCTTTCTCATTATCTCTTTCGCTTTCTTCATTTATCAGTCTCTCTCTGTCACTCTGATTCTCTCTTACACACACTGTCTCTCATTCTCATTCCTTCTCTCTATTACTCTTTCTCACATTTTTTTTCTCTCTCTCTCTTACTTATTCGTTTTTCTCTCTCATGTTATCTCAACTCTCTTACTTTTTATTTCACTTTATATATCTCTCTTTCTTACTCTTTCGTTTGCTTTATATTTCTCTTTCTAACTCTCTCTAACCCTCCTTCTCTCTTTCTTATTCTGTTTCTTATTCTATTTCTTTCCCTTTTTCTTTCTATCTCACATTTTCTCCATCACTCTTTCTTTTTTCTGTCACTCCCTCAGTCATCTCTTCTATTCTTTCACTTTTTATTTGCATTTTCTCTGCTTTTTTACTCTTCCATTCTCTTGTTCTAATTCTCTCTATCTCTTTTATTATCTCTTTTCTCTCCTTTCACTATGTCGTTGTTACTTTCTATTTCTTTCACTTTCAATCCCTTTAATCAGTCTCACTTTTTATTTCTATTTCTCTCTCTCTTTCTCTCTTTCTCTTTCTCTCTCTGCTGTATTATCTGATTCTCTCGATATCTCTAATTATTTTTTTTCTGTCTTTCACTTTCTCTTAATCTCTCTCGCTTACACTCCTTCCTTCTGCCTTTTCCTCTTTTACTCTCTTAAGGACTTTTATTTTCTCTCTTTCACTCTCTCTCTCTCTGTCTCTTTCATTTTATCACTTTTTCTCTCTATTTAATTCTCTATTTATTCTTCCTTTTTTTATGTCACTTTCTGACCCTTTTTCTCTCACTTGCTCTCACACCCTCACATTTCTACTTCTCGCTGTCATTCTCTTTATTCTCTTTCTCTTTCGCCTCCTCTATCTCTATTCTCACTCTCTATTTTTCGCGTGATCTCTCTCTCTCTTTTACTTTCTCTATTTCCATCTCACTTTCTCTTTCTATTTAACGCTCACTCTTATCGTCTCTCTCTCTGTCTCTCTCTCTCTCACTTTCACTCTATCTCATTATCCTTACTCTCACTCTCTATTTCTGCTTCACTCAATTTACTTTCACTCCATTTTTCTTTCACTCTTGCTCTCTTTCTCCTCACACTAACTCTATAATATACATATATTTGTATCTCTCTTACTCTTATCCATTCTCTCTTTCCCTCACTCTGTTTTACTCCTTCTCTCAGACTCTCTCTTTCTTTGTCTTCCTCTCCCCCCCCCTCGACCCACATACAGAACCTGATACAATAATTGATATGCAATCCTGAACTGTCACAGGTTTACCGTACAACTATCCACCAATTATCTTGTTCATTAGATTAAATACAACAATGTTCTCATGTTATTGCTATTCTTAGCTGCGCTTTCCATTAATTATTTTTTTATGTTTGTGACAATTTTGTTCTTACTGTGTGTTTGTTCTGTAACAAAAGCTGCTCCTGAATGTCTACTCTTACAGTTAATCTATTCCTACAACTTGTTTATTCCTACAACGTGTCTGTTCCTGCAATATGGTTATTCCTACAACATGTCTATTCCTACAACTTGTCTACTCCTACAACTTGTCTATTCCTACAACTTGTCTATTTCTACCACTTGTCTATTCCTACAGCATGGCTATTCCTACAGCATAACTATTCTTACAACTTGTCTACTCCTACAACTTGTCTATTTCTACAATATGACTATTTCTACAACTCGTATACTCCTACAACTTGTCTATTCCTACAATATGACTATTCCTACAACTTGTCTATTCCTACATATTATCTATTCCTGCAACGTGACTATTGCCACAAGGACTATTCTTACAACAATGCGATTCCTACAATTCATCTACTCCTAAAAATTGTCTATTCCTACAGTATGACTATTCCTAAAACTTGTCTATTCATACATATTGTCTATTCCTACATCGTAACTATTTATACAACAACTATTTCTACAACAATGCTATTCCTACAACCTGTCTATACCTACAACTCATATATTCGTACAATTTGACTATTATTACAAAATAATGCCCACACGTGTCAATATCTATAAAATTACTATCCCTACAGCCTGTCGATTCTCACAAAATAATAGTTCCACTTGCGTCTATTTCTATAGAATGTCTATTCTTGCAACTTGTCTATTCCAACGAATTGTCTCTTCCTATAGCTTGTCTATTCTTTGAAAATACTATTCCCAAATTTCTCCATTGCTATAAAATGTATATTGCTACAATGTGTTTATTCTCACAAATACTACGAGTATTTCCACGTGTGTCCATTTCGAGAAGATGCATGTTCCTAAAACTGCCTATTCTTACAACTTGTATAATCCCAAAACGTGTATATTCTTACACAATACTATGTTCACATTTGTCGTTCTATACTTGAATGCCTATTGGTATAACTTGTCTATTGTCACAACACATTATTTCCACATGTATCCATTTATATTGAGTGTTTATTGCTACATATAATCTATTCCTACAATGTGTCTATATCTACAACGTATATGTTCCTATATTATCTTCTTCACTTCTTCTTCAACGTGAATTCTCAAAACAACTTCCGCTGGATCTCTTCTAGCAGGACAATGATCCTATTAGAATTCAAGCAGTATCGAGTCCAGAAAATAAAAATGCGTTATGAAAATAGTTTGTCTATTCCTACAACATGTCTATTTCCACAATTTGTCTTTTTCTACGACTTGTTAATTCCCACATGTAACCATTTCTATAGAATGGCTATACTTACAACACACTATGCGTGCTACTTACGAGTATACATCCCAGCAACAAGCTATTCCTACAATTTGACTATTCCTACAATTTATCTATTCTTACAATTTGCAATTTCCTACAATTTGCATATTCCTACAATTTTCCTATTCCTACAATTTACCTATTCCTACAATTTGCCTATTCCTACAATTTACATATTCCTACAATTTGCCTATTCCTAAAATGTGCCTATTCCTACAATTTGTCTATTTCTACAATTTACTCATTCCTACAATTTATCTATTCCTACATTTGGCATATTCCTACAATTTGCCTATTCCTAGAATTTGCCCATGCCTACAATTTGCTTATTAATACAATTTATATATTCCTACAATTTACCTATTCCTACAATTTGCCTATACCTACAATTCGACTATTCCCACAATTGGTCTAATTTGTCTATTCCTAAAGCATAATACCCATTCTTATATCCCATATATTTCTGCAACATGTATATTTTGAGCAACATATACATTTCTAAAACATATACATTCTAGCAGGGCCGTAGATATCTCTCCAGTAAGAGGGTTGGGAGTTTTACATAAAAAAAGGTCATGCATGCATTTTCGTGTGCAACTTTCTTTTTTTCATATGAAATTTCAGAAACCTTTAGGAAAAAAATAGTTATAGATGGGAGAAGGGTATGCTAGCTAATTCATATTACTAAAATGCATGCCCTAATATCCTAGGAGGTGGGAGTTTGAGCACTCTAAACCCTCCCTTATCTACGCGCTTGCATTCACACAACGTTCATTTTCCTATAACGTATCATTCCTAAAACATACTGATTCCTATAACAATCATATTTCGATATCGTTCCAAATTATTAATCTTCATTCAATAGTCCCTTCTACGTGGGTTTTTTTTCTGTTCAATTTAACTTTTCCATGAAGATCTAGAAATATTAGAATGTCTGACTACAGCTACATAATACATTATTTCTTGTAGCAACTTTTCGAATTATATAAGATCAGTCTATTTCTGCTACTAATTAACTTTTTTAACCCTATAAAAACAGCTCTACCATGTTTCTCAATATTAGTGTTTCAAGTCTGTAGTTATACATGAACCCTGCCATGTATTAACATTTTTAACTTTGTAACAATAACTTTTGTGGTAGAGAGGTTAGAGCTTTGGTCTTGCAGTCTTAAGGTTCAGGATTCGATCTGGTAAGGACTGGGTTTTTTCTGTTATAGTGTAAATTAAAATCCCACCCTGAACGTGACGTGCCGATAGAAAGGATATGTCTTTTCATGCCACTCGAAATGTCTTTACAACACCACGACGAGAAAAGTATAACATTGACTGTTTGTTCTTTGAAACAGCAGATCAGCACTGCCATTTATTCCTTTTTTTTTACTTCTGTAATACCAGCTTATGCCTGCCATTTATTCCCTTTTTTTACTTCTGTAATACCAGCTTAAGCTGCCATTTATTCCCTTTTTTTACTTCTGTAATACCAGCTTAAGCCTGCCATTTATTCACGTCTCATATCTGTTACGCCAGCTCATTCCTGTCATTTATTCACTCTCTTTACTTTTGTAACAACAGCTCAACCCTGCCATTTATTTATTCACTTCTCATCTCTGTAACAACAGCTCAACCCTGCCATTTATTTATTCACTTCTCATCTCTGTAACAACAGCTCAACCCTGCCATTTATACACTTTTTTTTAACTCTATAACAACAGCTTCACCCTGTCAGTTATTCATTTCTCATCTCTGTAACAACAGCTCAACCCTGCCATTTATTTATTCACTTCTCATCTCTATAACAACAGCTTCACCCTGTCAGTTATTCATTTCTCATCTCTGTAACAACACGATAATACTGCCATTGATTCACTTTTTATTTTACTTTTGTAACAACAGCTTAACCCTACATTTATTAACTTTTATACCTCTGTAACAACTCAACAATGTCATTTATTCACTATCTTTACCTCCGTAACAACAGTTTAACCCAGCCATTTATTCACTATCTTTACTTTCGTAAGAACAGCTGAACTCTAAAAACGTACAAAATAGCAGCTTTTGTAAGAACAAGTCAACTCTGCCATGTATTCACTTTACCCTTTTTGTTTCTGTAAAAACTGCTCAAACCTGCTATTTATTCAATTTTACTTCTGCAAGAACAACCCAACCCTGCCATTTATTGACTTTATTTACTTTTGTAACACCGACCCAACCCAACCCTGCCATTTATTCACTTTCTTAATTTCTGTAACAACAGTTTAACCATGATATTTATTCACTGTTTTATCTCTGTAACAACATTTTAACCCTACCATTTATTCACTTCTCATCTCTGTAACAACAAGTTAACACTGCCATTCATTAACTTTCTTTAACTCTGTAACAACAGAATAACTCTGCAATTTATTCCCTTTTTTTCCTGTATAACAACAGCTCACCCCTGCCATATATTCACTTAATTTACTTCTGTAACAACATCTAAACCCTACCATATATTAACTTTTCAGCACCGTAACAACTCACTCAAACCTACATTTATTCACTTTTTTTCTTCATTAATAACAGCGTAGCCCTGCCATATATTTACTTTTCAACTCAGTAACAAACAACATTTAATTCCTGCCATTTATTCTCTAATTTTTACTTCTGTAACAACAACTCACTCCTGCCATTTATTCTCTAATTTTTACTTCTGTAACAACAACTCACTCCTGCCATTTATTCTCTAATTTTTACTTCTGTAACAACAACTCACTCCTGCCATTTATTCTCTAATTTTTACTTCTGTAACAACAACTCACTCCTGCCATTTATTCTCTAATTTTTACTTCTGTAACAGCGGCTCAACTCGTAGTATTTTGCGATGATCTTAGCTATTTGTAGCAATAATTTTACCCTGCTAACAATCTTAGCTCTCTCTCTCTCTCTCTCTCTCTCTAACTCTTTATTATTCCTTTATTTCATCAATCTATCATTCCACTTAACGCTCCCACAGACAATTTAAAGACATCTCGTTATTTTTCATCTATAATTTTCTCTCTTCACCTTATTCTGCCCGTCTCTCGTTCTCTTCTCCGCTCGTCATTGTCACACATCGCTCACATGAATTATTTAGCCATCTAAAATCTCTCTCACTTTCTCTCTCTGCTACTTGTCCTCAATTCCTCCGCATATAACTCACACCAGCATTTATCGACATATAACTATTGTTTCCCCACTTCACTCTGTCTCCTACCTCGACTCTCTGCTTCTACACAGAGCTCACATTTGCTATTTAAAGACATCAGACAATTTCGACTCCCTCTCCACATAAGCATTCGCATTCCTCAATCTGTTCTCCAATGTTCCCCTCCTACCTCCTTCCCCACACCTCCTAGTACCTCATCTCACGCCGCGTCTCGCTCTTCTTGCGTTTCCACCTCCAGACAGACACTGTGAGAGCTCCCGACAGGCAAGGACCACTCACGCACACTTGTACTCGAACTCCCGCACTCTCTGTCATAAGATACGCTCAGATTTAGATTCTCAGTAAACTAGCCAATAGCCGTGCTGTAACTTATGTGTTCACGTGTTTACTACATATTAATGACATGAAAAACTGGAATATATCGAATCTCATACACGACCTGTCCTTTGGCCATCCCTCAGGACTGTGTCTTAACAGTACTGTTCGCACAAGGATTAAACCGGCACCGCTTCCATACGTGTTCCTGATTGTTTCTTTAATGAAGGACAGCGTGAGGTAGGTCACAGATATTTAAGGAAGATATTTATACATATTCATATTACTTTCTAATTAAATATAATTTATTCCACATTAGGTTCTGTGTACCTACTCAACTCTCTTCTGTGTTGACATTAGGTTCTGTGTATCTACTCAGCTCTCTTCTTCTGTGTTCGACATTAGGTTCTGTGTATCTACTCAGCTCTCTTCTTCTGTGTTCGACATTAGGTTCTGTGTATCTACTCAGCTCTCTTCTTCTGTGTTCGACATTAGGTTCTGTGTATCTACTCAATTCTCTTCTTCTGTGTTTGTTCTCAAACTCCTACATTTCGTAGGATGTAGTATTGTCTAGATCAGTGGTTCCCTGTCAATTTTTTTCCCGTGGCCTCTATTTGAGATCATGTTTCCTCGGTCTCCGACTTTTGGAGCCTCGGTCTCCGACTCTTTGAGACTCCGTCTCTTGGAGCTTGAAGATCGCAGACTTTCTCTACAACTCATTACTACATATCTCATTAAATATCATTCAAATAGTTCTTTTCCTGTGACTATCTAGAAGGGTGTTTGGTCCCTGAGAAGTGTATATAGTCCCTTAAAGGATGTATGGCCACCTAGAAGTGTCTATGACACCCTATTAGAGTCTGTGACCCCCTATTAGAGTCTGTGACCCCCTATTAGAGTCTGTGACCCCCTAGAAGGGTATGTATTCTTATAACCTTTCTATAACATTTTATTTCAAATGCGGGCTCCGCCGAAGACGGATGTGTCGGGCCATTGGCGCAAATAAAACGGCGACACAACGCATTTCCATTCTCTGGACTACATCCTGCTGGAAATCTAATAGGACCATGGTCCTGCTACAAGAGAGATCCAACGGGAGTTTGAGAATGAACGCTGAAGAAGAAGAAAAAATGCGGATATTTTCCCTTCCACTGCGGATCTCATTTCCTAAGAGTAGGGATTACGTCAACATTGGAATATATTTAGAAACAACAAGTTAAATTATTCGGCCAGATAACCAGACAGAAAGAGCAAATTATCATTCAAGAAGCCCTTAACAAACAATACGACAACAGTAGACCTATTGGACGTTCTCGTAAAAGTTGGATAGATAGTGTATTAGAAACACTCGGAAATATAACAGCAGAAGAGGCAAATAGAAGGGGAAAAAGACCGTACACTCCTCTTCTCTCAACACCGAAACGTACATGAGGATAGAAAGAAGAAGAAGATTGCCTGTCTTACGACCATATATATGCATACAATATTATATGATACATATGAATATGTATATTACACAATATAAATATTAATTCGATCATGCAGCACACGTCATTGATATTGAACAATCGGTGCATTTATAGTCACTAATAACAGGTCAAACCATATGTGTACAATGTGGACAATCGGCTTTCGAACCTTCAGCGAGATGTGTGTATGAGACGAACTCATTAACCTATCAACCCCCTATCCGTCTATCCCAATGTTTCCCAACGTGTGGCCCATGCACCACAGAAGCGGGGGGGGGTTAATTATTCAGGGGGCAACTTTATTGTTTATGGAACAACTTGAATGTTAAGTGGGTAAATTGAATGTTTTGGGGGCAACTTGAATGTTAAAGGGGCAACTTGAATGTTACGGGGAACCTTAAATGTTAAGGGGGCAACTTGACTGTTAAGGGGGCAACTTGAATGCTAAGGAGGCAACTTGATTGTGAGAATAATACAAATTTTTGAATATTAAAAACAATGTATGTTACATAGGGAGGGGTGGGGCATCAAAATTTAGGTAGGGTGTGGCAAACAAAAGGTTTGAAAACTGGTCTGTCCGCTAGTATTCCTTTGTGGTTTAAATGAAATCCATAAGGGGGGGGGGGGTAGAAAGACAATATGGAGATGACATTATTATTTGCTTTATTTATGGTTATTTGCTTTATTTATGGTTATTTGCTTTATTTATGGTTATTTCTGTGATTTTCTTTATTCGTGTAATACATATTTTCTAGGTCTGATTCTGTATTTGTATCCATTTATATCTGAGCAGTAATGTTTGTTTGTGTCTGAGCAGTAATGTTTGTTTGTGTCTGAGCAGTAATGTCTGTTTGTGTCTGAGCAGTAATGTTTGTTTGTGTCTGAGCAGTAATGTCTGTTTGTGTATGAGCATTAATGTCTGTTTGTGTCTGAGAAAATGGTCTTTTTGGTGGTAGTGTGCGACTTACTTAATATGTTGTCTTCTGTAATCTAAAACCGTGTTGTGTTAGTCTTAAGGTTTAATATAAAACCGAGGCTGTGTTAGTTTTCTATCGCAATCTAAAACCGGGGTTTTGTTAATCTTCTAATGTAATCTAAAATAGGGGTTGTGTTAGTCTTCTGTTATAATTTAAAACTGGGATTGTGTTAGTCTTCTGTTATAACTTAAAACTGGGATTGTGTTAGTCTTCTGTTATAACTTAAAACTGGGATTGTGTTAGTCTTCTGTTATAACTTAAAACTGGGATTGTGTTAGTCTTCTGTTATAACTTAAAACTGGGATTGTGTTAGTCTTCTGTTATAACTTAAAACTGGGATTGTGTTAGTCTTCTTATGTATTTCTTTCTGATTCTGTCTCTTATTGTTACCTCGTAAACTCTGCATAAGCGTGTAATTTCTTACGTAGTAGGTTTTCATTTATCTTCAGCTGTCTCCACGTTTGGCATTAGTAGCACAGTGATGGATGTCTCATATATATGTATATACATGTATAACATTTATAACTGCCTATATTTCTTGTTGTCCATTTTTCTGAAACTTGTACAAAAACAAGGATATAAACTTTAAGCAAAATAAAAAATTAGTTTTGCATGAGATCCATTTTTTTTTATTTCTGTATTTTTCCCAGTGCAATACAAATACTCAACCACTACCTGAAATGAAAATGTCAAATCTGGCATCACTATCATCAGCTTGTGTAGCTCGCTGGTGTAGTCGATCGTAGATATCTACAAACGTCGAATCTCGAATGAAATGTTAGTTTCACCGTTGACATTTTTCCAGTCATGAAGTGAAACCTCTCTATCTCATTCTCTCTGCTGTCCCATGTTTATTTCTCCATCGATTTTTCTTAGCTTCATTATCTTTCTTAAACAATTATTTTTAAATGTATTTGCTGTGTATATTTTTGTTAAACCACATGATTTACTACCGATGAAGCTCTTAGAATTCAGGGTATAATTGGAATTATTTCTTTCACACTTCAGTGACAGTCAATAGCTGAGAGGTTTCTTCGTCATATCGTGATTCCCCTTGTACGAAATTAACAATCTTCTTAATGTTTAGCACGAAATGCCTCAGACTTAGGGAGTAAACCCATACAGATAGTCCGGAGGGGAGACCATAAGGTAGTTAGTTATTCGACAGTCTATCTTATCGACCATCTTCTGGCATCTTCATTAGCTCTCTTTCTGTCCAAGGTTATCAGAGTTGCTTTTCCTGTGCAACTAATCAACACAACCGAGAGGGATTGGCGCAGATAAACAAGACGTTTTCTCCAAAATAACTCATTGTACATTCGACGAGCAGCAAATAAACAAACTTGCAGGTTATCAAGAACCACTTTTAGCAGTGGTGAAACGACGTAAACGTGTCTGATTTAGACATGTAATCAGACACGACTCACTGTCTAAAATACTTTTTCACGGAACAGTCGAGGGTAGAAGGTGAAGAGGCGCTAAGAGAAAATCTTGGATTGATAACATCAAGGAATGGTATGGGTGTGATATTTTACACGCCTACGAATGTCTGAGGATAGAGATTTTTCGAGAGCTTTTGCGCTGATATCACCAGTATGGCACCCCTACGGCCATCACCAGTTATGAGTTTTATTATTATTAATATTTTTATTATTATTTTTTTGTAACTATTATTATATCGGAGAATTATGCTTATTCTTCTTGTTATAACTCATTTTTTTTTCTATAAACTTACAAAGAATAATTATCAGCAGCCTACCCAATCATTGTCTAATTATTAATAGTCTACAGAAACATTGTCTAATTATGAACAGTCTACATAAACATAGTCTAATTATGAATAGTCTACAGAAACATTGTCTAATTATGAATAGTCTACAGAAACATTGTCTAATTATGAATAGTCTAAAGAAACATTGTCTAATTATGAGTAGTCTACAGAAACATTGTCTAATTATGAATAGTCTACATAAACATTGTATAATTATGAACAGTCTACAGAAACATTGTCTAATTATGAATAGTCTACAGAAACATTGTCTAATTATGAACAGTCTACAGAAACATTGTCTAATTATGAACAGTCTACAGAATTAATGTCTAATGTCTACTCTTAATTTCTACAATTCGTTGTATATTTCTGGTTGAATTGAAGTCTGTAGGCCGAAGAATATAATGTGTTGCGCAGCAACCTGGCAGCGATATCTGCGCCATTATGCCCGACCGATCATCATGGTTTTGTATTAACGATATATTTCATGATATCGGACAGCAAACGTCTCCCCAAACCTTCTTGATCGTCCCTTACAACATGCATGCCAGATCACTGTTGCTATTATCTGTCCACCGTCCCTATAGGGTCTGACAACACACGAACGGTTATCTTTTTGATTCCATGAATCACAATTTCGTGTAGGTGAATCATTGAAAAGTAATAAGAAGCTTTGCATTCCCTACCGCCTTGATGGGTACAGGAATTAATGAGTTGTGTCCTCATCTCTATGTGACCACGTAAGCTAGGACAAGTTCTACTTTCCATGATCAGTACTGGAAGCAATTTCCAAAGATTTGGGGTGATATGTAAGAGGTCTTTCTTCCAATATAATTCTCCCTCACCTCAAAATAGTATATTCAGGGTCGGTCTTAGGCCATTGCAACCTATGCGGTCGCAGTGGGCCCCGCACTTCATAGGCCCATAAATTCCTATTAGAATTTATTTTATTATCCTCTTCCCTACTCAGACTGGGTCCCGCGCAATCCGTTTCGCATTGGGCCCTTCAATTGTTAGGGCCGGCCCTGAGTATATTGAATCACATGTCTTGGGAGGTTGGGCACTTACCATTATCTCAGAGCTGCCTAGCACACTTACCAATATCTCAGAGCTGCCTAGCACACTTACCATTATCTCAGAGCTGCCTAGCACACTTACCATTATCTCAGAGCTGCCTAGCACACTTACCATTATCTCAGAGCTGCCTAGCACACTTACCATTATCTCAGAGCTGCCTAGCACACTTACCATTATCTCAGAGCTGCCTAGTACACTTACCATTATCTCAGAGCTACCGAATGCATGAACCATTATCTCAGAGCTTTGTATTGTGTCTTCAAGGAGTGGTGGCAATAATAATTAAATGATTGAGTAATTATTTGTGTGAATGATTGAAGGATCAAACATTTAGATGTGTACGTAGTTGAGTAATGGATGGAAGATTGTACAGGTGTGCACGTAGTTGAGTAATGGATGGGAGATTGTACATTTGATTTATACATTAACAAAATTGATTGATAGCGTGATTAAGTGACTGTGTAATCGATTTAGTTGCTAAGAAAAATAATAAGTGAGTGAGTGAGTGAGTGAGTGAGTGAGTGAGTGAGTGAGTGAGTGAGTGAGTGAGTGAGTGAGTGAGTGAGTGAGTGAGTGAGTGAGTGAGTGAGTGACTGAGTGAGTGAGTGAGTGAGTGAGTGAGTGAGTGAGTGAGTGAGTGAGTGAGTGAGATATTGAAACAAAATACACAGCAATTACTTCCAGCTTATAATCGTGTATGACCGCTCAACCCCGAGGTAATAAATTCACGCAGAAAGGTTCAGTAGCTAAACGTTCTGCTCTAATTTCTGCACTCAATGTGGCTGTCTGTGTTTGAGGTACTTAAGTTCACTGTGGAGAAATGTATGTTTTTTTTAAAGTGCAACATTTTCGTGTGAATGTTTCTTATGTGCCAGTAAATAATATTTATTACTCTTTATCGTGTAGGTATTCCTGGTGCGTGAGTGTTCCTGGTGTGTCAGTGTTCCTGGTGTGTCAGTGTTCCTGGTGTGTCAGTGTTCCTGGTGTGTCAGTGTTCCTGGTGCGTGAGTTTTCCTGGTGTGTGAGTGTTCCTGGTGTGTGTGAGTTTTCCTGGTATGTGAGTGTTCCTTGTGTCTGTGAGTATTCCTGGTATGTGAGTGTGTGTTACTGGTGTGCGAGTGTGTGTTCCCGGTGTGTGAGTGTTCCTGGTGTGTGAGTGTTCCTTGTGTGTGCACACGATCAACATTATGTGCATGTGACGTGCTCATTGTTTGTGAATGATATGTATGTGTAATGTTCTCCTTGTGTGTGAATTCTACTTATGTGTGAGACCTTCTTGTGTGTGAATGATTCTTATGTGTGAGAGCCCCTTGTGTGTGAATGATACGTATGTGTGAGAGCCCCTTGTGTGTGTACGATACTTATGTGTGAGAGCCCCTTGTGTGTGAATGATACGTATGTGTGATGTGCTCCTTGTGTGTGAACGATACTTATGTGTGAGAACTTCTTGAGTATGAGTGCTTCTTGAAAAATTATAACATAAACGTGTCGTGTTTGTATACAGTGCTCCATGTGTATGTACTCCATGGACGTTATGTGTCTGTACGCATTGCTCCTTGCGTGTGTACACGCTGAATGTTATGTATTTGTACGTAGTGCTCCGCGTGTGTGTGTGTACACGATGGAAGGTATCTGTTTTTACGCAGTGCTCCGTATGTATGTACACGATAAATATGTGTTTTTACGCAATGCTCCTTTTGTATCTACACCATGAATGTTATGTGTTTTATGCAGTTCTCTTTGAGTGTGTACTCCTTGGATGTTATGTGTACATGTGTACTCCATTAATGGTGTGTGTATGTGTGGACTCCTTGGATGTTATGTGTACATGTGTACTCCATTAATGTTGTGTGTATGTGTGTACTCCTTGGATGTTATGTGTACATGTGTACTCCATTAATGTTATGTGTATGTGTGTACTCCTTGGATGTTAAGTGTTCCTCTGTGTATTTCTTAAAATAGTATGTGTGTATATTTCTTGAAAAGCATTGACTATTTACATAAAAATCACCTTCTGTCATTGGAATATCATCTGTTCTATAAAAAATATAGTCATGGTTCACAAAAACATTGTGTTCCACATGTGTCTCAAATGTGAAATAGTATTAGTTCACTGGAAAATCTTAGGTCTCTCAAATGTGAAATAGCATTAGGATTAGTTCATTGAAAAACCTTACATTTGTCAAATGTGAAATAGTATTAGTTCACTGAAAAATCTTACGTTTCTCAAATCTGAAATAGTATTAATTCACAGAAAAATCTTACGTTTCTCAAATGTGAAATAGTATTAGTTCACTGAAAAATCTTACGTTTCTCAAATGTGAAATAGTATTAGTTCACTGAAAAATCTTACGTTTCTCAAATGTGAAATAGTATTAGTTCACTGAAAAATCTTACGTTTCTCAAATGTGAAATAGTATTAGTTCACAGAAAAATCTTACGTTTCTCAAATGTGAAATAGTATTAGTTCACAGAAAAATCTTACGTTTCTCAAATGTGAAATAGTATTAATTCACAGAAAAATCTTACGTTTCTCAAATGTGAAATAGTATTAGTTCACTGAAAAATCTTACGTTTCTCAAATGTGAAATATTATTTGTTCCACGGAAAACCCTGGATCAATGAACATTATAGTATCTAAGAAGAATTGTGTACAAATCTGACAAGATGAACGTGCAAGTATCATGTACGCCATGTTCAGTGTTTGCTCCATACAGAAGTACGTGCTATGTAAATTATACATTCACTTAGTGAAATATGTATGTGTATGTGATTAAAAACGTATATGTGTGTGTGAGTACAAATATATGTGTGTAAGTTTACAAATATATGTGTGTGTTGAGTACAAATATATGTGTGTGTGTGTGTGAGTACAAATATATGTGTGTAAGTTTACAAATATATGTGTGTGTGAGTACAAATATATGTGTGTAAGTTTACAAATATATGTGTGTGTGAGTAAAAATATATGTGTGTAAGTTTACAAATATATTTGAATGTGAGTAATAACTTACGTGTGTGTGAGTAAAAAATGTATGTTTGCGTGTTAGAGTAAAAATATATGTGTATGTGTGATTAAAAAATTAAACGTATTTGTAAGTAAAAATGTATATATGTGTAAGTATATATATGTGTGTGTATGTGTGTGTACATGCGTGTGTGTATGTGTGTATGAGAGTGCGGGCGCATGTTTGTGTGTATAAAATATATGTACGTGTGAGTAAAACTATATGTATATGCTAGGTTAAAACAATGTACAGATGTTTGGATTAAAGATTTGATACCGATTCCAATTTTTTACTTTCTCAGTTTAGTTCTCTCCCCTCCCCCCCCCGTCTCTATCTCTCTCTCTCTCTCTCTCTCTCTCTCTCTCCCTCTCATTCTAACAAACGCATATACCTTGATGCGAATGCGCACTTTATCTCGATGCAATTACTTTCTCACAACAACGCCCCCATTGATTTTACGGCGCAGATGTTATAATCAAAGATAAACTGAAGTTTAATTATTTTTTATATTTCATAATTTGTCTTTATTTTTCCCTACTTGTCAATGCGTGTTAACATATTTCATTGTCAAATTATTGCATTTCAATGATTGTTTATGTTGTTTGAAATCTTAGAACTATTTACAATACGCAAACATACTCTGGACTCTAGGTTACGAAACTTTCTGACAGCGATGTGAGCTAGAACAGGGTTGCCAAAAATAGACCATTCCTGCAGCCAAATTTGTATCTGACGATGAAGTTTATGTTTGGTAATTTTATTTCTACTATTGGTCAATTTGAAAAAGTATCAACAGTTAGGAGTTTGATCATTTTTTGCAATATTTTACCTGAGATTTGACTGGTAATTAAATATATTTCAACCATGTGGCAACCCTGTGCTAGGAGATTAGTAATTATCGTTTATTAGAGAATCTTGTAAATGAGATTAATGGTTATAATGGCTTTTCTCTTTCTTTCCTGGTGCACTCACCCAGAAAGCACAATTTAGACACACATATTTCAGTAACAAAGCTGAGCGCTTGATTGCCTCTAATGAAATTATAATATATTATTTTTTATTCTCTTTCCAAATGCGATGCATTAAAGATTTTCCAGAATTGAATAGGGTATTAAAATGTGTTAATTAAAAATTTAACGAAATAAATGCAGAAATCATTTTAACACGGTAAATTTTTCGAAGTGAAATGTGTATTAGGCGCGTAGTATTCACGGCTTGTCATAAAGTAGTGACTATATATTTGTGTGTATACATCCGTAACCCGTCAGGAGCGTATGGGTATCACAGTGAATGCATCAACCATGAAATGTCTCCAGTGTATAAAACCTATTCACATAAAATGTAAGGATAACATAGATGGTTCACTTTGATTATTTCCATGCATTCCGCTGACAAGTCTTGGCTATTTTTTACATCTGGCTCCAAGTATATAAATACTGACCAACGAAAATCACGACAGTAATCAAAAACTCAACGAATGAAATCCTAATTATGGACACGGGTTTTGTAATGCCAACAGTTTCGCATCACGCACAGAGTCATGTATCGATTTCTATCTTCAACGATGCGAACGAGTGATGAAAAATCATGTCTTGTCCAGTCCTTGATGTTTTCTGTCCATACTTGTTTTGGTCCTCTTCTGCTTCTTCCATAATTCGACAGTTCTCTGCAGTATTATTTTTGACAAGGAATCATGTTGGCATACACATGTCAAAGCCATGCAAGTTTTCGTCGTTTCACTGAAATGGTTCCTGTGTAACTGTGTGCATCTCTGTTTTATTGAGTACGCTCTTATTTGTTTTATGCTCCCTATAGGAAATTCGTAGAAATCGTCTATAACATTCGTAATCGATGTTCTGTAGTTGTCTCTCACTGATGACATGGGGGGTAAACTTGTTTGGTTTGCATCTATAACGAGACACACGAATCGTTGTATGATGTCCACGATGTACCGAACTAGTGCAGAGACTTTGGAGCAACCGCTTTGACTAGGAGAAGACGGAGCTTCGTCCTGGCGACTGGCATGAAGATCTGGCGAGACCACAAGATTCCGGAACGCAACAGAAGATGAAGAAAGAAGTTTAATACAATTAATATATAAGGAACAGTCAAGGAAGTAAGGAGAAGAGGAGGTCAGAGAAAATCCTGAATTGATAACAGTGATTGGTCTTGGCGCGATTTGAATGGCTAGGATAGAGTTGTTTGGAGAGTTTTGTGTCCTGATGTGTCCAGTGTGACACCCCTACAACTCAAACTGGAAAATAGTCTTTTTATTATTATTATTATTATTATTGTTATTATTATTATTATTATTATTATTAGTCTCTCCTTGTCCACAGTGAGTTCTATTGTTTTCGTTCACTTGAAACATGTCTATATCTGTAATTTTCTCTCCTTAATAAAACTCATTGTCTTTTGTAGTTCATAGAGTGTCCCATAGAGTTTTGATTCCAGTGTTGTTTCCTGTGACCAATATGTCTGCCTCAGCGTTTCATACTCAGAACACTCTTGAAGTATATGCTTGGTACTCTGTGCTGCCTGCCCACATGTGCACATGGCCGTATTGCCAATCTTGAATTTTGTGTAAATGTGAGTGCGGAGCCGGTTGTGTCCTGTTGTGTCCTGCGGAGGCGTAGAATTACTACTTGTACTGATCTATTCACAATGTGATAGACATCTTGTGTTGGTGTTTGCGTCTTTCTTATTGACTTGATCATCTGTTTTTTCTGATGATAGGAATCAGCCATTTAAATAGTTAGTCATTCATCAGCTAGCACATCATTCAATCAGTCAGCTAATTAGTCAGTACTTTAAATTAATTGGTATATGTCAGGCAATATATTCGTCTTTACAGTATTGGTAAGTATCGATAAGTCATTACATCGATCCATTTCGTAACGGTATCGATATACACAAGCAGTCTCCTATATCATCTTCGACATAAGCGCATTAATATTTCATCCTATCGTCTGTCACTGCCCACATAATTCTGGATGCAAAAACGGGGGGAGGGAACAATTAGAGCAGATAATAGAACCACTTCCTTCATTGAATAATGTCTCAGAAATAGGAACACAATGATGATGCGTGTGTCTGGAGGTTGTAATTTGCAGGCACGCAGCTAGGAATATCACCGCTATACATGAAATCATTTAGTGTCTATTTGTGTGTTGGGTGATCAGAGAATATTCGGATGTGGTTAGACGACGGTCGTCAACAGTATAGGACTGTCGAGAGCCACGAGTTAGACGACGGTCGTCAACAGTATTGGACTGTCGAGAGCCACGAGTTAGACAGAAGAAGAATGAGGAAATAGTTATCAGATAAGTAGATCTATCTATCTCATGTTCCTACAGCGACAAATACGGTGCCACAGAACAGAAACCAGAGCTCTCCAGTAAGATCGATGTGCTACTATTGTGTGTAATTGCTGCATATTGTTGGGACCCATAGTTATACCCTCTTTAGTTCTACCAAGAGTCTCTCTTGGTCTTCCACTTTGTCTTATACGTACATAAGATAAATATTGATTATTATTTCTAGTCAAAGATGATTAAATATATGGCTAAAATATTCCCAATCTCCCAAACTACAAACTTGTATTAGTTTTTGGCAAATTGAGAAAAAATGAATGCCAAATATAAGGAAAGTTCTTTCTTAATGACACTTAAAAGTGGCAAAATGTATGCCATGTGGCAATGTCAAGTAATCTCGATATGAAAGTAACATCTAACAATAACATTTAGTCTCCTGTATATAACGCTAACATCTAACAATAACATTTAGTCTCCTGTATATAACGCTAACATCTAACAATAACATTTAGTCTCCTGTAGATAACGCTAACATCTAACAATAACATTTAGTCTCCTGTAGATAACGCTAACATCTAACAATAACATTTAGTCTCCTGTAGATGTATCACGATGTATGGTACAGACCTATGTATCAAAGTGTGTATGATAGGGACATATGTGTCACGATATATGGTACGATGTATCAAAGTGTGTATGATAGGGACCTATGTGTCACGATATATGAGAAATAAATCCTGTCCCTCCAATTCTGCATTAAATGGAATCTGCTGTTGCTAATCACGCTAACGTATAATCGGCGAGAGACTTATGTTGTTTATATTGGAAAAGTTATTAACATTGCATGGACTCTATGACTTAGATTAGTTCTTGCCTGCAACCATATTTAATGGCACTATATTGATTTTTACAAGCGTTGCTATAATACACTGTTCACTTTAAGAATGAAGTGGATCAAAACACACCACCACATTATTCCGCCGCGACAACAGGTTATTTTTAAACAGCTGATGGCATGCAAAAACAATATTATTTAAAACAATTTAAAAACAATATTTAAACAACATTTTTTTAAAACATTTAAAAACGAAATTTTAAAACAATATTATTGGGCACTTATTATTAAAACACTTATTATTCACGTCAGCAATAGTTCACGTCAGCAATAGTTCACGTCAGCAATAGTTCACGTCAGCAATAGTTCACGTCAGCAATAGTTCACGTCAGCAATAGTTCACGTCAGCAATACCATTTTATACGCCAACAATAGCTCAAGTCAACAATAGTTCACGATAACAATTGTTCACGTCAACAATAGTTCATGTCAACAATAGTTCACGTCAACAATACAATTTTATACGCCAATTCACATTTGCGAAATTGATTAATTAAACATGGGAGACAACTCATGTAGTTGTATCGCACTTGTGTTGCTAAACAATGTTTGTATTTTTTAAAATTATTTTCTTCTATTTTGGTTGCAAGATATTTTTGACATAGTTAAGCATGACGAAGGTTTCTGTAATCTTGACAAATTATTGAAAAGGGGGGGGGGTGGTTAATAATTGCAGGGAAGTGGTGAGTTTATTTAAGCACAGCCCCTTAACTTCCTGTGACAAACAAACAAATGTCACTCCACATGAGAGAATTCTAAGTGTACGTGAAAGATATATGTGTGGAGGAAGTGTGTGGTGGAGGTGTGTGGAGGAGGTGTGTGGAGGAGGTGTGTGGTGGAGGTGTGTGGAGGAGGTGTGTGGAGGAGGTGGGTGGAGGAGGAGGGTGGTGTGTGTAAGAAACACAGACATGAGTTTGAGATGATTTGTGTTCATGAGATGTGCGAGTAGGTTAGAATCTATGTTTTGTATGAGTCTTATAATGTATGAGAGATGTAACAAGTATGAGAGATGTAACAAGTATGCGAGATGTAACAAGTATGCGAGATTTTAAAAGTATGAGATGCAACAAGTATGAGAGATGTAACAAGTATGAGAGATGTAACAAGTATGCGAGATTTTAAAAGTATGAGATGTAACAAGTATGAGAGATGTAATAAATATAAGAGATGTAACACGTATGAGAGATGTAACAAGTATGAGAGATGTAACAAGTATGCGAGATGTAACAAGTATGAGAGATGTAACAAGTATAAGAGATGTAACAAGTATGAGAGATGTAACAAGTATGAGAGATGTAATAAATATAAGAGATGTAACAAGTATGAGAGATGTAACAAGTATGAGAGATGTAACAAGTATGAGAGATGTAATAAATATAAGAGATGTAACAAGTATGAGAGATGTAACAAATATGAGACATGTAACAAGTATGAGAGATGTAACAAGTATGAGAGATGTAACAAGTATGAGAGATGTAACAAGTATGAGAGATGTAATAAATATGAGAGATGTAATAAATATGAGAGATGTAACAAGTATGAGAGATGTAATAAATATGAGAGATGTAACAAGTATGAGAGATGTAATAAATATGAGAGATGTAATAAATATGAGAGATGTAACAAGTATGAGAGATGTAACAAGTATGAGAGATGTAACAAGTATGAGAGATGTAACAAGTATGAGGGGTAGATAAAGATGTGAGAGAGACAAGACTATGTGGGTTTTACGGGTTTATGCATGATAGGTGTGCGTGTGTGTGCGTGTGTGTGTGTGTATGTGTGTGTGTCTGTGAGAGAGAGAGAGAGAGAACGTCAATATAAAGCGGAGGACGATGACGTTTTTCTATGACGTTATGCGGTGACGTTATGTGATGACATTTTGCGATCAACCTAGACCTGTTTTGAGTCAATTGATAAGGGCTGCCAGGTATCACGTACTGTTGTCTATTCTTTCCTTAGGTGAATGATGGTTGATAGTATCCACACTTGCCGCTAAGCGTATGGGTAGGAGCCTCAGCTGTCGTTCAAAAACCACATGTGTCGCAGTGGTTGCGTTGATTTTATGTTGTAGTTTTTTTTTTTCAAGGCTGTCTATATGTTTTCTATTAACCTTTTTCTTGGTCTACCAGTGGCTCTATATTCAGATATTCTTTTCTTATATGCTCTTATAACTTATAACATATAATATGCTCTTATAACTTATAATATATAATATGCTCTTATAACTTATAATATATAACATATAATATGCTCTTATAACTTATAACTTATAACATATAATATGCTCTTATAACTTATAACTTATAATATGCTCTTATAACTTATAACATATAATATGCTCTTATAACTTATAACTTATAACATATAATATGCTCTTATAACTTATAACATATAATATGCTCTTATAACTTATAACATATAATATGTTCTGATAACTTATTATATGCTCTTACTGATATTTAGTTTGTAACATTCGTGTTACCAATATTTAACTTTCACTTTCTGTTACCAATAGGTTTTCTTCGCAGTCCTAAACACACACAAAAACACACAATTATTATGTGTATGCGTGTGGTTACAAGAGCGTATTTGTGTGAGTGTGTGTCTTCCTATGTGGCTGGAATCAATCGCAAAACTAATCATATTACCTGTGTTTTCCATTAACGATTGTCGGACCATAGTCTTGCGACTGTTCTCCATATTATATGAGTGTATGAGAGAGTGTGACAGACAAATAAACAGATTCTACATTAAGACTACAACCGTATGTTGCCGGGACGCGAAAGGGGAGTAAAGAATATCATAACTTTTTTACATGCATGTCGTAAGAGGAAATTAATAAAGTTCTGGGGTTGAGCTAGGGTGCAGTTCTGGGGTGGAGTTAGCTGCCCTATCCCATATTTGGGTCATTGTGACCCAGAAGCCACGCTGAAATCGGATGAGTCGGGACAAAATACGCAGATATTGTCGGAAAGCTGAAAACCATGATATAGTGCATTCCATACTCTGAACTATATCCTGCGAATGTGCAGGTGTTTGAGAACGAACCAAGGAAAATTTAACCAGTTCGTCAGAGACATCTTGTCGTAGAGCTAGGCGGGTTTGTTCAGTCCGTGAGAGAAATCTTGTAGAGAAAGAGGGGCTTGTTCAGTCCGTGAGAGAAATCTTGTCGTAGAGAAAGAGGGGCTTGTTCAGTCCGTGAGAGAAATCTTGTCGTAGAGAAAGAGGGGCTTGTTCAGTCCGTGAGAGAAATCTTGTCGTAGAGAAAGAGGGGCTTGTTCAGTCCGTGAGAGAAATCTTGTCGTAGAGAAAGAGGGGCTTGTTCAGTCAGAAGATGAAATGACTCTGAATTAGATATTTAAAAAGTAGACACAGAAAATATCACTGATTATTTCTACACAAATCTCAAATTGTCTCATATTTCCTGTTTAGGAAACCGTACACAACATGTTTACGCAAGCCACAACAGAAATATACGCAGTAGAATAAAAACAAGATCTATAGGGAGTGTTCTGATTACGCAATCATGCAGCGATATTAGGGGCCAGATTTCATTGTACATTCAAGCAAAGATCAGAATGGAAGAAAATAGAAGAGACGCATAATACGTAGTTTCCTATACCAGTCTTACGATTATATAAGAACGGAGAAACAGAAAGAAGAAATAGAATGAGAAAACACCAAGAAGAAATAGAATGAGAAAACACAAAGAAGAAATAGAATGAGAAAACACAAAGAAGAAATAGAATGAGAAAACAAAGAAGAAATAGAATGAGAAAACAAAGAAGAAAATGAAGTAGAAACAAAGAAGAAAATAAAGGAGAAGCGATTCCTTTTATGTCTGTCCATGTCTTTATTTGTCCTCCTCTGCTTCTTCCACCCTCGACAGTTCCCTGCAGTATTGTTTTTGATAAGGAATCGTGCCTTCATACATGTCCGAACCATGCTAGTTTTCGTCGTTTCACTATTGAAAGCAATGGCTCCTGAACACCTGCACACATCTCTACTTTATTTCTTACAAACACATTGGTTCTATGTTCCCTATAGGAATTTCGTAGAATTCGTCTGTAGCATTTGTACTCGAAAGCATATAATCTTCTCTCCATGTCCGCAGTGAGTGTCCAACTCTCACAACCATACAGCACAACAGAAAGCACCAGCGACTTATACTGTTTGATTTTCACTACAACACTGATGTTGCTTTTCCAAATCACAGTTAGCCTTGACAAGGACGCTAAAGCGATCTCCAACCTTCTTTTTAGTTCTGCTTTACATTTACCATCGCTGCATATACTGGATCCGAGGTATTTGAAGGTATTCACTTCTTCAAGCTTATGTCCATTCATCATGATATTAGTCTGGTTTTCTGTGTCTCTGCTGTTTACCAAGATTTTGCTCTTATCTGTATTGATTTCCATTCCGTACTTGCTGGTAACTTTTTCCAACTTTGCTGTTAATTCTTGCAATGCTTGTTCTCACCCAGCCATAAAATCAATATCATCAGCGAAACGCAAGTTGCAAATAGGGCGACCTCCGATCGATATAGACGTGTTGTAATCATGTAGTGTCTCTTGTATGATGTGCTCTAAGTATATGTTAAAAAGTACTGGGGACATCCCTGTCGAACTCCCACATTTGTTTTGAAGAACTCTCCAATATTATTGTTTGACAAGACATCACTATTTGCATTTTCGTACAGCGCTTCAAAATTGTCTATGTGGAAAATTAACAGACTTGCAAAAATTATTTAATGAACTGTCTTACCAGTGTAGGGTAATCATGCAGTGGATACCCTCTCACTGTGGAATACCAGGAAATGGAGAAAAAAAAACAGACCAACTGGCTAAGGAAGGTGCTGCCGAAGACCAACCAGATATACCAATCACCTACCATCAGAAAAAAACAGATGATCAAGTCAATAAGAAAGCCACAAACACCAACACAAGATGTCTAATACATCATGAACAGATCAGAACAAGTTATAATTCTACGGGACACAATCGAGGTCTCATGTCTATATTATGTTACTGCACAAGTGTAATGATGTACCTATCTATACATCCATTTATTTATCTATCTATACATCCATTTATCTACCTATCTATACATCCATTTATTTATCTATCTATACATCCATTTATCTACCTATCTATACATCCATTTATTTATCTATCTGTACATCCATTTATCTATCTATATATTGTCATTTCCACTTTCGCTGTTAATGAAATGTGGGAAATGGAATTGCCTGTTTGTGGTCATTTTGGGTGACATTGTTCACGGTCAGTCTTTGTTTCTCTTTAATGCTTCATTAATTGTCTCAGTCCCTCTAGTTCTGGGTCTTCTTCGTGACCTGTCCCCCGATCATTTGCTGTTGTATGCACGAATATGTGGTTGCGTTGGTTTTATTCATATGAAACGTCATAACGCAGCAAACGCTATTTGGACCAGGTACGTTCAGATGGAACCTACTCGCCTCACTACTTGAGGCAACGCATTGTCCATCTTCTGAGCGGTCCTGGATCAAATCCCGTTTGCTTTATTATGATTTTTCTTTAATAATAAGTCCTCTATGTTTCTATATTATATTTTTCATTTACTTATGTCACATTTACTTATGTCACATTTACTTATGTCACATTTACTTATGTCACATTTACTTATGTCACATTTACTTATGTCACATTTACTTATGTCACATTTACTTATGTCATTTACCCATATCACATTTAACCATGTCACATTTACTCATGTCACATTTACTCATGTCACATTTACTCATGTCACATTTAACCATGTCACATTTACCGATGTCACATTTACCGATGTCACATTTACACATGTCACATGAGGTAAACAACACTGCTCACACACACTCTCTCTCTCTCTCTCTCTCTCTCTCTGGAAATGTCTCTCACAATGAGCAAAGATGCAATGATACCACCACAAAAATACAGTCATTTCAGCACCGATCATCCAATGGTACATTAAGTTTTTCTGGCAAGTTGACTTTCAACATTGGGACGGATTTAAAAAGCAATTTATAATTTTAAAAACTGAACAGATTTAAATATAAATTAATTTCTAGAAGAAAGCGTGGAGTCGAAGCATTGAAATAACAATGGCTATATTTGCGTGCTACATAATGGATTAATTTCCGTTCTTCTTTGAATTATCACAGAATCTATCTGTAGGTGTGTAGTTGCTGGCAGTTTCTGATAGAGAAAAGGGACGTAGCACTATTAAGACTGTAAATGTATTGAATTTGACTCTGACGAGTTTATTATATATATTTTAAAATGTGTTTAGCAAATCACATTTGAGTGAAATAATGAATTTTAGAATGAAAACATAAAATGTACATACCAGTAACAGAAAATATAATAATAGTCTTCCATTGCAGGCGATAGTGATTATAGTTTTTGAATTGTATTGTTGCATCTCTCTGGTGTGTACAGAGATAAGTGAAAAGGTCCGTCCTTGCATAGAATTCCTTGCCACATTTGGGACACGTATGATGAGAATATGGGCATCTGGGTGTGTGTTCTGTTTTGTTATTTTGTTGTGTTGTTGTTGTTTTGTTGTTTTTTTTGGGGGGGGAGGCCGCAATACGTTTTCTCTCTGCATCTGAGATGTAGTGCTTCTCGGCGATACGATCGCGTTTTCTGGTGTTGCTGCGCTACACTGAGCGATTATGTGCGACAGATTTCGGAGATGTTACGTCGATTTTGAAACTTTTTTGGGATACTTTAAAGAGTCCTTGAAGCGTTTATGTCCACCGCCAGTAATGTTCTAGTAAAGAAAAATCTTAATGCAGCAACGGATTTGAACCGCTTCTTCTCAGTTGACACCTACGCGCTTCTCAGCTTCAACACGTTTTCCACCTTCAATCGCACCATATTATATGATTCGTTTTCTAATAATGAGATCACAATAAAACCGTTTTTTTACTGCGAATAGAATATGGGCGGCGCCTGGTCGAGAGGTTAGCATTTTGGTCTCACAACTGTGAGGTCCAGTACTGGGGTGTTTTTTTTCTGTCGTAGTGTAAATTTTAAAAACTCACCTTGAACAAGACATGACAGCGAGGGCATGAGGCCTTTATCACACACGTTACTGGGAAAACTCCCTGTACCTCCCCAACTTTATCACACAAGCCACTCGAATACTCCCTGTACCTCCCCAACTTTATCACACAAGCCACTCGAATACTCCCTGTACCTCCCCAACTTTATCACACAAGCCACTCGAATACTCCCTGTACCTCCCCAACTTTATCACACAAGCCACTCGAATACTCCCTGTACCTCCCCAACTTTATCACACAAGCCACTCGAATACTCTCTGTACCTCCCCAACTTTATCACACAAGCCACTCGAATACTCCCTGTACCTCCCCAACTTTATCACACAAGCCACTCGAATACTCCCTGTACCTCCCCAACTTTATCACACAAGCCACTCGAATACTCCCTGTACCTCCCCAACTTTATCACACAAGCCACTCGAATACTCCCTGTACCTCCCCAACTTTATCACACAAGCCACTCGAATACTCCCTGTACCTCCCCAACTTTATCACACAAGCCACTCGAATACTCCCTGTACCTCCCCAACTTTATCACACACGCCACTCGAATACTCCCTGTACCTCCCCAACTTTATCACACAAGCCACTCGAATACTCCCTGTAGCTCCCCAACTTTATCACACAAGCCACTCGAATACTCCCTGTAGCTCCCTAACTTTATCACACAAGCTACTCAAATACTCCCTGCACCTCCCTAACTAGTTAAATAGTCGGCGTGCTGCTTAGTTAAGAGGCGCAGAGTATGTATGAGGAAACCTTAATACAATGAAATCGATCCTTTGATCATTTTTGAGACGATAGATCAGTTGTAAATACAATACGGCGGCTTGCTTATGTTTTATCTAAAATATTGTAAAAAATGAGGGGAAATATAGAGTATTTCTATAGCTATTATAAGGAATACATTGTAGAAGATGGGGAAATATAGAGTATTTCTCCCCATCAAGGCCAGCACCTAGCAGTGGTGATGGGGCTTAGTTCAGCCATCAGGGGCTGGAAACTAAGACTGGTCGGGCAGTCCCATTCGAGCAGGACCATAGTCCTGCCCAAGTAAGCAGAGTGCTGAAGACGGAAGCATCCAGCCAAAAGGCGCACAGATAATCAGGATGCCACGCACAAAACACAATGGAAACATGTCTGTATCTATAAAAAGTTATGGTGCCTGCCCTGTGGCGGACGTTCAGGCAGGGACGGTGCCGGGCCCTATACCTCGAAAGGGCCCAACCTCAGTTACTAACTACAAAAGACAGTGAGTTTTATTAAGGAGACAGAATTACAGATATAGACATGTTTCAAGTGAACGAAAGAAGAAGAAGAAGAAGAAGAGTATTTCTATATCTGTTATAAGGAATACATTGTAGAAGATGGGGAAATATAGAGTATTTCTATAGCTGTTATAAGGAATACATTGTAGAAGATGGGGAAATATAGAGTATTTCTATAGCTGTTATAAGGAATACATTGTAGAAGATGGGGAAATATAGAGTATTTCTATAGCTGTTATAAGGAATACATTGTAGAAGATGGGGAAATATAGAGTATTTCTATAGCTGTTATAAGGAATACATTGTAGAAGATGGGGAAATATAGAGTATTTCTATAGCTGTTATAAGCTAAATAGCAATGAAGTTCCACTTTGGCTTCTAGCATCGAATATGTTCATCTAATTTCATGTTAGGCTGTCCCATGAGTGGGATCGAGTATCAGGCACTATCATGTATGAAAGTTAAACTCGGAGATCCCGTGTGCACTACAATAGAATATTTGAAAGTCTGAAACGAGAAGAGTATTCTGAACATTCGCAGATTAGATAAAATATTTCATAGATGAAATATACAAGTGAGTGAGTGAGTGAGTGAGTGAGTGAGTGAGTGAGTGAGTGAGTGAGTGAGTGAGTGAGTGAGTGAGTGAGTGAGTGAGTGAGTGAGTGAGTGAGTGAGTGAGTGAGTGAGTGAGTGAGTGAGTTAGTAAGCGAACAATTAGAGGGTGTTTAGATGGCTCGATCGGTCAATCGGTCCGTGAATTAATGATTCAGTGAGTTAATCATTTAGTTATTAATGTAATAAACATCAGATTGTAAGATTACCGCCGAAGACGGATGTGTCGGGCCATTGGCGCAAATAAAACGGCGACACAACGCATTTCCATTCTCTGGACTACATTCTGCTGGAAATCTAGTAGGACATGACCTGCTACAAGAGAATTCAGCAGGAGTTTGAGAATGTATGCTGAAGAAGAAGAAGATTGTAAGATAAGATTTCGAATAATAAAGTACTTCTCTATAATAAGACACAGAAAGTACCTCTCTATGGGAAGACACAGACAGTATAGTTTCTCCATATAGCGAGCGGAAACATTGATACAATAACTCGATAAACATCACTATCAAAGTCAGTGAAATAAATCATGTTACGTGATACAATGCTGCAAACAAACATAGCTACAAATAGCTCTAAAGTCAGGCAAAATATGCCGTATCTTGTCCAAAAAAAATTTGCATCAACGCTTGTAATAGATAATTAGAACAAGTAATTCAGTTGATAAATAAGAGAGCTATTCATAGATTTGACTATCCAATGAGCATGTGAATGAGGGAGATATTGATGGGAATGAACTCTGCAATATAGAAGTGAATATATTAGATATTTCGTTTCATGATTATTCATTATTTTTATTTAATCTGGTTTTGGTTTCTTAAAATAGTAACAGTTCTGAGAGCACTAATGAAGGCATACGCGTCATGTGATCTCAAAGTGGGCAATGTCACGACCACCACCATGAAGGTTGCTCAATGTTTGGATTATATCAAACCATTTTTGGAATAACAATAATGTGTTCTCAAAATATGCTGTCGTTTTTGTTGTGTCATATCAATCGAAAGTTTAATCAAGTCTGTCGCAAGTCAATGAATCAATGATGAAATTTCGCGGCCAAAAACACAGGTTTAAATGATAAATCATCGTAAGGTTCTAGTAGACCTTGAACAAATCGAGTAATGTTTGGTAGTTAGGTAGTTAGCTAGCTCTAGGGCCAAAGACTGTACATAGGGCGGATGTCATAGATTTCCATGTCTCGTGTTTCATTGCTCTCTGTTTTAGGTCTTCATTGTTTCTGATACCGATGGTGAAGCAATGTTTGATAGTGGTACTTTCAAAATAATATAGTTTGTTCCTTTTGTTCGTTCGTTCTCAAATTCCCGTCGGATCTCTCTTATAGAGAGATTACCAATTGCCTTACAAGATTTCCAACAGAATGCAGTCCAGAGAACGGAATGCGCTGTCTCGCAGATTTATTTGCATATATAGCCTCCACCATCCGACTTCGGCGGTAGTAAATAATACATTCAGTGTTTTTACTACTTGCACTAAACGGTGGATATCTGATACATATCAACAATATAATTGTCCAGTCGTACAAGAGAACTGGTTCTTTAACTAACCGCAGGCCACCACGCTCAAAGTTAACGTCGAACACGTATGCTGACCTTTTCTCGGTGTCTTGACTCTCATCGTAACAACTACAGACGCCCAAAAATTAGCTATTTCCCGCAATATATTTATTTTTCAGAATTCTTCTTCAATTGACTTAACCATCTGTCGATCTATATATCCATCTATTGCCATTTCCACCTTTGCCGTTAAGCTTCGCGGGCAGATCTTGATATCTCACCTGTGTTTGATTATGTTATTTAATCATCCATGATCCATTAATCCTGCATCCAGCAGATATTGATCAAAAATAACGTAATTTTCTTTAGGATTTTGTAGATTCAGTGCAAATAAATTACTATTGGTTACAGTGAAGGAGATTGTGAACAGTAATATATGTCCCATAATTCACACTATCTTTTGTAAAATCGATAGTTTTCATCTGAAATGTCGGTCTCTCAAAAAGAGGTGTCGATTGGAATTTTATTATAGCAATTTACATTGAGTAATGTTTACACGTAATTGAGATGTGGGTGGGAGAACTAGCTAAGATGTGGGCGGGAGAACTGAGATGTTGGTAGGAGAATTAGCTAAGATGTGGGCGGGAGAACTAACTATGATCTGGGTTGGAAAACTGAGATGTGGGTGGAAGAACTAACTGAGATGTGGGTGGGAGAACTAACGAGATGTGGGTGGGAGAAATAACTTCAGATGTGGGTGGGAGAACTAATTGAGATGTAGGCGGGAGAACTATCTGAGATGTGGATGGAAGATCAATTTGAGATGTGGGTGGTAACAAAATTGAGATGTGGGCGGGAGAACTAACTGAGATGTGGGTGGGGGAACTAATAGAGATGTGGGTGGAAGAACTAACTGAGATGTGGGTGGGAGAACTAGCTAAAATTTGGGTGAGAAAACTAACTGATATGTGGACGTGAAAATTGAGATGTGGGCAGGATAACTAACTGTGATTTGGGTTGAAGAAGTAACTTGAGATGTGTGTGGGAGAACTAACTTGGGATGTGGGTGGAAGAACTAACTGAGATGTGGGCGGGAAAATTGAAATGTGGGCGAGAGAACTAACTGAGATGTGGGCGAGAGAACTAACTGAGATGTGGGCGGGGACATTTAGATGTGGGCGAGAGAACTAGCTATGATTTTGGTTTGAAAATTAACTGAGATGTGGCTGGGAGAACTAACTGAGATGTTTGTAGAACTAGCAAAGATATGGGTTGGATAACTAATTGAGATGTGAATTTGAAAACTAAATGAAAAGTAGGCGGGAGAACTAACTGATATGTGGGTGGAAGAACTAACTGAGATGTAGGCGGGAAAATTGAGATGTGGGCGGAAGAACTAACTCAAATAAAAACTGTATGTGGTTGTTGACGATGATTCTACTCGCAATTTTAAATGTTAACATTTGATAAAAAGTCAACCAATTGGTACATGCTCCAGTAGGGAGATACGATATACATCAGGGTGAGTCTATAAGTAGATGGTTTATTTTAACAATACATTATATATATATATACGATATACATTATAAGGTGAGTCTATAAGTAGATAAGATATTTTAACAAATTATGGCAAAGAAGAATCCAACAGACATTGTTATTCTTTGTGTATTTGTATGTTTGCAAGCAGTTTTGTTTGTTTGTTTTATTTTTTGTTTATATGTTTCTTTGATTGTTTTATGTTTGTTTGTGTGTGTCTTTGTTTGCTTATTTATTTTTTTGTATTATCTTGCTTGTTTATTTGTTTGTTTGTTTGCTGTTATGTTTTTTATTTGTTGTATTCGTTTGTTTATTTCATTATTTGCTTGTTTATTTATTTGTTTCTTTGAATGTTTGTTTACGTGTTTTGCGTCTTAATGTTTACTTGTTTGTTTTCTTATTTGTTTGTTTGTGTTGCATATTGACCTATCTGCCTTCATGTTTAATTGTTTGCTTGCTTGTTTGCTTTACTGTTTGTTTGAAGAAACATCCTTCTCAGAAGAAAAGAAACATCCTTCTCAGAAGAAAAGAAACATCCTTCTCAGAAGAAAAGAAACATCTTTCTCATAAGAAAAGAAACATCCTTCTCAGAAGAAAAGAAACATCCTTCTCAGAAGGCATACAAATATTGTATAAATAAAGTATTGCTATTTTTGAAACGACATTCATAGCAACTGCTGTGATACATCCGTTCAGTCTAGATAATAATTAATCATAAATCTTCACCGAGGTTATGAAATAATCCACTCAGGCAAAACATGAAGCCCATACGCGTAGTAATTAAGGAATTAATGGATAATATCGGTATTCAATTATTGATGAACAGTAAGATTGATTTCTTCTGCTTGATGGCAGCTGTTGCACCACTAGTGGGCGCTTCAAACCTTCCGAACGCAGATAAGACTGATTAAATGATTGCACTCCGGGCAGACCCATCCTTGATCAGTCTACCTTAACAGATGAGGAATGACATGCATACTTATAGTTCCTGTGTCCTACTGGTTAAACGTTCTTTATGTTTCTCCCTTCAAACTGTTTTATTATTATCATTATCGAGTGCCTTCTCTGCAACAGAGGTTTGCGACAACGGATCTCCGACATCCCCTATCTCTTGTCTTGGTGGTGCACCCATGCTAGACTGTACCTGCACATTTCGTGATGTTTCGCTCCCAATTCTATCTGTTCTGTACACACTATACAAATATTCAATGATGTGTCCACCTTTGAAGAAGCGACAGACATTCACATAGATAATCCATGCTGTACCAGATTGGTTCGGTATATCAGTTAATTACTAACATACAGCCTCACAGAGGGAAATCACGGTAAGCTTACGTGCGGTTATATATGGTATTTCTTCAAAATTCTGCCCCATTTAATGGGTTTTTTTCGACATGCCGCCCCCCCCCGACAAATGTATTTTGACTGGTGCCGCCTGATGTGGCCGCCTGATGTGGCCGCCTCTGATCATCACATCACTGTTCTGATCCTAATCTCATTATACCCATCTAGAGTGTGCCGGTTCACAGTTCTATTAGTGTTCATTTGCTGAGTTGTGCATATATATCATTTTTCACCTTCAGGGCTGTTCCAAAATATCGGCATTTCAAATGGAATACTATAGACGAATGGTCTTACGAGTATATTGCGATCACGCGATGGATCAATTGTGTATTAGAATATGGGTAAAATGTGTAGTAGAATATGGGTACAATATGTGGTAGAATATGGGTACAATATGTGGTAGAATATGGGTACAATATGTGGTAGAATATGGGTACAATATATGGTAGAATATGGGTCAATATGTGGTAGAATATGGGTCAATATGTGGTAGAATATGGGTCAATATGTGGTAGAATATGGGTCAATATGTGGTAGACTATGGGTCAATATGTGGTAGAATATGGGTACAATATGTGGTAGAATATGGGTACAATATGTGGTAGAATATGGGTCAATATGTGGTAGACTATGGGTCAATATGTGGTAGAATATGGGTACAATATGTGGTAGAATATGGGTACAATATGTGGTAGAATATGGGTACAATATGTGGTGGAATATGGGTACAATATGTGGTAGAATATGGGTACAATATGTGGTAGAATATGGGTACAATATGTGGTAGAATATGGGTACAATATGTGGTAGAATATGGGTACAATATGTGGTAGAATATGGGTACAATATGTGGTAGAATATGGGTACAATATGTGGTAGAATATGGGTACAATATGTGGTAGAATATGGGTACAATATGTGGTAGAATATGGGTACAATATGTGGTAGAACAGGGTTACTGATTTCTCTGAAAATAAGGGGAGTAACTAACATCCACACTGTAAACCTTGCATGCAGGTCGTAAGAAACGGTGATGGAAGTTTCGGTGTGGTATTGGCTGTACATAGTCAAAGTGATCCAAAAATCCACGACGAAGTCAGATGTTCCAGGTCAAAGGGCACAGATAAGGAGATAAAACCATGATAAAGCACGGATAAAACCATGATAAAACACGGATAAAACTATGATAAAACTCAGATAAAACCATGCTTAAAACCATGATAAAACTCAGATAAAACCATGATAAAACTAATAAAACCATGATAAAACTCATAAAACCATGATAAAACACGGATAAAACCATGTTAAAACACGGATAAAACCATGATAAAACACGGATAAAACCATGATAAAACACGGATAAAACTATGATAAAACACGGATAAAACTATGATAAAACACGGACAAAACCATGATAAAACACGGACAAAACCATGATAAAACACGGATAAAACTATGATAAAACACGGATAAAACTATGATAAAACACGGATAAAACTATGATAAAACACGGATAAAACTGATAAAAGACGGATAAAACCATGATAAAACACGGATAAAACCATGATAAAACTCAGATAAAACCATGATAAAACCATGATAAAACCATGATAAAACACAGATAAAACCATGACACAATGAATTATGTTCTAGGAAATGCATCCTGCAAATCTGTTGCAGTTTGAGAACTATGCACAACGTGATGAAGACAAAAGTAGCTACCATCTTCTGCTATAGCACTAACTAAATAGCGTCCGAAAAGTCATGTATTTATTTCTGAAAGTCTAATTCTCTAAGACTGGGTGCAACTTCATGTTCGTATAATTCTCTAATTAATATAAGTCTTATTTTTATTACTATTAAGCATATTATTATTATTGTTACTATTCGTAGTAATAGTAGTAGTAGTAGTAGTAGTAGAAGTAGTAGTAGTAGTATTAGTAGTAGTAGTAGTAGTAGTAATAGTAGTAGTAGTGTACGATTCACTCGCCTTGCCCTCAAACAAAAGTAATTATCTGATTAACCGACTAATAGTCTAACGATAGTCTAACGTAGTGTTTCCCGGGGCGCACGCCCCACAAGGGGGCAATTTGATTCCTCAGTGGGAAATTCCAACAAGTTGTAATTAGGTTTCATTTAGGGAGTAATTCAATTTTTTAATATAAACAATATGTATATGTTACATAGTGGGGGGGGGGGTCACAATTTTAGAAAGACTTAGGTGGGACATGGTAAAAAAAAGTTTTGGAAACTGGTCTAACGTATTAATGCCATTTTTTGCATATGATATGTGATTTGGTTAGATCCAATAAATATATACTTTATATGTACGCATAATGTCATATACTTTATATGTACGCATAATGTCATATACTTTATATGTACGCATAATGTCATATACTTTATATGTACGCATAATGTCATATACTTTATATGTACGCATAATGTCATATACTTTATATGTACGCATAATGTCATATACTTTATATGTACGCATAATGTCATATACTTTATATGTACGCATAATGTCATATACTTTATATGTACGCATAATGTCATATACTTTATATGTACGCATAATGTCATATACTTTATATGTACGCATAATGTCATATACTTTATATGTACGCATAATGTCATATACTTTATATGTACACAAAATGTCATATACTTTATATGTACGCATAATGTCATATACTTTATATATACGCATAATGTCCAGCGCTTATAAAATAAAGAAATCATTGGATCTTTGTCAGCATACTAATTATTGTTTCTTAAGAAAAGCAATTTTACCACCTCAGACACGGATTCTGTGAGTATCCCTCCCCCTCCCATTTCTCTTAATTGTGGAGGTAATTTGTAAACAGCTCTTGGATGAAGAAGCGCTATAACTGTCGCTTGAAATACAGGTATGAGTTGTGGGTGAAGATTTCATTGAACAATGTTGTGTATGGTTTAATATGTCTTTTTTATCTCCTAGTGAAGAGTGCCCAGAATAAAGGAGCTGAACTCGAAATATGAAGTCGAAAGAAATGTTATGTTATTCCTACATCACATGATGATGATGAACATTTGTTACATCCCCTTTTGAAGCTTAATTAGAGTTATGTCCTTGATTTTGAGTTAGTAGATTGCTAATAACACCATATTCTGGCCGCAAATAGCCTTGGACAGTTTGGATATGGGATGACTGCTGTACTTTAACGTACCTGTTACTTTCTAGCTACTCTCCGCTGTTGGGCTGCGGTATTACTCTTCTTTTCACAAAATGTTACGCTT
Source organism: Meghimatium bilineatum (assembly GCA_034231615.1). Taxonomy (NCBI): domain Eukaryota; kingdom Metazoa; phylum Mollusca; class Gastropoda; order Stylommatophora; family Philomycidae; genus Meghimatium; species Meghimatium bilineatum. The sequence continues at coordinate 5,196,180 of CM067299.1, forward strand.
TTTCGATTGAAGAGTTCAGCAAGAAATGAACATTTTTATGGTTGGTAAAAAAATGTTTATCAACCAATACAGAACTGAAACTGTCAGTCGTGCAATTGCGAATATATTCACACATGATCGAAGCATCTATTGATGTGTCCTGTGTGTGCAGTGATGGTGATCGGATGACTAAGGAACGAATTCCCATTCTCATAATTAGTGAACTTCATAGAACTCTCATAATTAGTGAACTGCATAGAACTCTCATAATTAGTGAACTTCATAGAACTCTTGGTCTTCTACTGTATCTTTACACAACATGGCACAGAAATGTGTGTGTGAAACAACAAACAAGAGTCAGATAAAACAATGAAGACATTGAAAACAATGGCAGTGGGTGAGTCACAGCCTACGAACATACCTACCCAATACCGCCAAACAATATTGTAGAATTCCCAAGGAAGTCTGATAAGGTCAGGCAACACTCGTAGAAGATATTTAGAAGCACACATGGGAAGTAAGAAAACAGAAAACATGTGAAAAAATAGCGTAGAACAGAGTAAGTATGAGCTTGTTATGTACATGATCACCCCTACGAAATAATGGCAGAATGAGAAAGTACTTGCAACAAATAGCAACTACAATACGTGATACTTACCAGAAGGTAAAGTTTATTTAGACAAAACAGGGAGTTAAGCTTAGATGGTTGTTATCTTATGATCTGTTCTTACAGTATAGTGAACACGTTCTGAGATTGCATGCAATATGCCAGAAATACTTCTAGAAAATAGAGAAGGCGGGAGTCAGTATTACAATATAATAAATATCTTGACATATGCTAACTACATTAACCTAATGCTAATATATACAGGAAAAGATCATTATTATGTTAGAAGGACCTATAAACAAATCTTGGTTTTGACAAGGAACGAGACGGATCGTACGATCATATTTACGGATGTCTCTCGTAGAATCGCCAGTATAATTATACATTAATAACAATAAGTACCGGCTTTACGAGCAAATTTGTTTGTTGATTTCTGTGTTTCCATATCTACAGACAACTTTGTGTATGTTATCAACTCAATATTTATGTTCTACATCTCCTCCTTCCATCTGCAACTATTGCTGGGTAGTTTTGTCTCTGAAAGTGAATGGTGTCTTGTTACATGTACTTTCATCTGCAACTATTGCTGGGTAGTTTTGTCTCTGAAAGTGAATGGTGTCTTGTTACATGTACTTTCATCTGCAACTATTGCTGGGTAGTTTTGTCTCTGAAAGTGAATGGTGTCTTGTTACATGTACTTTCATCCTCAACTATTACTGGATGGAATAGTCTTAGAAAGTGAATTGTGTTGTAGTATATATCCCTCCACCCTCAACTATTACTGGATGGATTATTCTTGGAAAGTGAATTATGTCTTGTTACATAACCTTCCACCTTGAACTACTGCTAGATAGGCTGGTCTTAGAAAGTGAATAGTGTCGTACTACATCCTTCAACCTTCAACTACTGCTAGATAATCTTTGAAAGTGAATGTTGCCTTGTTACATCCTTCCACCTTCGACTATTACTTGATGGACTAGCCTTTGAAAGTGAATGGCGTCTTGTTACATCCTTCCACCTTCGACTATTACTTGATGGACTAGCCTTTGAAAGTGAATGGCGTCTTGTTACATCCTTCCACCTTCGACTATTACTTGATGGACTAGCCTTTGAAAGTGAATGGCGTCTTGTTACATCCTTCCACCTTCGACTATTACTTGATGGACTAGCCTTTGAAAGTGAATGGCGTCTTGTTACATGTCCAAATCAACTAATATTAGGAAAGATAACTAGAATAATGTAGCATTATCGCTGATTTTGCTGATAGCTAACAAATAATAAAACTGATGCAAAAAGTAAATAGGAAAAAAGGAACAATGATTTTTTCCACGCCAAAGTCTAAATTGAGACCTTTTTCAAGAAACAAAAACAAACGAAATAAGCACACAAAATGAAAATAAAATACCGAGAGATGTTTCACCAATTCCATTTCCCAGTATTAGAAACCGCAACAAACGAGAGACTTATTCGGTCATGTTTAATGACTGGCGGTATCGGTGCTCGATGCTAACGTACGCACTATTGATAGATACAAATAAAAATAGAATATGGTAGAAAAAATAATATAAGTGAAGGAAACGTGAGTGTTAAATCAGACCAGGTGAAAGCCTAACATTGATGGTGACACCTGTACACACAGAGTATACATACTCACTAAATAGTGTGTCTGTGTAAAATCACACAAAGGCAACATTGGAGATGTGAACAACCAATTAACAACATCGAAAATAAGAGGGGGGGTGTGGAATAGCGAATATGTGTAATTGCACCTGTATTCAAGTATATTACTCATTTCTGATGTATTTTCAATGAGCTTCAAGTATTCGCGTTCATATTAAAGAACAGCCTTCCTGGTTGTCTCCAGTGTTAGCTCTGCCATGTGAACGTGAATAGTTCCGTTCTTGCACATCTTTTTTTTTTTTTTTTTTTTTTGTGTGTGCTTGTAGTCTTGATAAAGGCATTTTGGTCTAAACGTGATATGTGTCATTATATGTGTTTCCAATTATTAGCAAAACTTCATTAACTGTTCTACGTTTTGCCTGTTGGATTTCAGTTTTTCTGCAGTGCGCACATATTAAAGAATCGATTGTGCTCGTGATTATAGATCTTGATCTTAACTAAGATCATTATTTTACTTGTCCATATCGCCTTGCCATGGCAGGTGTGACTCTCTCGAATTTGTTTTTTGTTTGTTTTATTAAATTGCACACAGGAACAGGGATCGCTGCATATATTGGATTCGAGGTATTAAAATGGGAAAACTTGTAATTAAGTCGCATTTTAATTAAGATCATCAAAGGTACAAAAGCCGATACTATACATTCTGAAGATCTGGACAAACTTCTTCCCCTTGACATAACTAGATTAATTTCGGTTGTGGCGCCCCTGTGCACTGCTGTTGTCGCATCAGCCGGTGACGACAGTCCTGGTAGCCCTTGTCTAGCTTTGTTTGTTTGTTTGATAAGTAGGGGTTTATGCCTCATTTGGTCGAGGCCCGTCGTTTTCAACCTAGGACTAGTGTCCATGTTGGTTATATCGAGGCGGTTGGGGACCTGTGGTTTTTGTGGCTTGTCTGCCTGGTTGTTGCTAGGATGTGGCTCTGTTAGCCGGGTTCGCTGTTGGGCCTCCTAGCGGCAGTTCTTATATGGACTATGGCGTGGCTCTGCCTGTCTCCGATGAGACTATAAGGTGATAGCTCTTGCTTCTGCTATTTGCTGTGATGTTCCTTCGCTGTGTCGGTCTGGATCCTTGTCTAGCTTCTTTGTTGTACAGTATTTATTTTGTATTTACCAATATTTTGCACTTCAGCTTGGAGTCTATGTAACATTGACCCTATGTGTGATTCAGGCACATTAGGCCATGTTACAGTCAACTACACCTAAAACAAAACAAATTAGCCCCTCTTACAGACAGGTCACAGTGTTGATATGAGGTTCATTATTCGATTCATATCACTTCTATTTTTCCATGGAAACAGTCGTCCCCTATTAGCTAGTGAGTGTAAGAAAGAGTTTACCAGATTTTTAGCCTACTAAACACTTCCCAGTATTACAGTTCCTAGTATTACACTTCTCAGTATTACAGTTCCTAGTATTACACTTCTCAGTATTACAGTTCCTAGTATTACACTTCTCAGTATTACAGTTCCTAGTATTACACTTCCCAGTATTACAGTTCCTAGTATTACACTTCTCAGTATTACAGTTCCTAGTATTACACTTCTCAGTATTACAGTTCCTAGTATTACACTTCTCAGTATTACAGTTCCTAGTATTACACTTCTCAGTATTACAATTCCTAGTATTACACTTCTCAGTATTACAGTTCCTAGTATTACACTTCTCAGTATTACAGTTCCTAGTATTACACTTCTCAGTATTACAGTTCCTAGTATTACACTTCTCAGTATTACAGTTCCTAGTATTACACTTCTCAGTATTACAGTTCCTAGTATTACACTTCTCAGTATTACAGTTCCTAGTATTACACTTCTCAGTATTACAGTTCCTAGTATTACACTTCTCAGTATTACAGTTCCTAGTATTACACTTCTCAGTATTACATGTAATGTTCTCGTTTCCTAAGAGGGGGGACTAGAAGAACACCTTCCAACCCCTCCCCATTTCTGCGGCTTTGCTTTACACAAAAAGTCTACTTGTCACATCAGTAATGACACACACACACACACACATACCCAAGAACTTCCATATGTAAAAGTCTTCTTGTTACATAAGTAATGACAGCCCCATATAAAAGAACATTTCTACACATAAAATAATAATATAGCATACAATTATTATATCTGAACAGACCCCGGTTCAAATCCAGCTTGCTTCATTATAATTTTTCTTGTAATAATAAAGTGTCAATACTTCTATATTATATTCTTCATGTACCCATGTCACGTCTGAAATACTTCTATATTACGAGTATATTCTTCATGTACCCATGTCACGTCTGAAATACTTCTATATTATATTCTTCATGTACCCATGTCACGTCTGAAATACTTCTATATTATATTCTTCATGTACCCATGTCACGTCTGAAATACTTCTATATTATATTCTTCATGTACCCATGTCACGTCTGTAGCAACCCGTTTATATTTATGTTTATGTGTTATTTATACGTCGTATTTACAAATATGCCCAATTTGTACTTATAGCAATAAGGCTCCTTGGCACGTGCTGATATTAAATGTTTCTGGTTCTTTAGAAATTTATATACCTGTGCAGCGTGTGTTGTCGTTATTTGTGTGTCGTTCAACTGTTCCATATTCATATTCGTGGGGAATATGCACGTTGAGTGTCGGAACAAACATCGCGTCTATATAATGGATGCAATGTGGTCGAGGACTGAAAACGTTGTGACTCCAGTTGTGAGGCGAGTATGTGCTATTTAAGCGAACATGGTTCAAATCCACTTTGCTACGTTACGATTTTTCTATACATAAAGAAGCAAATACAGATCCAACTATTCTGAATCCTGGATTCTTTCCTACTTCATGTCAGGCTTATGTAATATTATATTTCGTATTTGTCACCATTATCATCAACAAATACAAGTAGCTCTCATGTCGTAGGAACTGCACTTTAAAAACTTCAACTCAAAAATTCCGTCACGACTGCCTCTCTTCTAAAGCTTTTGTCTGAGTGTGGAAAGTTACAATTCTCACAAGTCTTTACTATAGTCATTCCGTACTTTTCTTTGTTCATGTCTTCTTCTCCAACCCTCAACTGTTTTGTATATAGCATGACGATAACATTAACACAGACATGCGTTGTTATAAATAACAAATGTACAAATATAAGACCGGTTGTGTGGGTGTATGTGGCTATGTCAATGGCGAATCAAGACAGAGGTAAATATAAGACCGGTTTGTGTGGGTGTATGTGGCTATGTCAATGGCGAATCAAGACAGAGGTTGTTATACTAGCGATAGATTACAGACATCCATCGTTCAGTCAAAGTGGTAAAAACTTTATTAGTTACCAGCGCCGAATTCGAATGTGTCGGGCCATTGGCTCAAGTAAAACAGCGACAACACGCATTTTCGTTCTCTGAAATACATCCTACTGGAAATCTAGTAGGAACTGTCTGTAGGATACTATAATAAAAATCCGGCGGGAGTTTGAGAACAATCTCAGAAAAGAGAATCATTTGTTATTGTTCTACTTTTATGATGTTTTGATTATTACATTTCTGTCCGTTCAGCCGTTCAGCCGTTCTGCCAGTGTAATCAATTGCTGCATTTTTGTCATTTGAACTCGCGACTTGATTAAAACAGAATGTACACACACACATCCCACGCCACCTTAGCGTCGCTACATCTTTAACCAGCTTCGTATTTTTTGTTGTATTGATTCACCAACATTTCTTGCAGACATATTGATTCATATCGTTGTCCTCCGTGGAACTATTGTCCCCTATGGAGCTTCTGTCCCATATAGGAGTGTTGTCTTCTATGCTATTTGGTGTGCTCATTTATTTCAGGATCTTCATCGCATCTTTTTTTTTTGGAGATGCGGTTAGTCAAGTACGGAAGAACCCGTGTACGTGAGTTGCTAGACGATTTGGTGCCATTGAACGGACTGGTTCAATTCCCGTTCGTCTCAAAAAAATTTTAATTTATCCTCTGGCTTCCGTCTTGAATTTACTGAGGTAAAACACAAGTTCGAACAGATTTACAATGAACGCACAGACTTTCAGACTTTTGGGCAAGTGTATGAAAACATACAGATAACAGTACAAAAGGCAGTTTCAACGTTTCCACTCTGATTATCTTTTTTTTAAGAACAGGACATACAAAAAGTGAACAGTAAATTTCCAGACAAAGAAGCATTAGATGACAGACATTTAAGAGCAGAGACATCCAAGTGAACAGTAATGTACGTATACCCAAGCATACACGGCTAGGACTGTAGTGTGTAAGGGATAGTGTCTCACGGGGTTAGCCAGTCATGGAGGAAGGCCTGGATCCTATTTCCTCCACTCCTATCCATTTCACATCTGGCTCCTCGTGTCTGCATTTGTACGACAGAGCTACCCCTCCCTCCCCCTGGCAACATACATGACTGTCTGCCCCTAATGTTTGATATGATTGATCTTTTTACGCCAACATCAATGATAACATCTGCATTAGTTTTCTTATCTGTCCATGGTATTTTTATCATTCTTCTCAGAAACCACATCTGTGTAGCCTCCAGTTCGTTTTGAATTATTCTTTTTTACAGTCCATGCTTCACATCAATACAAAAGAATTGGTTCGATATAACATCTCAGCACTCGAATTCGGATCTGCATTGATAGACTTCCATTGCAAAAATATGTTTCTCATTTTTTGGAATGCTGATTTGGCTTGTGCTGTTCGGCTCTTTATCTCACTTGAGCATCTACCTTCTGATGTTAACAGGGTGCTAAGATATTTCACTTTTTCAACTTGTGCCAATTTTGTGTCATTCATCATCATGTGTCAAGAGCTACCTGCTCACGGCTATAATGATTATTTTATCATCATCATGTGTCAAGAGCTACCTATTCACATTATAGGGATTATGTCATCATCATTTCGTATCCGTGATGTATTCATCTGACATCCGCTGAATGTTCTACTTCTGATAGATAACTTCTCTTGTTCCATGCATGCACATTTATATTTTTGAACACCTCGCTTCACTCCCAAGCCCTGCATTCTATACATAAGTGCTCGCTCTAAAACTGAACATATCCCGTCATGCTTCAACTGGCCCACTTCATTGATCGTATTTAACCAGCACGGACCAGTAAACAATGTCAAGCCATAGTGATCTCGCTAACAAGTTAACATAAATCTGGATCTCTTATCAAGAGAAACGCTGCTTTCAACAACGGACGTCACTCCAGATTCGTTGTATCAAAAATGCTATCATCAAGATTGTCTGCTCTTTCGCTTTGCTCTATCACCCGCATATCCGACAGAGGAAATGAAAGTGGCTTTCCTCACTTCATGACTTGTTCTTTACCCAGTCAGTCTTGGGGTAGATACCAATAATAATTGATCAATTAGACAATAGATATTTGTAGAACATTGCGACTCGATTTATTTCACTACCATCTATAATGCAAACACTTCCATCATGCTATTTTGTACTATTTTGCCAAAATACTTGTAATAATTCGAATTATTATTTAATCCACAGTACTTTTAATAATTCGAATTATTATTTAATCCACAGTACTTTTAATGCTTTTTAGAGGGAGGATGGAATGCTTGCTCGGTAGTTGTTCGTGAACACGATGCCTTGTTGAGTGCTCCAATTTTCCATTTTCAGTTTCACCAGAAATATTTTAAAATTACCTTACAAACAGCTACCAGGTCGACCCAGCATAAAGAAATAAATAGCAAATCTTCTCAGAAAGTAAAGGCGGTGGACGTGATGTTTAGCACACAATTCCGATGGTATGCAGCTGTCCCATGGTATGTAGATGTCCCATGGTATGTAGATGTCCCATGGTATGTAGATGTCCCATGGTATGTAGATGTCCCATGGTATGTAGATGTCCCATGGTATACAGCTGTCCCATGGTATGTAGATGTCCCATGGTATGTAGATGTCCCATGGTATGTAGATGTCCCATGGTATGTAGATGTCCCATGGTATGTAGATGTCCCATGATATACAGCTGTTCCATGGTATGCGGATGTCAGGTGAAAAATAAGGGCCTTTTACAATTGCGTAGTTAAGGGAAACTTTACTTCCTTCTTTCCCTTACCTCTAGTACTTCATATATCTCTTAGTCAACAGTGCTTTTAATACTTCGTATAACTTTAGCCCACAGTACTTTTAATACTTTGTATATTTATTTAATCCATAGTACCTAAAATGTTTATTTTGGTTTTGCATTAAACCCACTGCACTTTATAGTAATAGTACTTGATCAAAACACATTGTTATACGTTTTTACAGAAGGTTTACCTGTTATCAATTGTTTTTATATTAAGTGCTTTTAGTACCGCTTGCTGTTTTGTACTAAATTCACAGTACTGTCAGAAAACTTCTGCCTATTTTTCATTCAAGCTAATTTCAAGACATTCTGGAAACAGAGAGCGGCGCTACCGTCTAGAGCGGCCTATTACAACATTCTTTTCGAGGAAGTAATCCTATTATTCCCTTACCAGAAACTTATTTGCAGCCAGTAAGACTTTTCTGCGTGTTACTTTATCTGCCAAACATGTAACGTTACATAACTAGAGCCAACCTCAAAGTTTGTGATAAGGTGCGTCAATAAAAGGTAATACTGCTGTGAAAATTGAAAAGTAATGATTCAAATGTTCATACAAGCGAAAAGTAATGACTGAATTATTTTTACATGCGAAAAGTAATGATTGAAACGTTTAGACACGCGACAAGTAATGCTTGAAACGTTTATACACGCAAAAGTAATGACTGAATCGTTAATACACGCGAAAGAAATGTTTGAAACGTTTATACACGCGAAGAGTAATGAATGAAGCGTTTATACACGCGAAAGAAATTTTTGAAATTTTTATATAATGGAAATTAATGCTTGAAACGTTCGTACAACAAAAATGTAAATGTGAAAAACGTGTGTGCAAGGAAAATAAAAGTTTAGTAAACCACATATAAGCAAGTTGTTACTAAACCACATATAAGCAAGTTGTTACTAAACCACATATAAGCAAGTTATTACTAAACCACATATAAGCAAGTTGTTACTAAACCACATGTAAGCAAGTTATTACTAAACCACATGTAAGCAAGTTATTACTAAACCACATGTAAGCAAGGTGTTACTAAACCACATGTAAACAAGTTGCAAGAACAGTCCGGTAATGTAAAGGATTGTTATTTAAAGAAAAGTCGGATGAGTAGATTGAGCTGCATTCGTTTTCAACATTCTGCTAATGAGCGTATGTAATCTTGAGAACATACATTGTTGTGTTATGATTTACAGGTAGCTTAACAGCGATATCTGCGCCTTCCTCCTAAGCAAATCCAACTTCAGCACGGTGTCATGGTTACCTTAACCCTTTAGGGGATAAATGGTTAATTAAACATTCCCAAACAATCCTTAGTGTCATCTTGTGATATGCATGACGTCACAGTGTTGCGGTGTTGCTATTATTTGCTACATTTTCGGGCTCCAGTAACACGAGGGCTGGACAGAATGACAGTTTTTTCACTTATTCTGTGTTACCGCTGCCCTAACCCTTATTTATTGGATTACTATTTTCCAACATGTCGTGTATTTTAACAATTGCCTGATTATGTGTCTGTGAGAGTTCGTGAGTGGGGGCTCAGTCACATATTGCGACGGATTTTGAATGCAGCTACAGACATTTGAGCTGCATTATCGTTCAGAAAGCAATGACAAGCTATTGGATGTAATCGTTGTCTACAACTTACTACAGCTACAACAAATGTGCATTAGTCACAACTTCCTGACCTACATATGCATCCATTGTTTTTAGTACAGTGTTGCCACAAAGTGTATATTGTAACATATTCTTATATTTCGTTCATTGCAATGGTATAATTACCTGCACTTCGGAAGCTTCTTTATCTAAACGGCAATTCTCCTGATATAACCAATAGGGACTCTAATCCTTATTCTTGTTCTGTAGACATTCTCAAACTCCTGTTGGTTAACTGAATGTAGTCAGGAGAACGTAATGCACTATGTTAGCGTTTTCGGCTTAGTGCAAGCAGTGGTATATCTGCGCCTTTTGTCCCAATACATCCGACTTCAGCATGGTGTTTGGTCACTTTGACTGTCCATGAAACATGACACCTAGCCTGACTCCCAACAATGTGCAGCCGCGCGGCCAATCAGCTCTGTATCTAGTGTCCCGCTCATAATACAACAGTCATAATTATAATCAGGAACTACAGATCTAAGAAAATATTTTCAAGCACCGCTGTAGAAGGGTGTTTAGCTTACTATTAAGTAATTGTTGACACGGCAGCTCGATCCGCGCATGCATGAAACATTTAACAAGAACTTAGTTCGCATCCCCAAGAGTCCCCTCTTACAATCTACTCGTACTTGACATGTCACATTGTGTAGCTGCTCTACTCTCTCTACAGACCTCGGCAGCACACATCCATGATGTAAAAAGATGTTTCTCTCCTCAGAATAACACTCTGTTCATTCACCTACTATATGCAGTTGTGTTCATTTATCCGTTGTACTGAGTGTGATGTTCAGCCAGGTACGAAAGTTGAAAAATCCCTGGAGTACTGGAAAAGTTGGAAACTATTTAGAATACACTGCTCTGTAATATGTTATAATACATGGTTCTGTAATACGCTTCTGTATTATGTTAGAATACACGGTTCTGTAATATGTTAGAATACACGGATCTGTGATATGTATTGAATATGCGGCTCTGAACTACGTATATAATACACGGCTCTGTACTATGTATAGTATGCACGGCTCTGTACTCCGTATAGAATACACGGTTCTGTACTACGTATAGAATACAGAACTCTGTACTACGTATAGAATACACAACTCTGTACTACGTATAGAATACACAACTCTGTACTACGTATAGAATACACAACTCTGTACTACGTATAGAATACACAACTCTGTACTACGTATAGAATACACAACTCTGTACTACGTATAGAATACAGAACTCTGTACTACGTATAGAATACACAACTATGTACTACGTATAGAATACACAACTCTGTATTACGTATAGAATGCACGGCTCTGTACTATGTTAGGATACAAACACTATGTATTATTCAACTATGCATAATTATGTTTTCCTTGTGTGTGTGCCAACAGTTGACGCTGAAGAAACATTACGTTTCATCGATGAAGTCCATTACTTTTGTTTATGACATTATAAAGTTCATGTATCAATTATAGATAGCTTGGCTAGGGAATCGACCGTACCGTGAAGAATTACTACTACTAACTCTTCATCTTTTTAACGGATTATTGGATGCAGTGTTTTTTTGAATTTTTGGATTATTAATGCTTTGTTTATGTTGGTTCGTATGAGGATTTTCAAAGTGGGCTGATGGACACCAGGCATATATTCTGTATTTAGTTCTATATTCAAGTTATTGAACACTGTATTCTATCTGTTATTCTAATATATTTTCTAACATGAAAACCATTCAATCTTTTTATTTCATACCTATAGTGCCTGTGTGTGTTTGTGTGTGTGCAGTATCTTGTTCTTCTTCTCGTTAGCTGTAGGCGAGTTGTATGATACCATGGTTTCTGGTGCGTATGTCGGCCTGGTATCTCCGATTTCAGCACCTGCTTGGCAGGATTGTGACCCTACTCGATATAGAGGATGGTATCTTCTATCAATCTTAGTTTCCAGCCACTGTTGGTTGGACTAAGCTACATCTTCACTTCCAGGGGTTGACATCGATGTCGTTTGCGTAATTCCATCTGTGATTTCATGTATTTACCTGTTGCAAGAACCGCATTTGTTTTATTTCAATTAATTATATGAAAGAATGAGCCAATTAACTATATGACAGAATGAATCAATTTTAGTTTTGTGTCCTGTATGTCTGCGTAACATCATTGCTGAGTCTTCAGGGCATTACCAGGAAAGATTAGCCAGTGATAGCAACTATGTATGGAACAGGAGATAACTAAGGCATATGGTCGTGGGCTTACCTGTGTCCCTCCCTAGTCTACAATGTTATGACGCCTGCTTACGACCCATGTCTGATAGGCTGATGGGTTGCATACACGTTTTATCATTTATCATCAGAATGTTTATCAGCCAATTTATCATCAGAATGTATCGAGATTGAAAGTGATAATAGCCATGCATTGAATACCATCTTACTGTGGAATACCAGAAAATGAATTTAGTCGGGCCAGACTTCGCCGTCAGTGTCTTGAGTCGGGCCTATCTACGCCGTCAGTGGCTTGAGTCGGGCCTATCTACGCCGTCAGTGGCTTGAGTCGGGCCTATCTACGCCGTCAGTGGCTTGAGTCGGGCCTATCTACGCCGTCAGTGGCTTGAGTCGATGAAGAAATCTGTGCTGAAGATAGTTGCCTTCATATTTATACCTGAACAGTGGGTATTGAGGAAATTGAAAAATCAGAATTTCGGCATCGCCACGATGACTAGTGGCAGCTCAATGGACCGTGTTGATATTTGGAATGCACTCATGGGTTTGAAGATTTGGGGTGTATTTCTTCTTTCATATATGGCGAAAATACAGTACCTGAGAGTGAAGCGAGGGGTACTGCAAAATTACAGATATAGACATATTTTAAATTTATTGAAGACACAAAATTACAGATATAGACATATTTTAAATTTATTGAAGACACAAAATTACAGATATAGACATACACATATAGAGGTATTTTAAGCGACAGAAGAAGAATTAGAATGTGCACAGACATCTTCTGACAGTATTGCATGCCACAGAGAGTTTTTATCCTGTGGGTATGAATAAAAGTAACAGATCATAAAAATAACACTACGGACCAGTCCATATGAGCTCCGATATCATATTGAGCATGTCCATCAGTATGTGGTCACTTATTGTTCCTGTTCTATGTTGGTCAATAGCTGATCTTTGGATTCCTATACGCCACTTGTTTTGAAATACCACGCTTCACTCCAGGGTCCTGCATTCTAAATATAGACACGGAAGGACAATACACACCACATCCAACTGGGCTAACTCCTTGATTGCATGAATAGTATAAGGACACGAGCATGAATGAACTTACGGCCTGCTTACTACACCTCAGCAGTACCACCAAAGAAACAGTACTGCAGTGGATCCCAGGTCACTGTGGCATACCTGGAAATGAAAAAGCTGATCTCCTTGCAAGGAAAGGGGGATCACTGGAACAAATAGAAAATGATAATACGTACTATGAAAGTAAGACCATGTTAAAAGCAGAATATAAGAAAAAGTGGAAGCAAATGCACCCAACTGCAGAATCAAATGACCCCTACCACCAAATGTCACGCAAGGAACAAACCATCATTTTCAGACTACAAACTGGTCACAACAGACTGAGAAGTCACATGTTCCGAAAGCTGAAGATTGGTGAGACAGACCTGTGCTACTGTGGATTGAGCCCAGAGACTGCAGAACACATTCTTCATGCCTGTCAACTCTACCAAGAAGAGAGGGAGAAAATATGACCTACTGAGACGGCACTGCTTCCAGACCTGAGGGGTTCCATGGATGACCTGAAGCGAATCACACAATTCATTGAAGCTATTGGTGCTGTAACCTGATATCTGACTGAAGAACGATGAAGAATAAGAAGTATAAGGACGGCTCAATGAACTACCACTTGTCACTGTGTCCACGCTGGCAACTATGTCTGGTCTTTTACTTCCTCTAACATCCTCGTGTCCAGATTAAAACTAATACAGGTAACCCTTTCTATCGCAGTTTTCATCAACGATTCACACCACTGGCTGTGTATATAGCCACAGAAAGATCGTGAGAGCCACTCTTCTATCTCTCCCCACCACCGTAAATACTTGCACACGAGAAACAAGAGTTGTGTCATGTGACGTATACCTTCCAGAATGTTGTCTTCCCAATGAACTCTCTGAACCTCTCTCTGCCCACTCTCTCGGCCGAAACAAGAGTTGTAATACCTAGTGTATCATGTGACGTATTCCTTCCAGAGAATTCCCAATGAACTCCCTGAAACATTATCTCTCCTTGGCGATGCGGTATGAATTTTCCAACGACGTATTCATGTTATCTGTAATGTCGTCAGTCCATCGTCATCTTGGTCTGCCTTTCCTCCTCCACCTTCCAGGTACTGTGCTCTCCATTATTTGTCTTTCTAAATAGTTGTGTCTCTTTATATGATCAAAACAGTTGTAGTTTTCTTTTTACTATTGTGCCTCAGTAACCAATACTCTGGAATCTTCAATGTGTTTATAATATCTGAGTTTCTCTTCTCTTTTTTTCCTTCCGTGATGTTCTTAGTATTTTTCTGTAGCATTTCATCTCAAATGCATTGATATTCCTTTCCGCTATTTTACTTAAGGTCCATGTTTCAGAAGCCGTATGTTGCAACTGGAAAAATAAAAGTTTGTAGCATTAGCAGTTTCGTTTCTATTTTCTTGTTTTTCCATATGTATATATCTGGTACCCATCCAAAACAACAACCAACAATATATTCAACCAAATGACATATGCGTGTGATGTACAGCCTAGTCATAGAATATAATAGGACTTTGCCCACAAAATAAAAGAAGAAGAATTATTAATCACAGAATTGTCTCTTCATTGATGGATGTAGCATGAATAGACCCGTGACCAGATACGGACGAAGCAATCCACTGTAATCACTAATGCTGACGTTTTGAACAGGAGCCTCCAAATTATTGATGATTGGATATTACTGCAACCATTCAAGTATTTCTCTAAACAAGCAGGAAATTGTTTTGTACATGAAAACATTGGGTGATGTTTATACGTGATGTGTTCGTGTGGGGTAGAATGTGGTAGTTTTCCAAGTTGTACCGTGTGTGAGGTGGAATGTTTGTGTTTGGAAGTTGTACCTTGTGTGAGGTGGAATGTGTGTGTTTGGAAGTTGTACCTTCTGTGAGGTTGAATGTGTGTGTTTGGAAGCTGTACCGTGTGTAAAGTAGAATGTGTGTGTATGGAAATTGTACCGTGTGTGAGGTAGAGTGTGTGTGTGTATGGAAGCTGTACCGTGTGTGAGATAGAATGTATATGTTCGTGAGTGGTTGTTGTTTCGTTTCCTGCAAGTACGAGCGTTTAGCTCTTACTTCCTATGTACAATTGGGTTATTTCTCCAGCGGTCTATTTGAAGTCTGATGCTAAAATATGCTAGAATATATGGTTTGTTTGGTTTTACTACACTTCTGAGACAAGAATATTTTGAATCATGAGCTTCAGCCTTTCAACCTTTCTGCATATTCCTCTTTTCTTGTCGGAGGTGTCCGAAAGCATTCAGCTATAGGCTGTGTGGGGCGGCCATCTATAGGATGTGTGGAGCGGCCAGTTATAGGTTTTTTGGGGCGACCAGTTATAGGCTGTGTGGGGTGTCAGCTATAGGCTATGTGGGGCGGACAGCTATAGGCTGTGTGAAGCGGCTAGCTATAGGCTGTGTGAGACGGCCAGCGATGCATTTCCCGCCATCTAATAGGGTTTTTCAATGAAACGAGGCTAATATATTTGCCAGATTCTTAACTCTCCCATGGGATTATCGCATCCTGCTGAGAGTTGCTTTTCAGTACAACCCATGTACATCCTTTTCACTGCAATTCATGTACAACTTTTACAGTACATCCCGTGTACAACCTTTCGGTAAAACCCATGTACAGCCTTTTCAGTACAACTCGTGTACAATCCTTTCAGTACCAAACATGTACAAATTTGTAAGTTCAAACCGTGTACAATCTTTTCAGTACAAACGTAAAAACGACACCTTCAACTGCAAATTGGAAATAGCTCTAAAGAAACTACGTCAGGTAAGGGATTCATGGCTGAGTAAGACAGCAGACGAGATACAAAGACTTGCAGACACCACCGATCTGAACAAACTTTTATGATGCAATTAAAACGTTTCATGGTCCAATCTCGTCAGCATAATGTCTACTTATTAGTACAAGTGCAACACAATCTCGTCAGCATAATGTCTACTTATTAGTACAAGTGTAACACAATCTCGTCAGCATAATGTCTACTTATTAGTACAAGTGTAACACAATCTCGTCAGCATAATGTCTACTTATTAGTACAAGTGTAACACAATCTCGTCAGCATAATGTCTACTTATTAGTACAAGTGTAACACAATCTCGTCAGCATAATGTCTACTTATTAGTACAAGTGCAACACAATTAATCATAGAGATAGTACAATTTTTCATCGCAAAGGGGAGGGAGGGGGGGAGTAAAACATTTAGAGAACATTTTCAATAACCCATCATCAATAAATGAAGAGGCTATCAACCGACTAATGCATGTTTCTCTCACTGAAGTGCTAGATGACACCGCATGTTTCTCTCACTGAAGTGCTAGATGACACCGCATGTTTCTCTCACTGAAGTGCTAGATGACACCGCATGTTCCTCTCACTGAAGTGCTAGATGACACCGCATGTTCCTCTCACTGAAGTGCTAGATGACACCGCATGTTTCTCTCACTGAAGTGCTAGATGACACCGCATGTTTCTCTCACTGAAGTGCTAGATGACACCGCATGTTTCTCTCACTGAAGTGCTAGATGACACCGCATGTTTCTCTCACTGAAGTGCTAGATGACACCGCATGTTCCTCTCACTGAAGTGCTAGATGACACCGCATGTTTCTCTCACTGAAGTGCTAGATGACACCGCATGTTTCTCTCACTGAAGTGCTAGATGACACCGCATGTTTCTCTCACTGAAGTGCTAGATGACACCGCATGTTTCTCTCACTGAAGTGCTAGATGACACCGCATGTTCCTCTCACTGAAGTGCTAGATGACACCGCATGTTTCTCTCACTGAAGTGCTAGATGACACCGCATGTTCCTCTCACTGAAGTGCTAGATGACACCGCATGTTCCTCTCACTGAAGTGCTAGATGACACCGCATGTTTCTCTCACTGAAGTGCTAGATGACACCGCATGTTTCTCTCACTGAAGTGCTAGATGACACCGCATGTTCCTCTCACTGAAGTGCTAGATGACACCGCATATTCCTCTCACTGAAGTGCTAGATGACACCGCATGTTCCTCTCACTAAGTGCTAGATGACACCGCATGTTCCTCTCACTGAAGTGCTAGATGACACCGCATGTTTCTCTCACTGAAGTGCTAGATGACACCGCATGTTCCTCTCACTGAAGTGCTAGATGACACCGCATGTTCTTCTCACTGAAGTGCTAGATGACACCGCATGTTCTTCTCACTGAAGTGCTAGATGACACCGCATGTTCCTCTCACTGAAGTGCTAGCTGACACCGCATGTTCCTCTCACTGAAGTGCTAGATGACACCGCATGTTCCTCTCACTGAAGTGCTAGATGACACCGCATGTTCCTCTCACTGAAGTGCTAGATGACACCGCATGTTCCTCTCACTAAGTGCTAGATGACACCGCATGTTCCTCTCACTGAAGTGCTAGATGACACCGCATGTTCCTCTCACTAAGTGCTAGATGACACCACTACCTTACAGAAACGTCGAAAAGTAATTCGCCAGCTTTCCAGTGGTAAAACTGATATTTTAAAGGGAAAAGGGCTGATATTTGGGGGGGGGGATATATTTACGATACTCATTCAGGTATTTTGTTCAATAAAATAGCAAATTGATTCACGAGCTCGGTCACTGTATCATCCTGTCACTGTATCATCCTGTCACTGTATCATTCTGTCACTGTATCAAGCTGTCACTGTATCCTCGTGTCACTGTATCAAGCTGTCATTGTATCATCATGTCACTGTATCATCCTGTCACTGTATCATCCTGTCACTGTATCATCCCGTCACTGTATCAAGCTGTCACTGTATCATCCTGTCACTGTATCATCCTGTCGCTGAATCATCCTGTCACTGTATCATCCTGTCACTGTATCATCCTGTCACTGTATCATCCTGTCACTGTATCATTCTGTCACTGTATAAAGCTGTCACTGTATCATCCTGTCACTGTATCATCCAGTCACTGTATCATCCAGTCACTGTATCATCCTGTCACTGTATCATCCTGTCACTATATCAAGCTGTCACTGTATCATTCTGTCACTGTATCATCCTGTCACTGTAACATCCTGTCACTGTATCATCATGTCACTGTATCATCCTGTCACTGTATTATCCTTTCACTGTATCAAGATGTCAGTGTATCATCCTGTCACTGTATCATCATGTCACTGTATCATCATGTCACTGTATCAAGCTGTCACTGTATCAAGCTGTCACTGTATCATCCTGTCACTGTATCCAGCTGTAGGGTAATGGATCGGGCGGACATACAGACATCACGTCACTGTATCCAGCTGTAGGGTAATGAACCGGGTGGACATACAGACATCATGTCACTGTATCCAGCTGTAGGGTAATGGATCGGGCGGACATACAGACATCATGTCACTGTATCCAGCTGTAGGGTAATGGACCGGGCGGACATACAGACATCATGTCACTGTATCCAACTGTAGGGTAATGGACCGGGTAGACATACAGACATCATGTCACTGTATCCAACTGTAGGGTAATGGACCGGGTGGACATACAGACATCATGTCAAGAATCGGCACTGGCGTTAAATGAAATTATATTAACGCCTAGCTCGTACGCATTAATTTGTTCATATTCAGCAGCATCTGAAATTACTGTCTGCCAGTCATTCTTCCCTCTTCTTCCAGTCGTTCTACCCGCTTCTGCCAGTCATTCCACCCGCTTCTTGCAGTCATTCTACCCGCTTCTTCCAGTCATTCTACCCGCTTCTTCCAGTCATTCCACCCGCTTCTTCCAGTCATTCCACCCGCTTCTTCCAGTCATTCCACCCGTTTCTTTCAGTCATTCTTCCCTCTTCTTCCAGTCGTTCTACCCGCTTCTGCCAGTCATTCCACCCGCTTCTTGCAGTCATTCTACCCGCTTCTTCCAGTCATTCTACCCGCTTCTTCCAGTCATTCCACCCGCTTCTTCCAGTCATTCCACCCGCTTCTTCCAGTCATTCCACCCGTTTCTTCCAGTCATTCTACCCGCTTCTTCCAGTCATTCTACCCGCTTCTTCCAGTCATTCTACCCGTTTCTTCCATATGAGCTACAACCAAATGAACAGCCAGCTATAAATCAATAAAGAGAAACGCTGTGAACTATAAATACACAATTTTCTCTGCGTTACATCTCCGGCTTATGTTAGTAATCGCATTAAGATTAATGAAACGTGTGTTCTTGGTCACACAAGAACAAAGCTAAAAAAATAATTTTCCTGTTATAAAAACCAGATATTGCTTTCATTATCAATCCTTGGTATGTTTAACTATTGTGTGTTACTTTGTGTATTTCTATTGTGTGTTACCTGTGTATTTCTATTGTGTGTTACCTGTGTATTTCTATTGTGTTACCTGTGTATTTCTATTGTGTTACCTGTGTATTTCTATTGTGTGTTACCTGTGTATTTCTATTGTGTGTTACCTGTGTATTTCTATTGTGTGTTACCTGTGTATTTCTATTGTGTGTTACCTGTGTATTTCTATTGTGTTACCTGTGTATTTCTATTTTGTGTAAAACCTTGTACACATTTTGTGCTCATCATCATCATCAAGTGCCGTCTCCGCAACGAAGGTTGGCTGCAACAGACCTCCAACATCTCCTGTCTCTTGTCTTGGTGGTGCACTCTGCTATACAGTAACCTGTCCATCGTGTGATGTTACTCTCCCACTTGTATCTCTGCCTACCTCTTGCTCGCTTCCCTTTGACTTTACCCTCAAGTAAGGTCTTCAATAGGGTGTCATGTCTTTTAATGTCCAAAGTATTTTATTTGCCTGATCTTTATTTTTCTTAGTAGTTCTTTCTTCATATTAATTGTCTTTAGCACCTCTTTATTTGTTTTCTTCTCTTTCCATGATGTTCTCCCTATTCTTCTATATATCCACATCTCAAAGGCATCAATTTTGTCTTCTAATTGTTTGTTTACTGTCCATGTTTCTGAGCCATACATTAATATAGAATAGATGTGCCAATTTATAATTCTCATTTTTAACTTGTTTGTAATTTGTTTAGATGTTACTATTTTTCTTATGTCATTGAAGGTACTTTTAGTCTACTTTTAGTCTACTTTTAATTTTGTGTAACTTGTGTATCTCTATTTTGCGTGAAACCTTGCACACGCTAAAACAAGCTCATATTCTTCTTCTGCGTTCGTTCTCAATCACATGCAGATTAATAATAATAAGATCCATTATCCATCAGGGTAGTAGGGGTGCCACACTGGAGACATCAGGGTCGTAGGGGTGCCACACTGGAGACATCAGGGTAGATGGGGTGCCAAACTGGAGACATCAGGGTAGTAGGGGTGCCACACTGGAGACATCAGGGTAGTAGGGGTGCCACACTGGAGACATCAGGGTCGTAGGGGTGCCACACTGGAGACATCAGGGTAGTAGGGGTGCCACACTGGAGACATCAGGGTCGTAGGGGTGCCACACTGGAGACATCAGGGTAGTAGGGGTGCCAAACTGGAGACATCAGGGTAGTAGGGGTGCCAAACTGGAGACATCAGGGTAGTAGGGGTGCCACACTGGAGACATCAGGGTAGTAGGGGTGCCACACTGGAGACACCAGGGTAGTAGGGGTGCCACACTGGAGACATCAGGATCGTAGAGGTGCCACAGTTGTTTACTATACTGTTCGGACTATACCACGCGTGGTTGTTTACTATACAGTTCGGACTATACCACGCGTGGTTGTTTACTATACAGTTCGGACTATACCATGCGTGGTTGTTTACTATACAGTAATATTATTTTCAGAGTCGGAGATATGATTGCATCAAGGAAAAGAGGGTGGGGAGGGCGGGTGTGGGGGGGGGGAATACCTCTAAAGACAAAACTTGTCTTTCTTCCGTTTTCTTGTGTAAATTTCATTATTTGACGGGAAGTTTGAACACATTTGTTGTTTGAAAAATGTGTTGTTACAGATTGTTTGGTTAAGTTACTTGTACTGAATGTAATGTTCACATGTGCTAAGAGGGAGTTTTAATACCTCAAACTCCCACCCCTCCCCAATTTACGGTCCTGTGCTGAGTGTGACATCTCAGAACGCATGTAATTCCTCAAATCAACCTTCGGTACAATATAAGAATCAGTGGACATGTTTCTACGGAACAAATAGCAAACATAATTAAACGGAACGAAATTCCGATAAAGTTGCATATAGCGACGCATCCAACATTCAACACGTTGTGCGATGAGAGTCACTGACCACCCGACATGCGAATGCACACTGAGTGGGAGGTGAATGACCAGTTCATTGCGTGCAACTTGCTAGATCGATATTTTAAGTTATGACTTTTTAAGTTTCCAACATAGTGCAATAGCATATGAAATTAAAACGTTGGTATGTTGTCACGTGATTTGTCCACTGATTCTTGTATTGAATCCAACCTTCTTCTTGGTCTTCCTCTGCCTCTGGATGCTTCGAAATTCCTGATGTGTGCTCGTGCTGATGACCAGTAAGGGAGTTCATTCTCATTAAGTGTCGGTGTTCCAACCATTTCAGCCTTGTTTTTCAATATATTTGACCACAGACGTTTTTCTGATAGTTCTTGTAATCAATTAAAAAACAACAATTAATACAATTTAAAACTGGACATAACTTAAAAAAGGTCAGTTCATGATGTATATAGCCCAGTAACATTTCAAAATGGCAAAAGTTGTGACAACTTGTCACACAAATAATAAATGTGGCAACCCTGACGGCAACACATTTGAATATTACCAGTTCGGATTTCGCTATAAAAAGTAAGACGGATTGTAAGCCCACGTTTTGGAATTTGACCTGCAGTCGTAGCCATATGCGAAGGAAGTTAATGAAGCTTAAATTGTTGGTACTGTGTTCCAGAAACAGTAGACACGGTCGAGTACACAGCGTAAAGAAACATAATTAAGTTGTGAAAATATCCAGTTACGAGAATACACTGAATACAGTTACAAATGTGGTTGGAGTAGTTTTCTGTTGGAGCTTGAAGAGATGTCTATATTTACTGGATGCCTGCGAAACAAATACCATAATAATCAGCAGAATGAAATAGAAGAAAACAAAGACATAAAAATACATGCAAGATAATACAAGATAATTAGAACAGTACTTTAATCTCGGAAACATAATCACAAATGATTGCAGATGTGAAAAAGAAGTTAATAGAGTATGAATGGTTAATAGTACTTCCAACGACATGAGGAAAATATTAACACCTAACATATTAACAAATCACAAAGAAACTCGAAAGGAGGTTTATAAAATGTTACATATACTCTAGATTAATGTATGGTTCAGAAGCATGGCTAATGAAACAATAACTAGAAGCCAGAGTTGATTCCGTTTAGATGTGGATTAGACGCTATCCATGCACTGTCTATCTTTGCCTCTATTTCTTTGTCCTCTGCTCATACCTATCGTCTCTTTCTTGCCGATGTTTGCTTCCTTTAAACTTCCATGACTCACTCTGATGGCATCATGGCCGTGAAGATCTTCCTCAACAAGTACCCTCATCCTTCTGTGTCTACCTACACTCTCATCCATCTTGCCGAGCTTGTGATCACTCTTAACTCCTTTGAGTTTGATGGACTCTTCTTCCACCAAACCAGTGGGGTCTCCATAGGTACTAAGATAGGACCCAGTTATGCCTGCTTGTTTATGCGCCACCTTGAGCACCAGGTATGGGAGTGCTATGTGAACCCTTCCCATTGATGTTACACAGGTATCTCGATGATGGAATCGGTATCTCTGACATGGCTGAAGCTGATCTGTCACGCTTCATTCAATTCATCGATAACTTTCACCCGGACATCAAGTTCACATCCGAGATTTTCACATGTCATGTGAAGTTCTTGGATATATCCATCACTATCCACGCTTCATCTCTCAGCACATCGGTACATTACAAACCGATAATGTGTTGTTTTTTTTTGTTGTTTTTTTAATTATGGGATGAATTACCTTGTCCCTTTGTCTTGGCTCGTGTTATTCTTGTGGTTGGGCTCTTATCTTTCCTTGTGACTCCAACTATACTATGTATTCGATTTTTTAAGGTATCCATCTCTTGTTTGATTTGTTCTTTCCAATCTTCGATGTTGTTTTTTTTCCTTCATCCTGGTTAGTTCGATCCTGGATTCTACTTCTTTATTTATTTGGTATATTGCTTCTGCTTTTTTAATTAATTCTTCTGTGTCTTGTTTGATTTCACATATTTTTGCTATGTCTTATTCTATTTGTTGAGCTACCGATTGTAAGACTAAAACATTCATTGTAGTTTCTGTTTGTGCTTTTTGTTTTTCTTCAGATACTGGTTGGATATCCGTTATAATTTTTACTTTATGATTAGGGTGTGTTACCCTGTTGGATTTTTTATATTGGATTCTCCCTTCTGCCTTCTGTAACTCTCACTCTTAGCACATGTGAACATTACATTCAGTACAAGTAACTTAACCAAACAATCTGTAACAACACATTTTTTCAAAAAAACAAACGTGTTCAAACTTCCCGTCAAATAATGAAATTTACACAAGAAAACGGAAGAAAGACAAGTTTTGTCTTTAGAGGTATTTCCCCCCCCACCCTCCCCCCCCCACCCCCCCCCCCCCACCCACCCTCTTTTCCTTGATGTAATCATATCTCCGACTCTGAAAATAATATTACTGTATAGTAAACAACCACGCGTGGTATAGTCCGAATTGTATAGTAAACAACCACGCTTGGTATAGTCCGAACTGTATAGTAAACATCCACGCGTGGTATAGTCCGAACTGTATAGTAAACAACCACGCGTGGTATAGTCCGAACTGTATAGTAAACAACCACGCGTGGTATAGTCCGAACTGTATAGTAAACAACCACGCGTGGTATAGTCCAGACTGTATAGTAAACAACCACGCGTGGTATAGTCCAGACTGTATAGTAAACAACCACGCGTGGTATAGTCCAGACTATATTTAAAAAAAACACGCGTGGTATAGTCCAGACTGTATAGTAAAAAAACCACGCGTGGTATAGTCCAGACTGTATAGTTAAAAAACCACTCGTAGTATAGTCCGAACTGTATAGTAAAAAAAAAAACCACGCGTGGTATAGTCCGAATATTGATCGCTACTCAATCCTGTGACGCCTAACAGCAAAAAAAAACAGAGAAAATATAAGACATCGATACATGGATGGATAGACAAATAGATAGATAGATAGATTGATATGCGCGTGGGTGGATGGATGGAGGGATTATATTAGACTAGGCAGACAGACATTTAGACAGACATCAAATCAGTCAGACAGACAGATAGTCAGAAAGCACGCAGACAGGCAGACAAATATGTCACAATAAAAGATTTCAACTTGTTAAAATATGAAAAGTCGGATCACACCAGCAATCAATGTTTATTTTAGTTGGTATATCATCTATCTCCCAATTGTTGCATCAATGCAACCACGAAACACAATATATAATATCCTAACTGCAGTTATTACAGTTGCAGTTTTAATTATATTTTACTATATTCTCTTTTTAGTTGCTTTTATACAGAATTTAGCAGTTTTGGTAATTGTTATCAGTTTTCACCTACAATTTGACCAGAAGTAATTGTAACTATTTGGCAACCCTGGTTTCAGCAGCAATATCTGGATAGTACTTACTTATAAATCCGGGACAATTGTATATAATTTACTATAATTATCTTGTGTGACATTTCTAAATATATGAGGCGGACACATAAACCTAAATGTCATATTGATTAGTAATTGTGTCGCTGTTTCCCACATTTGTATATTTATATTTGTGGTTTTTCTGTTTGTATTGCAGGTCCTGTTCTTGATGTCCAACCTGGTACAAGCCTCCAGTGACCAAGTTCTTCCGTGACCTTTCAGTCTCGAAGCAGATTCTGAAATGTGAACAATCTAAACTTAGAACATCAAAGAGCTACTTCAAAGTTCAAGGACACAGTTATTAATAAGATGTATAAATAGCTATATCTGCATGATGACATCATTTGACTTGCTCTTGAATTCCTTGACGATACTCTCCACCGAGGAGAACACTTACAAGGGGGTAGACACCACTGTACTTCCAGTACTGGATAGCAGTTACAATGTGTCTGAGTCTAACTGTGATAAAATTACAGAAGGTATGGCAGGTCCACCTCCAGAGTACGATGAAAGTACTCGATACGCTATAACTTTCATTCTTATTTGGGTGCCAATTTTGACCATATTTGGAAACGGTGTGGTCGTGTTAGCTGTCATCACCCACAAAAAATTGCAGTCAACCACAAATGCCTTCGTGGTATCACTCGCTATCGCCGATACCTGCGTGGCACTGTTCGTTATGCCATTTTCTATCTACCAGCAACTCAACAATAAGGTATGGCTACTTGGGAAAATTCTCTGCAAACTCTCAACCAGTCTGGACGTAATGATGTGCACTATATCCATATTTCATCTGTCATGCCTTGCCATTGACCGCTACTTAGCAATCTGCCGTCCATTTGTACACGCACGACTGACATTCCGTTGGGTTATTTTCATGCTTACTATTTGTTGGGTCACTCCTGTTTTTATTTCCTTCGTCCCAATTTTTAACGGGTGGAATCACATTGGAATAGAGGATGTAGTTGCGTGTGCTTTTCCTAGTGACGAGAACGTCTGCAACTTTGTTATAAACATCCCGTTTGCATTTATATGTTCCTTGATTGCCTTTTACATTCCTGTTGTGTTTATGGCTGCCTGCAATGCAAAAATATACATGGCGGCTGTAAAACAAGTTCAACAGATCCGGATATTAGAAGCGGCTGGAAACCACAACCATTTCAGTCACAATAGAAGGAAGAGTAATTTCAAACAGGAATATAAAGCAGCTAAGACATTGGGAATTATTATGGGATGTTTTTCTGTGTGTTGGTTCCCTTTTTTCATTATGAATGTGATTGATCCTCTTATCGGATACTCTATTCTCTATGTGCCCTGGCAGATTGCCCTGTGGCTGGGCTATATTAACTCTCTGATGAACCCGATTTTGTATTACTATTTTAACAAGA
Organism: Meghimatium bilineatum; assembly: GCA_034231615.1. Lineage (NCBI taxonomy): Eukaryota > Metazoa > Mollusca > Gastropoda > Stylommatophora > Philomycidae > Meghimatium > Meghimatium bilineatum. The sequence goes on from CM067299.1 coordinate 5,222,512, forward strand.
ATTTCTACAACGCATTTCGGAGATTGTTATCGTGTAAAGTCTGCAAAGGCGTGAGGGATTATGAGGAAGACACCCTGTACGCGATCACTGCTATGTCTGAATGACTAGCGGCGTCCCAGCGTGAAGGCAACCGGCGGGTGAGTGGCCACAGCGGCTACAGCACCGCCAGTAGTAACGCGGGTCATGCACATCTTCTGCCGCGAAATAGCGATCAGAATGGAAACAATGACCTGACAGACCTTCACGTGGGACGCTGCTTGAGCATTTGCAACAGAGACGAGTCAGAACAGAACATTCGCCTGACTACCAGTCTGACCGAAGAGAGCATAGTTGATCGAGGTGGATACTCCTGACATGAAGTCAACCCTAGTGCTCTAAATATTATATCCTTTCACGAAATACTTTAATGCATGCTGTAATGATAGCCATCAAAGGACATGCTTTAGCAATTAATGATGGCTATCACAGGACATGTTTCAGCAATTAATAATGTGGAAGGACATGTTTTAGCAATTAATAATGTGGAAGGACATGTTTTAGCAGTTAATCATGTGGAACGATATATTTTAGCAATTAATAATGTGGAAGGACATGTTTTAGCAATTAATCTTGTGGAAGGACATGTTTTAGCAGTTAATAATGTGGAAGGACATGTTTTAGCAATTTATCCAACGTGATTTAGTAATTAATAATGTGCAATGACGTGTTTTAGCAATTAATCACTTTGAATAACATGATTAAACGTGAAAAAATATGTGAAGAGGACTTGCTCACGAAATCAAAGACCACGTTTGGAGGACACGTTTAAGTAATGATACATTTTTCTTAATGTTGTTTATATGTAATATATTAGTGAAGGACATTTGTTATATTATACGTTTGATAGGACATATGTAAAAAATTATACTTCTGAGGGACATGTCATATAGAACATTTATGGTTATGTTTAGATGGAGAATTGTTGAAGGAGATGTTATGTACAACATTGGTGGTTATGTTTATATAGAGATTTACATGAAGGACATGTTGTGTAGAACATTATTGGTTACGCTTAGATGGAGACTTTGCTGAGGGATATGTTATGTTGGTTATGTTTAGATGGAGAATTAGCTGAGGGAGATATTATGTTGGTTATGTTTAGATGGAGAATTAGCTGAGGGAGATGTTATGTTGGTTATGTTTAGATGGAGAATTAGCTGAGGGAGATGTTAAGTAGAACATTGATGGTGTTATATAGATTGAGAAATTCTTGAAGTACATGCTGTGTAGATTATTGATGCTTATGTTTACATGGAAAAATTGTTTACAAAATGTAGATTGAAGTACAGTTTAAGAAATGTAAATTATTGACGGTTATATTTATAAAGTAAACTTGTTGAAAGTGTTAATTACACAGTGCAGGTTAATGAACGAAATATTTAATCAATCAATCTATCAATCAAGTGTCATGACGATTGGGGTAGACGATTATGGCTTTTCACAACTCTAACTACCCGGTGATGTTAATTGACGATATTCTCTCCATCCACAGTGATAACCCATCCTGGAACTTCTCTCTATTTCTTCTCTCTTTGATCTTTCCGCTTGTTACTAAATGTTCTAGTTTTTCTCCTCTCAACACATGACTTTAAATCTTGATTTTTTTTCTAATTGTTGTTATAATTTATCTTTTTACCCCAGAATCTCTGAGGACTTCTGCGTTAGTTTTCTTGACTGTCTATAGAATTGTGTACCATTCCTCTCACTATCCGCATCTCATTTATTATGTGATTTAACAAGTTCAAACGATTACGATTGGCGGCATTCTTCATTCCATCTTGGGCAGTGTGTTATGTAAAACCTGAAAAGATGATGTAATAACGTAAACCAAATGAGAACAATACAAATACACATATAGAATATACATATATAATATACATATAGAATATACATATAGAATATACATATAGAATATACATATAGAATATACATATAGAATACACATATAGAATAAACAGACATCCACAGTCCTACAGAGTGGCAAAAACCATAATCCATATACGTCAAATAGAAGACACAAATGAAAGTGGAAGGCAAACATGGTGCAATAAATCACATCCAAAGATATCAATAGATAGACTATTTCGTCTTAGAACATACCACTGCAGACTGTTTTGCTACCTCTAGCTACTGAGGACTACATACACAATTGAATGCCCATGTGAATACGGAATTCAAATCCCGAATTACATACGTCATGACTACTAAACAACACAGAGCAGAGACGGCGAGCCTGCCCATAAGATACATATTTTAGGCAGATACTATGGGGCAGCCGCTGTGTCCCGGAGAAGACAGTGGAGGACAGTCCTGAAAAACAAGCATGATCACAGATTCTGAGCGCAGAAAGATATATATAATATATTGTTGTACTAGAATACAGACAAGGAAACACATATATAATATATTGATGTCCTAGAATACAGACAAGTAAAAACAATATATTATTAAGGTATCCGATATTAGTTATTATTGAGATGTCCATAAATTATCCAATAATCAGGAGGGGGGATCTGAAAAAGTCTGATCAATTGTTGACAAGGGGCTGAGGGTGATGTAGACGAAAGTTAATATCAGCAATACTGTTTTAATACACCAATTCTCCCGTCTGGTGTTGGGTTAAACATGTAAGCAACTAATAGTTACATTTGTTTACCTTCACTGCATGAGGCTGATGGGATATTCTCCCATCGGGGACCAGAACCTTGCCGCACAGATGGGGCTTAGTTTAGCCATCAGAGAATGAAAACTAAGACTGGCCAGTCCCTCCTAACAGCCAGCAAGACCACAGTCTACGATAGCAAGTGCAGGTGTTGAAGACGGAGGTAACCAGTCGGGAGACTCACTACAATCAGGATGTCACGTACCACACACCAAATAGATAGTTTGTATATGTTATGGTGTCTTCCCTGTGACGGACAACCATGTAGGGACGGTGCCGGACCCTAGCCTCGAAATGGTCCAACCCCATCTACTGGAAATTCATTCTTCTTTATTGCACCGATGAGCCAGGAGGGTATGAAAATAGAACAACTGGTCAAAAAACAAGACTACTAAAAATAATGAACTTGGATGCTGAAAAATAGTTTTTAAAAATAGAACTTGAAAATATCCTGAATGAAGAGCAAATAAGTGTACGCAGCTCGCAGCCAATGTCATCAATTAGATCGAAAAGACAGAGGAAAATAGGAAATAGTTGGGTTTGTTAAGAACAATATCAGTGCATGCCAGTTAGAAACAATTACGGAGGTTGCGGAATATAGTCTCCACCACAAGACAGAACGTACAGAATTGCACCTCCTCAACTACTACTGTAAAAATGATCATCCAATAATACTAGAACAATCCAAGTGTACACAAAGTTCATTGTGTGTGTGGAGACTTCAATAATCACTCACGGAGTTAGGGCTATGATCACGTGGACAGAAGAGATGAGGAACTAGAAAACTGGCAAGATGAATATGAACTTAATGTATTGCAGACAGCAGCACTCTCTCTAAGTGAACTACAAGAAAGCAAACTGGACGTGTACCGACATTACACCAGTGTACCATCCAAAGACCTACCTACAGACAACGACATCAATAAGGTAGTCAATTAATTCTGTAGATATATATTGCAGACTCCTAAAAATATCCATAGAGGGGCCCGTAATCACTACAAACCTTATTAGAGTAGGGAACTAGAAATACTGCAAAATGAAGTGGAAACAAGTCGACAGCAGTCAGAGACACGACCATGTCAAGAACACGACAAGAAATATTAACAAGATAATGCTAAATTTCAGAGCTGAAAAGCTACAAACCAGGCCAAGCAGATGGAAAGCTTCAAGCCTTCTAACGTGAGCAAATCTGAAGATGTCTGAGCAGTGAAAATTTCATGTGAAAAAGATTACAGGAAATATTAGTGATAATCCATTCTACGTCACTGCATAAGGCCAATCCGACAATTTCTGCGCTTTATATTAGCTGGCGAAACATAGTATAATAAATAACCAATGAAAAGCACGGTACTATTTGGATTTGTATAACTCAGTGACGCTGCGTACAAGACTATTGTATCGAAGCTCATGGTCTTTAGGTATATCACCTGACAATTTTTCTTGCTTTTCTGGTGTGATTTTTGTTCCAATTTTTTTTAAATTGTGTTTGTGAATTTTTTTAATTTTGTTTTAATTTTAAATTCTAAAGAATCCTTCTCGTTCTACATTTTTAATTTTCTAATTTTGATTCTTAATTCTTGATTACATTAGAAACCAGTAACATGGAACACGGAACATTTCCTAAGTGTTCTTCTCTCCATTCTAGCAGCCATTCTAGCAGCCATTCAAGAACATGCAGACTCAGTCCCAGTCACATGTTGATTATGTGATATTTGTAACTTTCCAGCGAGGACACACCTTCTTCCGTCACCCCTAGTTATCCCTATTTCTGGCATTATTTGCATGAGCAGATTATCACATGAAGCATCGAGTTCTTTACTCTGCAGTAAATCAATATTCTCCTTTATTAGGTTGGCCCTATTTCTCTTCAATACTGTGTCATCAACAACAACATTGCCCGCCAATTCATCTGCTTTTTCGTTGCCTCTGCGCCAAGCATGGCCAGTATATCCATGTAATACTTTGGACAACAGAATTGTTCAGTAACGTGATTAAATTCTCTTTTAAAATGCACCTCAACTGAACTCACACACACAAGACATTCTCATATGTACAGATGTACTAACACACAATACACAATCATATATATTGATGGATCAATCAACATAGAAACGAATATGTATCGATGGCGCTTTGGTGCCTACAAGAATGGAAAACGGTGGGTGAATAATCATTTGAACTCAACTACAAAAACCAGCATTAAAATGGAAATAGAAGCGGTAACTGCGGCACTCAGTTGTTAAATGAAATATCAACTGACACAGGTAGTTAATATTAGCTTGTCTGGCTCCCATGGCATGCTGCGTAAGATAGAATGTTGCATGAAATTTGCTATTTGTGTGTATGTATTTACGTTCATAAAACAAATACCTGCTGTAATTTTGTATTTTTATATTTATCTCATTCAATGATGACAATTTCGAAAAACTGCACGTACGTTCATAGTAGCGTACCCATCTATTACTTTTTATCCATCTTCAAAGTAGCGTTTATCTAGAGTAAAATGTATCTATATATTTCAAATGTATGTGTATATATATATATATATATTCATCAATCTATTTACATATATCTTCAAATTTTCACTGTTGAAATTCTCATTTTATTAGTCACTAATCACTAGTCTCAAAAATACTTTTTTTTTAAACAATGTCTTTCAACGTTTCTCAAACGGAGACCCTTTTGAGACTAAACTTTTTTTCCGTTCTCCTTCTGTGATCAATTGTTAAGTATAAAGTCCAATATTGTTTATGTATAGAGCCGTTAGTTTTAGGTCGTATTGGGTTCCTTATACTACAAAATACTTGATGACGCTTCTATATTGATACCACGCAACAAATGATGACGCTTCTATATTGATACTACGCAACAAATGATGACGCTGTACTGAATTCTAAACTGATACCACGGAACTTCTGCGATCACTGTTACCAACATCCACTGCAATGTCGGTCACCTTTTTCTGGTAACAGATTAAGAGGAAGAATAAGAGGTAAATGGATTAATAACATCAGAGACATGTTGCAACAACATGAAATCGCAACAACAAAAGCAACACCGTTGGCAAAAGATAGAAGACAGACTACCTACGACACTTCACGGCACTAGTGGCTAGGTTTAGACAAGATAGAAGACAGGCTACCCACGACACTTCACGAAACTAGTGGCTAGGTCAAGACAAGATAGTCAAGCAAAATTAATTAAACAGGTTACTAAAACACTTACCTTGCCTATTAATAAAAATATATTTAAAAAAGTATATATTAAAAAAACATACAATAAAACTAAACAGGACAATTCTCCACGTATCGGCTCACATTGAACCTTTTTCAAAAGACAAACAACAGAAAACAACAAAATAAAAAACAAAATAGATGACTAGATTTCATCAAGCCCCGTCTCCACATCAAGACAACGTTTTTGTCATCAAGACAAGATAGAAGACAGGCTACCCACGACGCTTCACGGCACTAGTGGCTAGGTCAAGACAAGATAGAGAAGTTTGTTTTATGCCATCTTGGGTTCCCCACACTTTGTTTTGAAGAGACGCGTCTGCTGGCCAGACTGTCGTTCTGTGAACAGCGAAGCTGAGACAATTCTGTATTATGTCTGTCCTGGTGTCTGTCCTGGTGTGTGTCCTGGTGTCTGTCCTGGTGTCTGTTCTGGTGTCTGTCCTGGTGTCTGTTCTGCTAATCCGCAGATGCAGGCCACAGAGTCACTGATACCGATTAGGTGTAAGTGTGCTATTAGACCACAGAGTCACTGATACCGATTAGGTGTTAGTGTGCTATTAGACCACAGAGTCACTGATACCGATTAGGTGTAAGTGTGCTATTAGACCACAGAGTCACTGATACCGATTAGGTGTAAGTGTGCTATTAGACCACAGAGTCACTGATACCGATTAGGTGTTAGTGTGCTATTAGATCACAGTGTTTGTCAGTCGTAATATCAGAACCTGTTCATTTATATTCAATTTGTTAATATTGTCTTGCTTCTATAATCTAAAGTACTATCAAAAACGCGCCTGAACATGTCTCAGGCATTTTTTACGCTTACCGAACAGTCCTTATCGGCAAAAATCATCTTTCAATATATTCGTCCTCTTTGTGAAGTGTCCTGTGCAGGACAGTGGTTTCACCGCTACTCTGTAAGGCTTTTGTTTCTGTGCAAGATGTGCAGCCTCTTTCAGTGTCGTATTCATAACGTCTTTGATATTATACGTACACTTCAAAATATGTGTTTATATTATTTATCTTTACACACCAGTGCTTCAATATTATTTATCTTTCCAAACCAGTGCTTCAATATTATTTATCTTTCCAAACCAGTGCTTCAATATTATTTATCTTTCCAACCTGTGCTTCAATATTATTTATCTTTCCAAACCAGTGCTTCAATATTATTTATCTTTCCAACCAGTGCTTCAATATTATTTATCTGTCCAACTAATGCGTCAATATCATTTATCTTTCCAAACCAATGGTTCAATATCATTTATCTTTCTAACAAATACTTCAATATATCTTACATGTTGTTAAAATATTTTCACACTGCAACTCCGCTATGACCCACGTACCCAAATGCCTATTTTTTCATTATACACCCCCCTCCCCCACATCAGGACACTGTGGTCCATGGTGGGCCATACAACTTCTCTTGAGTACCCCTGTTTAAATATGTATGTATGTCTTTTTAGTGTCTCGACACAGTTCCTTGTTACGATACTGAATATCTAGATATAGTTCCTTGTTCCGATACTGAATATCTAGACACAGTTCCTTGTTACGATACTGAATATCTAGACATAGTTCCTTGTTACGATACTGAATATCTAGACATAGTTCCTTGTTACGATACTGAATATCTAGACATAGTTCCTTGTTACGATACTGAATATCTAGATATAGTTCCTTGTTCCGATACTGAATATCTAGACATAGTTCCTTGTTACGATACTGAATATCTAGACATAGTTCCTTGTTACGATACTGAATATCTAGACACAGTTCCTTGTTACGATACTGAATATCTAGACATAGTTCCTTGTTACGATACTGAATATCTAGACACAGTTCCTTGTTAGGATATTGAATATCTAGACACAGTTCTTTGTTACTATACTGAATATCTAGACACAGTTCTTTGTTACTATACTGGATATGCGGGGAGAAAATTCCGAAATTTGACACTTTTTCTAAAATATTTAAATTAAATTGTGTATGCGATGACATCTCATATTGTGATGTTTCAAACCTATGTTTTGACTGATGAACCTTTCAATTCCGTTTGAGTTCTATTCTTAAAAGATATATTTAAATTTTATATCTAAACAATATTTTTTATGATACTAAACATTTGAGCATTATTTGCAGCAATTTGACTTTTTTCCCTCCCTAAACTATTTTTGTCTTCCTTAATCTACGGGTTAATCGAACCAGGGCTGCCAACTAGTTGTAATTGTGTTTAACCAAATTGTATAACAATTTAGACAATGATCAAACTTCTAAATTATGTGCAATAAAATATCAAAAAAATTATAAAGTAAGTTGAATTCTATGAAACTTGTTTCAACTGATGTCTAATACCGAGTAGCTGCATCTACAAGATTAAGTTTCCATTCATCGATTAGGTGGTTGTGTTTAGACATTAATTATGAGTCAAAAATATACAATCAGCAACATTGCTTGCTCGTGTCGCCAGACTTTTTCTATTGTCATCAATGTACAATGTTTCAAATTGACCAAACATAATTGTATAGCAGTTTGTTACTTTTCAAAGTAGCCTAGTTCTACTAATTTAACCATTCTTTGTCCATTATCTAGATATGGCAACCCTGTACCAGACATTTCATTTGTTCTCACTATCATCTTGTGCTCATCACCACAATACCACAAGGTGATCCCAACCAAGGTACTTTAATAAAATTGCTCGTGAATGGTAAACTAAACTAAATCATCTGAGTAATTAATGGCCTGTAATGTACCTGTCAAACCTTAAATCTGAACAGATGTTATTTATCCTTTGATAAAATCAATATTTTTGTATGTGAAAAAAATTACCAAATTATGTATTTGTATATTATTGATGCCGGATGTACATCCTTTAACCATTTGTTTTTTATCTTGGTTACTTCTAGACAGCATTTCAGAGTGTAAATATCAACTACAAACAATTGGGTGTATTTATTCGTGCTGGAGATATAAAATACATATTCTTATAACAGATAAATGACACATGTTGAATATGACTTGTGATAATGTTTTTCAATACTGTTATTATCTTGATCATCGCCGTTATCATCGCAATTAGCGTTATCTTTATCATCACAATTAGCATCATCGTTATAATCACAGTTAGTATCGTCGTTATTCGCCGTTGTTATTACTTGGCACTAAGACAAATCAATATTCAGTCTTCTCTAATGCTTCTCCGTAGATGTGCTTTTAGTTTTAAAAACTACTTGACGTTATTAATTCCTAAACTACTTGACGTTATTAATTCCTAAACTACTTGACGTTATAAATTACCAAACGACTTCAAGTTATTAATTCTCAAACGACTTCAAGTTATTACATTTCAAACGACTTAAAGATATTCTTTCTCAAACAACTTGAAGTTCTTAAATTCCTAAACTATTTGAAGTTGTTAAATTCCTAAACTACGTGAAGTTATTAATTACAAAACTACTTAAAGTTGCTAAATTCTTAAATTACTTGAAGTTATTAAATTCATAAACTACTTGAAGTTACTAATTCCTAAACTACTTGAAGTTACTAATTCCTAAACTACTTGAAGTTATTAATTCCTAAACTACTTAAAATTATTAATTCCTAAACTACTTGAAGTTATTAATTCCTAAACTACTTGAAAATATTAATTATGATCTACCTGAAGTTATTAAATTCAAAACTAAACAAAGTTAGTAAATTCCTACACTGCTTGAAGTTATTAATTCTTAAACTAATAAATGTTATTAATTCTAAACTTCTTGAAGCTATTAATTCCTAAACTAATGAAAGTTATTAATTCCTAAACTACTATATGTTATTAATTTACTAAAATACGTGTGACTAATTCCTAAACTACTTAAAATTATTAATTCCTAAACTGCTTCAAGATATTAAATCCTAAACTAATGAAAGTTATTAATTTCACGTTCTCTTCACTAATTAAATGAACACGGAACATTCGGTTTGAGACTCCATTATCCAACCGAGGGTAGCCACTAAAATCATCTTTGGATATCTTAGGTCGGTGGTTCTAAGTCTGGGTGGAAAAATACTTAATGTTAAAATATTTAACGTTAAAATATCACAAAATTGTTGCATATCTTTTTCTATAGTTCATGCCATGTAGCGCTATTTATCATGTCTTTTCACGGCGTTCTATTTGATGTGCTGTCAATCATTTCCGATACTGATGTTCTCCCATGCCACTATATCAGGTTATCAAGTATCTTCTCTCTTGATCTTTGCCTACCCATCCTGCTCTGTAACTTGCCTGTTGTTACAATGTGTTCCATCTTTCCTCTTCTCATGATGTGTCCGTAACATGAGGTCTGTCTCTTTTTGATGTTGATAAACAGTTCTCTTTTTTGAAATAGCTTCTTTCAAGATATTTTCATTACGCTTTTTATTTTTTATTACGCTGTCCATGATGTTCTTAACATTCTTCTATAAAACCACATCTCTGCTGCCACAATATAAATGTAACTATTCTGCTGAATGTCCGCGATTCACTTCCATACATAAGAATTGGTATGTATATATATATTAATAATGTATATTATTGTTATGTCAAACGTCAATTGTTCTATATGATAGTACCATGGTGTTCTCCGTAACTCCCGGTGTGGATAATGTTACCATGTTACAGATTTGTATTACGCTTGTGCTATTTATGCGATGTCGCGCTGCACAAAACTGATAGAGTTAATTGTTGTATGTTATGTATGAATCTGTAATATAGATTGTTGTATGCTATGTGTGAATCTGTAATATAGATTGCTGTATGCTATGTGTGAATCTGTAATATAGATTGTTGTATGCTATGTGTGAATCTGTAATATAGATTGTTGTATGCTATGTGTGAATCTGTAATATAGATTGTTGTATGCTATGTATGACTCTGTATTATATATTAGGGTATGTAATATATGAATCTGTAATATACATCATCGTATGTGATTTCTGAAGCTATTATATGTAGATTAATGTATATAATAAAGAAATGTCCATGGAAAATGCTATTTGTCATGTGTACTTATATCTACGATGTTGATTGAGGTATGGCAAATATGGGTATATAATCTACAGTTTCTTTGTCACGGCTGGGGACATGATGCAGATGTGAAGTCCAGATCTACAATGTAGATCGATGTATGTCACGGATGTAGGTGCGATGCAAACTGTTGCATGTCAATGTCAGCTATACTCTATATAACGTAGATTGGTGTATGCCAAGTTTGCGTGTACAATGTCAATATTGACGTATGTCAATAGTATGGGTCTAAAATTTAAATTGTTGTATGATAAAGTCTATGTCGTAGCATATTTTAGATTGTCGTGTGTTAAATCTAGATCCATATTGTAGATTATTTTATGTTAAATATTGAATTATAATATATATATATTTATTTTTTTTCGCCGAAGACGGATGTGTCGGGCCATTGGCGCAAATAAAACGGCGACAGAATGCATTTCCATTCTCTGGACTACATCCTTCTGGAAATCTAATAGGACCATGGTCCTGTTGCAAGAGATATCCAGTGGGAGTTTGAGAATGAACGCTGAAGAAGAAGAAGAAGAAGAATTTAGATTGTTGTGTGTTAAATTCGAATATGTTATTTTTATTAGTGTATGTTAAGTATAAATCTACATTGTAGACTGTTGTATGTTATTTATGAATCTATAATGTAGATTGTTGTATGTTAAGAATGAATCTATAATATAGGCTACTGTAGGTTAAGTATGGTTCTATAATATAGATTGTTGTATGCTAAATATGAATCTAAAATGTGAATTACTGTATGACATGGCCCTATGTACATGAATATTAATTTAAAATAAATGAATCTACAGTCTAAATTATAGTATGTCATGTTTAGATCTACAATTTAAATTGTTATATGCCATGTCTTGATCTACAATTGAAATTGCTATATGCCATGTCTTGATCTACAATTTAAATTGTTATATGCCATGTCTGGATCTACAATTTAAATTTTTATATGCCATGTCTGGATCTACAATTTAAATTGTTATATGCCATGTCTGGATCTACAATTTAAATTTTTATATGCCATGTCTGGATCTACAATTTAAATTGTTATATGCCATTGTATATATCAACAATTTAAATTGTTGTATGCCATGTTTGAATCTACAATATAAATTATTGTGTGCCATGTCGGAATCTACAGTCTACATTGTTGTGTGCCATTTATGAATTTACAATAAACGTCTTCTTCTTCTCGAAAACCATGAATTGCGAGCAATATAACTCTTACTTCCTATGTGCAGTGTGGAGAGTTCTCTGAGGTTTCTTTCTTACTAACACTCTATCATTCACAAGTAAAGTGTTCTTATATGTTTGCGTCAACAGACAAATCTGTTCTATAATGACGATACATCTGCATGTACAACTTCAGAATACAACTTCAGAATACATCTTCAGAATACAACTTCAGAATACAACTTCAGAATACATTTTCAGAATAACATTGTTACTGTTTAGCCGAATGTGAAGTAAAAACAGGAGTCGGAAATTGACAAGATAAATAACACGGTAACACAGCGCTTTTATATTTATTCTGATACGATTACATCCTGCTGGAAATCTAGTAGGATCATCATCCTGTTACAAGAAAGATCCAGTAGGACCATTGTCCTACCACAAGAGAGATCCAGTAGGACCATTGTCCTACCACAAGAGAGATCCAGTAGGACCATTGTCCTACCACAAGAGATCCAGTGGGAGTTTGAGAATGTTTGAGAATTTTAAAAATCCTCTTATGGTGAGCTAAACTCATTTCAATCAAAGAACTTAATTCAATCTGGTTATATGTGGTTAATTCAATCTAGTTATATATGGTTAATTCATTATAAATATATGGGCTTAATTCAATATGCTATATGTGGTTAGTTCAAACTGGTTATATGAGGTTAATTTAATCTCTTTATATGTGGTTAGTTCAATCTGGTTATATCTGGTTAATTAAATCTGGTTATATGTGGTTAGTTCAATCTGGTTATATGTGGTTAGTTCAATCTGGTTATATGTGGTTAGTTCAATCTGCTTATATGTGGTTAGTTTAATCTGGTTATATGTGGTTAAGTCAATCTAGTTATATGTGGTTAATTCAATATATTATATGTGGTTAATTCAATCTAGTTATGTGTGGTTAGTTCAAAATTGTTATATGAGGTTAATTTAATCTCTTTATATGTGGTTAGTTCAATCTGGTTATATGTGGTTAATTAAATCTGGTTATATGTGGTTAGTTCAATCTGGTTTTATGTGGTTAGTTCAATCTGGTTATATGTGGTTAGTTCAATCTGCTTATATGTGGTTAGTTTAATCTGGTTATATGTGGTTAAGTCAATCTAGTTATATGTGGTTAATTCAATATATTATATGTGGTTAATTCAATCTAGTTATATGTGGTTAGTTCAAAATTGTTATATGAGGTTAATTTAATCTCTTTATATGTGGTTAGTTCAATCTGGTTATATGTGGTTAGTTCAATCACACATGTTAATTCATTCTGGTTATATGTGGTTAGTTCAATCACAAATATTAATTCATTCTGGTTATATGTGGTTAGTTCAATCACAAATGTTAATTCATTCTGGTTATATGTGGTTAGTTCAATCACAAATATTAATTCATTCTGGTTATATATGGTTAGTTCAATCACAAATGTTAATTCAATCTGGTTGTATGTGGTTAGTTCAATCACAAATGTTAATTCAATCTGGTTGTATGTGGTTAGTTCAATCACAAATGTTAATTCAATCTGGTTGTATGTGGTTAGTTCAATCACAAATGTTAATTCAATCTGGTTGTATGTGGTTTTGGAACAACAAAAATAGAGTTACATGAAAGCAACCAGAGATTAGTGATTTTGATGATGTACATCTCTAGTAATTCGTACACATGCAAGCATGTACATCTCTAGTCATTCGTACACATGCAAGAATGTACATCTCTAGTCATTCGTGCACATGCAAGAATGTACATCTCTAGTAATTCGTACACATGCAAGCATGTACATCTCTAGTCATTCGTACACATGCAAGAATGTACATCTCTAGTCATTCGTGCACATGCAAGAATGTACATCTCTAGTAATTCGTACATATGCAAGCATGTACATCTCTAGTCATTCGTACACATGCAAGAATGTACATCTCTAGTCATTCGTACACATGCAAGAATGTACATCTCTAGTCATTCGTGCACATCTAATCATCCCGCTTCAAAAAATTGTATCCAGATGTTAGGATCTACCCAAGTCCCTCTTCAGAATATAGGTCTTTCTCGTTGATTTCATATAGTCACTCATCTTGGCTGACTCGACTGAAATTTGTTCACTTTAGGTATAAATTGTGACGCCAGAAATAGAAAACACGAAAATAAATCACGGTAAGATTTATGTGGCAATATGTGAGTTGAGACGACATGGCAATATTGTAGAGAAGAGCGTGGGTCCAGCGGAATAACCAGAAGAAAGACTGATGACTATCCCAAGGTGGATGATGGTCAGAATATCCACACGTGCTATTAACCCAAGGGGTGGTGACTGGGAGCATTAGTTATCTATCCAAGGCCGGATGTGTCGTCTTGGCTAAGTTGAATCCTTATTTTTCAGTGTTGTCTTGATGTTACTTACCATTCTTGTTCTGTGTCTTTCTGTGGCCATGTATCCGGATCTGCTTATGTTATATGATCTTGTTAGTAGTTGGTTATAGTTCATTCTCATAATGTGTCCAAACTATTTTATTTGTTGTTTCCCGATGTATTCTGTGCATGATCTTATACCGATTCTTCTCCTGATTTTATCATTTCACATTTTATCTAGTGTGGTCACTCTTGCGACTTTTCTCAGGCATTTCATCTCACATGTTGTAAGTTTTTTCTGCTGCTCTGATGTTAGCCCCCATGTCTGGCATTGATAGCAGAGTGTTGGCATAAAAATACTGTTTATCATCTGTCTCTTGACTTCCATCATGATCTTTGGGTTAAGCAGTAATGGTGATAGCTGGTATGTCACTATTTTTGCTTTCTGGCATCTTGTCTCTAAAATTATGTTGTCTGTGAATATACTTCCCAGGTATTTAAATTCAGAAGTGTGTTTCACTTTAGTTTTGTTTATTGCTATGTTCAAGAAAGACTAGAATAATGAAAAATATTTTTTTTAAAAGTAATTCTTCTTCTGTCTTCTGCGTTCGTTCTCAAACTCCTGCAGATTTGCAGGATGTAGTCCGGAGAACGAAATGCGTTGTATCATGGTGTACAGTATTGATGCGATGTCTGCGCCTTTCGGCCTAACACAACCGACTTCAGCATGGCTTTGGGTCACTGACCATATATGGGATGGAACAGCCAACTCCATCCCATAACCTCCTTAGTCGCCTTTTACGACATACGTGGAAGGTAAATAGTGTTGCTATTCTTTGCTCCCCTTTAGAGCCTCGGCATTAAAAGTAATGAAAATGAATACTATGATTACCTCCCATGTTACCTCCCGTGTTGCCTCCCATGTTACCTCTCATGTTACCAGGTTCTGAAATGGAAACAAAGAATAACAGCACTGTTCTTGCAAAATTTGTCGCAGTTGATGACAATAGAGGTTGGGGGGGGTGAGGTTTGCCATATCATCCAAGAGTCAATCCGAAATCACTGTTACCAATAAACATTACCGAAGTATGATGTGTCGGACAGAAAGTCGCAAATATCACAGCCAAACTGTAAAATCATGTCTACACATTCTTTTCCTTGGACTACATCAGGGTAATCTGCAGGAATGTGAGAGTGAATGCAGAAGAGGATAGTCATTGCAACACCAAGAGTACTTGGCGCAACCTCCAGCATACACCCCCAACATACAACACTAGCTATCCTGGGCGACACCTCCCAAAATATAACACTAGGCGTTGCGTCCCGACATCAATCAATAAGCCCGTAACCCTTCAGGGTCGTAGGGGTACCACATTGGATGCTTCAGCACACAGATTCCTTCAGCGAATTCTATCCTCAACGAAGCGGATGAGTGTTGAAATATCTCGTCCTGTCCATTCCTTGATGTTGTCTGTCCATGCCTCCCCCCCCCCCCTCTGCTTCTTGCCTCTACAACAGTTCCCTGCAGTATTTGTTTTTGACAAAGAATTATGTCTGCATACACATCCAAACCATGCTAGTTTTCGACGTTTATCTAGTAAAAGTTATGGTTCTTGCACACCTGCATACATCTCTACTTTGTTTCTTACGTACACATTGGTCCCATCATACAACACCAGGAATACTAGTAACATACAACATACAACTATGTTAGGCACCCCTAACATACAACACGGTACCCCCCCCCCCTTCCCAACACATAAATGGCTTTAATTATTTGGTTAGTGCTAATAATGTTTTACGAATATGAAATCTGGACATTCAATGTGGACACGGAAAGAAATGATAGCTGGACATTTAATGTGGACACGGAAAGAAATGATAGCTGGACATTCAATGTGGACACGGAAAGAAATGATAACTGGACATTCAATGCGCACACGGAAAGAAATGATAGCTGGACATTTAATGTGGACACGGAAAGAAATTATAGCTGGACATTCAATGTGGACACGGAAAGAAATGATAGCTGGACATTTAATGTGGACACGGAAAGAAATGATAGCTGGACATTCAATGCGCACACGGAAAGAAATGATAGCTGGACATTTAATGTGGACACGGAAAGATGTGAATGCTAGACACGCAATGTGGACACGGAAAGAAATGATAGCTGGACATCCAATGCAGACACGGAAAGAAGTATTCACGTCGCCAATTCCAGTGAGGTCGTGAATAACAGCATCAAACTATCTTCACTCTGCGTGGTCACTTCAAATTCTGACCAGTTTATTAACCTTTGCTCCTGTTCTCATCTCACACGCATCTATTGTGAGATTGTTGGTGATTCTGTTTCCCGTTTGGTAACACAGTTTTATATATAAATATGTTTTTTATATATAAATATGTTTTATATATAAATATGTTTTATATATAAATATGTTATATCATCTGTCTTGTAATTTCAAATTTGATATTCGGCAGGTGACGTAATTATAACAGTTAATATGTCACATTGACACAGATGTTGTGATTTACACGGACGGGTTGGTCATCCGTCACCAACGATGCGCATGAGCCTTTACTGTCAGATCCAAAGAAAGAACAGAACACGAAGCCAGTGGTGCCTTTACCGCAACAACAAGCAGCCTAACAATGGAAGTATTCGCAGTAACGCAGGCTCTTAACTGACTGGAATCGCAAGCCTATTCCCATGCGTGCATACTAAGTGACTCACTGAATATGATTCAAAAAGTCAAAACATGTGATGTAGGTAGGGAATGGGTGGAGTCATTAGAGAGAGCATCACTACAAAACTCACGCTTATTTTTGTCACCAGACACGCGGGCGTGGAGGGAAACGAATAGGCCGACCATTTCGCTAGCCTGGTCACCACAACAGACGGTCAGCCTATGGGCCGAGCAGACATACTCATTGCTCTTTATGAGTCCTCACGATCAGAGGATTTTGATATGAACGAGCATGAGTCAATATCGAGAATGCGCGAATTGGGAGGGAAGATGGGCGTGGCCCGTAAAGAACCTCTGACAAAGATTTCAAAAAGAGCAGTGAGCCAACATAAAATCGGAACCATCAGCTGTTATACCTTGAGGGATTTACTGAAGCGGAGATCTGAGCACCTATGGACATGTCCGGTGTGCGAAGAGGATAATCAACAGACCTAATATATAATGTCACATTGACTGATTTCTAACATCATGTCTAGGTTTCTCTACGTAACTGTCACTTAACTTCTGTCTTAACTTGTTAATGTCTCACGTAACTGTCACTTAACTTCTGTCTTAACTTGTTAATG
The DNA here is from genome assembly GCA_034231615.1 of Meghimatium bilineatum. Classification (NCBI taxonomy): domain Eukaryota; kingdom Metazoa; phylum Mollusca; class Gastropoda; order Stylommatophora; family Philomycidae; genus Meghimatium; species Meghimatium bilineatum. Next base: position 5,240,373 of record CM067299.1, read on the forward strand.
TCTCACGTAACTGTCACTTAACTTCTGTCTTAACTTGTTAATGTCTCACGTAACTGTCACTTAACTTCTGTCTTAACTTGTTAATGTCTCACGTAACTGTCACTTAACTTCTGTCTTAACTTGTTAATGTCTAACGTAACTTTTCTTGTATCTATATCCTGCTACATCAACGTTACTTCTGGTACTTGTTCTCATTCCAACTCAAAGCAAACATTCTAAGTATTATCTCCCTTAGATACCCATTAAGGGCACGAAGGGAGATAACACTTAAATTGTTCGTTTAGCGGCTGAGATGAGGATACATACATTCCTTCATAATGGTGTCCACAGAATGGATGTCCGTATTAAGCTGTCAATGTGTCATTTGTGTAGCTATTTTAAGCCGATCTTGTGTTTATATGTTCTCATATTCAATCACGTCTCTACAATTTTATCAAGCCACTGTGTATATAGACTTGTCATTTCAAGTATACATTTGTTCATCCAGAAATGTAAAATTATATAAATGTAAAGATAAAGTAATATCTGTAAACATTACAAAAATGACAGTTCTATCTGTAAGTAAACTTTACACAGCAATGTCTGCATTCAATATTGCAAAAACGAACAAACACACTGCAATTTTCTTTGAGAGTGTCATGTGTACACAAAGTTTGGAAGTCGTGGTTGTGTCATGTAAAGTCATCGGCCCGCTGACCAGCAAATTCGGGTTTCGAGTCCACTCGTTAATCATGGCTTGAAAAAAAATATGACCACAGCTGTTCGCCCAGCCACTAGGAAGTAGAGTACCCATGATCATGTTCTTGGAAGGTCGAAAAATCACGACTCCACTGCTGGGCAACTGAAATATGTGTCTCTGGTCAATCACTGACTATACTCTGTTCACTTTAAGAATGAAGTAGATCAGTGTTTCTAATTGACTGTTGGACGCAGAACGTATCAATCGATTAAGTGTCCAAGAATATTGTTTTTAAATTTCGTTTTTAAATATTTTTGGAAATGTTTACATATTGTTTTTAATTGTTTCTAAATTTTTTTTAATAATATTGTTTTTATATGTCATCAGCTGTTTAAAAATCACCTGTTGTCACAGAATAATGTGAGGGTGTGTTTTTACTCACTTCATTCTTAAAGTGAACAGAGCCTAGCAGACGAGCATTTTTTGAAAAAATTGCGTTACTACACTTAATTTACCTTATATCTTTTAATTTTTAGACAGTCACAAATAAAAACACATACACATTCCTTCGCACAAACACGCACAAATACATTACGTCACATAGTCACAAATACGTACAAATACATTACGTCACACATACGTACAAATACATTACGTCACACAGTCACAAACACGTACAAATACAGTCACATATGGGTACAAATATATTACGTAACGCAGTCACAAACACGTACAAATACATTCTGCCACGCAGTCACAAACACGTTCAAATACATTACTTCACACAGTCACAAATACGTACAAATACATTCTGTCATGCAGTCACAAATAAATTACATCAGACAGTCACAAACACGTACAAATATATTACGTTACGCAGTCACAAACACGTACAAATACATTCTGCCATGCTGTCACAAACACGTATAAATACATTACGTCAAACAGTCACAAACACGTATAAATACATTACGTCACGCAGTCACAAACACGTACAAATACATTACGTCACGCAGTCACAAACTCATTCAAATACATTCTGTAACGCAGTCACAAATACATTACATCTAACAGTCACAAACACGTACAAATACATTACCTCACACATAAAAGTATAAATACATTACGTCACGCAGTCACAAACACAAATACGCAGTCCAACACTCTGACAGCGACATCTACCAAAAAAATACCAGTATCTACACGAAAAACACCAAGAGTCCACACTAAAAACAACAAGCGTCAACACACACACAAAACACCAAGCGTCCACACAAAAAGCACCAAGCTTCCACACAAACAGCACCAACCGTCAACACACACACACACAAAAAGCACCACGCGTCCACACACAAAAAACACCAAGAGTACACACAAAAAACCAATCGTCCACACACAAAACACCAAACTTCCACACACAAAAATGTGCAAATACCCTATCCACAATGTTGACAGTAACATCAACCCAAACAAATACCAGCGCCCACACACCAAAAAAAATGTCTACATATCGTGTCAGAATCACAAAAGCGAGCAATGAAGTCATGAATGTTAAATGAGAACGGCTATCTCCCGTAAACTTGAGAGCATCTAACCATTCTTGACGTTCTGCCAACACTGATCCTTCTGTGCGTGCAACTTCCTTCATAGGTCACAGCAATTAACCGTCCAATCAGCATTCATGTTTATCGTTGTCATTGACAACTACATAATTTATGTCTGAATAATAAGAAATGTATAAATGACGACGCGAAATCTGATTCTAAAGAAATGAAAGAATATTGAAGAATTATATAAGTCGGGAATGCTGTAGATGGAGAAAAGATAAGGAAGAACAATAAATTGTAAAGAAGAGAAAGAGTACATATTAAAAATGTTATAGATTAAGCAGATTTCGATAAACAAAAATCGTGAAAAATAGAAGAGATGGCGTAAATATTAACAAACATGGAGAAACGAAGATAATGGGAAAGAAGCTATAGATAATAATTGGAAATAAATTTGTAAAAATATTCTAAATGTGTAAACCAAATAAGGAAAAGAGCAAATTAAAATGTCATAACTTTGTTGTGTCCAACTTCTTGTTTTCCTGTTTCCGGATTAAATGCACAATCACCCAGTTGATCGGTTGCCATGAGGAAAAATTCACACAAACATTATCACTTCGTGTTAACATCAGGGAAACGTTCAATATCATCTTAACACCAACCTTTAGCTGTGTAATTTGAATACTAAATGCGGCGACTGGCAACCTTTCTGAAGCTAAAGACAAGAATTGAAAAATACTAATATGAAGATCAAGTTATTCCTATCTACCATATCTGCCAGTGTTGCCACTCATAACTTTTTTAAACGTCACTTTTAAGAACATCAATATATGTTGTTGTCATGTGACGTATTCTTTTCCAGAACGTAGTCTTCCTTATTAATCTCCTGAACTCACGGCGGTCTCTGGCAATTTGTCCCGCTTCTTCTAGCTAGGACATACTTTTAGGACATTGGTGACCCTGGGTCCTAAAGGTATGCGATATCTTTTGTGTATGTCTTATATACCCTCATGTATATATGTCTGTCGCAGGTAGGGGAGGGGTTTAGGATGTTCAACCCGTCCCCCTTTAGCAATTCGGAACATGGCTAAATGTGGACGTCTGGACGGTTAGGAACTTTGTCAACAATTTTCACAAAACGGTTATCAATTTTTTTCATCAAAACAATAAATCTGACACATTAACACAAAAACAATAAATCTGACACATTAACACACAAAACAATAAATCTGACACATTAACACACAAAACAATAAATCTGACCCATTAACACACAAAACAATAAATCTGACACATTAAAACACAAAACTATAAATCTAACACACAAAAAAGCTAAAATATTTTATTAGGTAAAATCCCGCGTCTCCGGGGCAGAACGTATATGCGGCCGTGTGTGGCATGTCTGATGTTCTTACAAGTGTAATTATACGTATAAATAAATGTTGTCTTATCGAATCATTCATCTGTGTTACTTATAAACAATAATCTTGAACACAATAATTGGCACCATTTTTGTGGGAGTCATTGGCTATGTCAATAGAGAGCAAGATGGCAGCTAAAAGGTCAAGTATGCATGATCGTGCTTAGGTCTTGACCGGATGTCTGTATAGGAGACGTGTCAACTCTAACGTAAACATGATCTCGTTTTATATTTGAGTGATATCTATTGGTTGGCTTTGGATACTTTTGGCATGCGACTCCAAGTATGTAAAAAAGCGACCAATTACAAGTCAAACAATATCAAAAACGTAAAGAACGGAGTTCAAATTAATTCAGCTAGGGGGCCTGTAACGTTTAGAACCACGACTAGCATGTAAGTACGAGAATCACTTTTATAGACGTCCACTGTTACAGACGTCCACTGTTACAGGCGTCCACTCTTACAGATGTCCACTCTTAAAGATGTCCACTGTTACAGATGTCCACTCTTACAGATGTCCACTGTTACAGGTTACAGATGTCCACTGTTACAGATGTCCACTCTTACAGATGTCCACTGTTACAGGTTACAGATGTCCACTGTTACAGATGTCCACTCTTACAGACGTTCACTTTTACAGATGTCCACTGTTACAGATGTCCACTGTTACAGATGTCCACTGTTACAGATGTCCACTCTTACAGATGTCCACTGTTACAGATGTCCACTGTTACAGATGTCCACTGTTACAGGTTACAGATGTCCACTGTTACAGATGTCCACTCTTACAGACGTTCACTTTTACAGACGTTCATTGTTACAGACGTACTCTGTTATAGACGTCCACTGTTACAGGCGTTCATGTGACAGGTGTCCACTGTTACAGACGTTCATGTGACAGGTGTCCACTGTTACAGGCGTTCATGTGACAGGTGTCCACTGTTACAGACGTTCATGTGACAGGTGTCCACTGTTACAGGCGTTCATGTGACAGGCGTCCACTGTTACAGACGTTCATGTGACAGGTGTCCACTGTTACAGGCGTTCATGTGACAGGCGTCCACTGTTACAGACGTTCATGTGACAGGTGTCCACTGTTACAGGCGTTCATGTGACAGGCGTCCACAGTTACAGACGTTCATGTGACAGGTGTCCACTGTTACAGGCGTTCATGTGACAGGCGTCCACTGTTACAGGCGTCCACTGTTACAGACGTTCATGTGACAGGTGTTCACTGTTACAGACGTTCATTGCTACAGACGTTCACTGTTACAGGCGTCCATGTGACAGGCGTCCACTGTTACAGGCGTTCATTGCTACAGACGTTCACTGTTACAGACGTTCATGTGACAGGTGTCCACTGTTACAGGCGTTCATTGCTACAGACGTTCACTGTTACAGACGTTCATGTGACAGGTGTTCACTGTTACAGGTGTCCACTGCTACAGACGTTCATGTGACAGGTGTCCACTGTTACAGACGTTCATGTGACAGGTGTCCACTGTTACAGACGTTCATTGCTACAGACGTTCACTGTTACAGGTGTCCACTGTTACAGACGTTCATGTGACAGGTGTTCACTGTTACAGGCGTTCATGTGACAGGTGTCCACTGTTACAGACGTTCATTGCTACAGACGTTCACTGTTACAGGTGTCCACTGTTACAGGTTACAGATGTCCACTCTTACAGACGTTCATTGTTACAGACGTTCACTGTTACAGGCGTCCACTGTTACAGGTTACAGATGTCCACTCTTACAGACGTTCATTGCTACAGACGTTCACTGTTACAGACGTTCATGTGACAGGTGTTCACTGTTACAGGTGTCCACTGTTACAGACGTTCATGTGACAGGTGTCCACTGTTACAGACGTTCATGTGACAGGTGTCCACTGTTACAGACGTTCATTGTTACAGACGTTCACTGTTACAGGCGTCCACTGTAACAGACGTTCATGTGACAGGTGTCCACTGTTACAGGCGTTCATGTGACAGGCGTTCACTATTACAGGTGTCCACTGTTACAGACGTTCATGTGACAGGTGTCCACTGTTACAGACGTCCACTGCTACAGACGTCGACTGTTACAGGCGTCCACTGTTACAGGTTACAGATGTCCACTGTTACAGATGTCCACTCTTACAGATGTCCACTGTTACAGATGTCCACTGTTACAGATGTCCACTCTTACAGATGTCCACTGTTACAGATGTCCACTCTTACAGACGTCCACTGTTACAGACGTTCATGTGACAGGTGTCCACTGTTACAGGCGTTCATGTGACAGGCGTTCACTGTTACAGACGTTCATGTGACAGGTGTTCACTGTTACAGACGTTCATGTGACAGGTGTTCACTGTTACAGACGTTCATGTGACAGGTGTCCACTGTTACAGGCGTTCATGTGACAGGTGTTCACTGTTACAGACGTTCATGTGACAGGTGTTCACTGTTACAGACGTTCATGTGACAGGTGTCCACTGTTACAGGCGTTCATGTGACAGGTGTTCACTGTTACAGGCGTTCATGTGACAGGTGTTCACTGTTACAGACGTTAATTGCTACAGACGTTCACTGTTACAGGTGTCCACTGTTACAGACGTTCATGTGACAGGTGTCCACTGTTACAGACGTTCATTGCTACAGACGTTCACTGTTACAGGTGTCCATTGTTACAGACGTTCACTGTTACAGGTGTCCACTGTTACAGACGTTCATGTGACAGGTGTCCACTGTTACAGGCGTTCATTGCTACAGACGTTCACTGTTACAGGTGTCCACTGTTACAGGTTACAGATGTCCACTCTTACAGATGTCCACTGTTACAGATGTCCACTCTTACAGACGTTCATTGCTACAGACGTTCACTGTTACAGGTGTCCACTGTTACAGACGTTCATTGCTACAGACGTTCACTGTTACAGGTGTCCACTGTTACAGACGTTCATGTGACAGGTGTCCACTGTTACAGACGTTCATGTGACAGGTGTCCACTGTTACAGACGTTCATGTGATAGGTGTCCACTGTTACAGACGTTCATTGCTACAGACGTTCACTGTTACAGGTGTCCACTGTTACAGACGTTCATGTGACAGGTGTCCACTGTTACAGACGTTCATTGCTACAGACGTTCACTGTTACAGGTGTCCACTGTTACAGACGTTCATGTGACAGGTGTCCACTGTTACAGACGTTCACTGTTACAGGTGTCCACTGTTACAGACGTTCATTGTTACAGACGTTCACTGTTACAGGTGTCCACTGTTACAGACGTTCATTGCTACAGACGTTCACTGTTACAGGTGTCCACTGTTACAGACGTTCATGTGACAGGTGTCCACTGTTACAGACGTTCATGTGACAGGTGTCCACTGTTACAGGCGTTCATGTGACAGGTGTCCACTGTTACAGACGTTCATTGTTACAGACGTTCACTGTTACAGGTGTCCACTGTTACAGGCGTTCATGTGACAGGCGTCCACTGTTACAGACGTTCATGTGACAGGTGTCCACTGTTACAGGCGTTCATGTGACAGGCGTCCACTGTTACAGACGTTCATGTGACAGGTGTCCACTGTTACAGGCGTTCATGTGACAGGCGTCCACAGTTACAGACGTTCATGTGACAGGTGTCCACTGTTACAGGCGTTCATGTGACAGGCGTCCACTGTTACAGGCGTCCACTGTTACAGACGTTCATGTGACAGGTGTTCACTGTTACAGACGTTCATTGCTACAGACGTTCACTGTTACAGGCGTCCATGTGACAGGCGTCCACTGTTACAGGCGTTCATTGCTACAGACGTTCACTGTTACAGACGTTCATGTGACAGGTGTCCACTGTTACAGGCGTTCATTGCTACAGACGTTCACTGTTACAGACGTTCATGTGACAGGTGTTCACTGTTACAGGTGTCCACTGCTACAGACGTTCATGTGACAGGTGTCCACTGTTACAGACGTTCATGTGACAGGTGTCCACTGTTACAGACGTTCATTGCTACAGACGTTCACTGTTACAGGTGTCCACTGTTACAGACGTTCATGTGACAGGTGTTCACTGTTACAGGCGTTCATGTGACAGGTGTCCACTGTTACAGACGTTCATTGCTACAGACGTTCACTGTTACAGGTGTCCACTGTTACAGGTTACAGATGTCCACTCTTACAGACGTTCATTGTTACAGACGTTCACTGTTACAGGCGTCCACTGTTACAGGTTACAGATGTCCACTCTTACAGACGTTCATTGCTACAGACGTTCACTGTTACAGACGTTCATGTGACAGGTGTTCACTGTTACAGGTGTCCACTGTTACAGACGTTCATGTGACAGGTGTCCACTGTTACAGACGTTCATGTGACAGGTGTCCACTGTTACAGACGTTCATTGTTACAGACGTTCACTGTTACAGGCGTCCAATGTAACAGACGTTCATGTGACAGGTGTCCACTGTTACAGGCGTTCATGTGACAGGTGTTCACTGTTACAGGTGTCCACTGTTACAGACGTTCATGTGACAGGTGTCCACTGTTACAGACGTCCACTGCTACAGACGTCCACTGTTACAGGCGTCCACTGTTACAGGTTACAGATGTCCACTGTTACAGATGTCCACTCTTACAGATGTCCACTGTTACAGATGTCCACTGTTACAGATGTCCACTCTTACAGATGTCCACTGTTACAGATGTCCACTCTTACAGACGTCCACTGTTACAGACGTTCATGTGACAGGTGTCCACTGTTACAGGCGTTCATGTGACAGGTGTTCACTGTTACAGACGTTCATGTGACAGGTGTTCACTGTTACAGACGTTCATGTGACAGGTGTTCACTGTTACAGACGTTCATGTGACAGGTGTCCACTGTTACAGGCGTTCATGTGACAGGTGTTCACTGTTACAGACGTTCATGTGACAGGTGTTCACTGTTACAGACGTTCATGTGACAGGTGTCCACTGTTACAGGCGTTCATGTGACAGGTGTTCACTGTTACAGGCGTTCATGTGACAGGTGTTCACTGTTACAGACGTTAATTGCTACAGACGTTCACTGTTACAGGTGTCCACTGTTACAGACGTTCATGTGACAGGTGTCCACTGTTACAGACGTTCATTGCTACAGACGTTCACTGTTACAGGTGTCCATTGTTACAGACGTTCACTGTTACAGGTGTCCACTGTTACAGACGTTCATGTGACAGGTGTCCACTGTTACAGGCGTTCATTGCTACAGACGTTCACTGTTACAGGTGTCCACTGTTACAGGTTACAGATGTCCACTCTTACAGATGTCCACTGTTACAGATGTCCACTCTTACAGACGTTCATTGCTACAGACGTTCACTGTTACAGGTGTCCACTGTTACAGACGTTCATTGCTACAGACGTTCACTGTTACAGGTGTCCACTGTTACAGACGTTCATGTGACAGGTGTCCACTGTTACAGACGTTCATGTGACAGGTGTCCACTGTTACAGACGTTCATGTGATAGGTGTCCACTGTTACAGACGTTCATTGCTACAGACGTTCACTGTTACAGGTGTCCACTGTTACAGACGTTCATGTGACAGGTGTCCACTGTTACAGACGTTCATTGCTACAGACGTTCACTGTTACAGGTGTCCACTGTTACAGACGTTCATGTGACAGGTGTCCACTGTTACAGACGTTCACTGTTACAGGTGTCCACTGTTACAGACGTTCATTGTTACAGACGTTCACTGTTACAGGTGTCCACTGTTACAGACGTTCATTGCTACAGACGTTCACTGTTACAGGTGTCCACTGTTACAGACGTTCATGTGACAGGTGTCCACTGTTACAGACGTTCATGTGACAGGTGTCCACTGTTACAGGCGTTCATGTGACAGGTGTCCACTGTTACAGACGTTCATTGTTACAGACGTTCACTGTTACAGGTGTCCACTGTTACAGACGTTCATGTGACAGGTGTCCACTGTTACAGACGTTCATTGCTACAGACGTTCACTGTTACAGGTGTCCACTGTTACAGACGTTCATGTGACAGGTGTCCACTGTTACAGACGTTCACTGTTACAGGTGTCCACTGTTACAGACGTTCATTGTTACAGACGTCCACTGTTACAGGTGTCCACTGTTACATACGTTCATGTGACAGGTGTCCACTGTTACAGACGTTCATGTGACAGGTGTCCACTGTTACAGACGTTCATTGCTACAGACGTTCACTGTTACAGGTGTCCACTGTTACAGACGTTCATGTGACAGGTGTCCACTGTTACAGACGTTCACTGTTACAGGTGTCCACTGTTACAGACGTTCATGTGACAGGTGTCCACTGTTACAGACGTTCATTGCTACAGACGTTCACTGTTACAGGTGTCCACTGTTACAAACGTTCATGTGACAGGTGTCCACTGTTACAGACGTTCATTGCTACAGACGTTCACTGTTACAGGTGTCCACTGTTACAGACGTTCATGTGACAGGTGTCCACTGTTACAGACGTTCATGTGACAGGTGTCCACTGTTACAGACGTTCATGTGACAGGTGTCCACTTTTACAGACGTTCATTGCTACAGACGTTCACTGTTACAGGTGTCCACTGTTACAGACGTTCATTGCTACAGACGTTCACTGTTACAGGTGTCCACTGTTACAGACGTTCATGTGACAGGTGTTCACTGTTACAGGCGTTCATGTGACAGGTGTTCACTGTTACAGGTGTCCACTGTTACAGACGTTCATGTGACAGGTGTCCACTGTTACAGACGTTCATGTGACAGGTGTCCACTGTTACAGACGTTCATGTGACAGGTGTCCACTGTTACAGACGTTCATTGCTACAGACGTTCACTGTTACAGGTGTCCACTGTTACAGACGTTCATGTGACAGGTGTTCACTGTTACAGACGTTCATTGCTACAGACGTTCACTGTTACAGACGTCCACTGTTACAGACGTTCACTGTTACATGTTACAGACGTCGACTGTTCAGTCAAAGAGGTCAAAGCAATAAACATATTAGTTACCAAGGACAAAGTTGACGTTTGCCATTGGCTCAAATAAAACGGCGACACAACGCACTTCCGTTCTCTGGATTACATCCTGCAGGAAATCTAATATGCCCATTGTCCTGCTGTAAGAGACATTTTGTGGGAGTTCGATAATAAACAGAATAAAAAATGATAACATCAACAATAAAAAAGTGTCATCAATAATATTAGATAGTATGCGATGCTAGACAGACACGGGAAGACGTTACAATCAAATAACGAGAAGTTTTCATGCCAAACCGATGATATATTTATCAAGTTTTTCTCTTGGTAATCATTACATAATCGATGGAAGTGTAATCGCAACTTTGTTATCAACTTTATGAATTTATACAAGAAATTTGATAGTCTGCAATATTCCGTACTCTGTGAATTTATCACAATATCTCGTACTCTGTGAATTTGTCACAATATCTCGTACTCTGTGAATTTGTCACAATATCTCGTACTCTGTGAATTTGTCACAATATCTCGTACTCTGTGAATTTATCATCAAAATATGATGAATTAATATATATATGATGTATGATGTTATAATGTGTGATGTTACGATGTATGATGATGGAATGTATGATGACATGTGATATTTAAGAATGTGATAATAACATGTTCTGATGCATGATATATGATGATATGATGTGTAATGTATGATGTGCTGATGGAATTTAAGCTATGATGAAAAGATGTATGATGTGCTGATGAGATTTAAGCTATGGTGAAAAGATTTATGATGTGCTGATGAGATTTAAGCTATGGTGAAAAGATTTATGATGTGCTGATGAGATTTAAGCTATGATGAAAAGATGTGTGATGTGCTGATGAGATTTAATCTATGATGAAAGGATGTGTGATGTGCTGATGGGATTTAAGCTATGATGAAAGGATGTATGATTTGTGATGATATGATCCCCCAACTAAATATTGAAATTCAAATCAATGAAATTACGTGTGATGATATGATGAGATGATGTATAAGGTGATCACTGCTGAAACGATGTATGATGTATGATGATACGTTGTGTGATGTATGATAATACTATGTGTGATGATACGATGTATGATGCATATTATATGTATGACGTTATAAGGTGTGATGTATGCTGATATGATAATATTGTCCCCAACAAATTATTGAAAGGTAAGTATATGATTTATATGACCACTTAAGATCGACCGTGTGGTATCGTGGTCGGAAAGATTAGCAACATTGGTACCTGTCACGTATGTCACTGGAGACTACTAACTAGGTTTTGGGAGTTGGTTGCCTCTCCTATTCCATTTAGGATCCGGGCGATATGCGGATGTCAGATGGTCTGTGTGGCATATAATACGGATGTCAGATGGTCTGTGTGGCAAATAATACGGATGTCAGATGGTCTGTGTGGCATATATGCGCAGAAATCGCTGCCAAGCTGTAACACATGACACAAACATTCCATTTTACAAACTATATATCTCTCTACTGTTATTTCCACTTGTGTCGTTAATCGTCGGGATGGGGAGGGGTGAGTTGAAATTGTCTGTCTTTGGTCATTTGGGTCACATTGACCATGGTCAGCTCCTGTCTCATTTAAGATTTGCCACCATCCATCTAGTTCTTCCTCGTGCCTTGTAACCCGATCTTCTACTGTTGTATTCACGAAGGGCTGGTTACAGTGATTCCACTCTCATGATGTGACCAAACAATCTTCTACAGGCTACATCCTGCTAAACTGTATCAGTTTGACAATAAACCCAGAAAAACAGCAAATCTGTATGCTGTGTTTGGACAAATGAGTATCGATGACAATGGACAACAATAAATTCTTCCATCTACACGGTACTGGCGTTGAATGAACATATTGATGGGATAAAATATAACACCGTATGGGCAACATCTACACCGTATGGGCAACATCTACACCGTATGGGCAACATCTACACCGTATGGGCAACATCTACACCGTATGGGCAACATCTACACCGTATTGGCGCTGATGGAACAGATTGATGTGATAAAATCACAGATATCTAAAAGCATCCTCTTCGAGTAGATTAAGAAAATATGACCTTCTCCGTGTGTCTTATTCTTGTCCATGTTACGTTAGTAGCAACACCAATCTAAAACTTCAGCAAACAACATTGCTATAACAGACTAGGGCTGTCAATGACAACTAAACTTTTGTAACAGATTAGGAATGACAATAACAACATTCAATTGTATAATTTGCTATTGTTATAGTGTGCTATATATATGTTACTTCCATAAATTAAGTCAAAAGTCAGTGGCAGAAGGGGTCTGAAAATGTTTGACAGTTATTGACAAGGGGGTCAAAAAGAGGGTCACTAATTTGAAGTCACAAAACCTAATAGCACTAAATACATTTCACACATATCCAACCTGGGACAGGAAAACCTCTCCAAGAATTATGGAAAATATACAAAGCATTGTTTCGAAAACAGAAAATACTATACAAGTAACAAAAGAGACAGCTAAGAAGCACATATACCCAAAAAACATACCCAAAGGATATACGGACATATATATATATAGATATATACAGGTGGATCCGCGAAAGAAGCAGTATTAGATGAAGGATCGGGAATATATATAGTAACACCACATGGACAAGAAATAGAAAAATACATACCAACAAGCAAACATTCCACAAATTTCAAAGCAGGAATGGAAGCCATAACAGAGGCAGCCAAATTACCTCAACAGAAGGTTTTACACAATTAATTGAAGCTATTTGCGCTGTTGCTTGATAACTGACTGAAGAATTATGAAGAAGTAGAAAATAAACACAAATGTAAAAGTGAAAGTAGACTGCGGAGTTGAGAAGCCACACTACATCACACTCGATCCAGAGATTGAGAAAAGAATTCATGTTACATCAGACATTGACACACTATCACACAATCCAGAGATTTGAATCCGCACTACATCAGACAATGATACACTCACACGCGATTCACAATTGATAATCCGCACTACATCAGACAATGATACACTCACACGCGATTCACAAATTGATAATCCGCACTACATCAGACAATGATACATTCACACGCGATTCAGAGATTGATAATCCGCACTAAACAAGACAGTGACACACTAACACGCGATTCAGAGATTGGGAAGCCACATTACGTTGCACAATTTAAAAATGGGTTCCAGAGGTTGACAAGCCACACTACGCGACACGATGACAAACTGACCCTCAGATAGAGAAGTCAACTACGTCTGCTAATAATGCTAATAACTTTCTATAAAAGATTGAATATATTTCTAAACAATTTCAAGAATTTATTTTTTCATTATCGATACACCTTCGAACCTTTGACGCGAATATGAGTTGCAATACAGTAAATCTTATGTGGGCAAAGTATCTTGCACATATTTACATGCATCAAGGAATCTTCCCGACGTGTGCAATCCAATATGACTTTGAACTTATTGTCATCATATATGTAACGGTATAGATAATCTAAGGCTGCTCGCAAAAATTTAAAAGAATAACTGCAATATTTTTCTATAAAATTCTATCAAACTGAGGGCACAATTTACGAATTGTTGTCATTCTTTGGTAGCCAGAATGATGTTCGTCCGTCGTGCCAGAATAGAGATCCGGACAATCTCAGCCAAGGAAATCCTGGTGTAGAATACAGGAAACCAATATGCCATTAGAGAATCCGTCATGGATCACTCTTTGAAGTATGATCGTGGACAGAACACCGTGAAGAGATCTTGTTACTGCTCTAATTATTTCCTAGCACGTTATTATTTCGACATATTTTCAGTGTTTCAACGAGCAAGAGAACAACGTATATATAAAAATATGGAATATCGATTCCATTCAAAAATTCACGATGAAACAAAATATGGCTAGATTTTATTATTGATGTTTCAGTTCTAATGTATATTCAATGCCACGTGAATGTGTTTATAATAAGGGTGCCTCATAAGCACGTGTGATACACGTGCAAGCAATTTCCTGATTATATTTTTTTTTGGCACGTGAGTTGTCAATCTACATACACACATTTTATGTGTTTTTAATATTTAACCTTTACTCGTGGTTGCCATCTTGTGTTCAACATCAGTGATGTCAATAATCTAGAATGTATATATTGCCCACGTACTGCCATCTTGTGTTGAACATCGGTGATGTCAATTATCTTGATTGTGTGTATCGCCCGTGTCTTGTCAGTGCCCGAAAGGGGAGCAAAGACTAGCTACAAAGTTTCCCTCAATTCAGAAAAAGGTGACTACGGAGAATTTGGACTGGAGTTGGCTATCCCAACTAATATCTATCCATCCAATAGATGGCTATTCCATCTCACATCTATCCCATCCAATAGATGGCTATACCATCTCACATCTATCCCATCTCATATCTATACCATCTCATATCTATACCATCTCATATCTATACCATCCCATTTCTATACCATCTCATATCTATACCATCTCATATCTATACCATCCCATTTCTATACCATTTCATATCTATACCATCTCATATCTATACCATCTCGTATCTATGCCATCCCATTTCTATACCATCTCATATCTATACCATCCCATTTCTATACCATCTCATATCTATACCATCTCATATCTATACCATCTCATATCTATACCATATCATATCTATACCATCTCATATCTATACCATCACATAGTTGGCTATCTATCATATATCTATCTATCTATAAACCAGTAACCCGACAGGGTCTTAGGGATACCACATTGAATGCATCAACACACAGAGTCCTCTAGCGATGTCTAACTTCAACGATGCCGACGAGTGAAGACAAAATCTAGTACTGTCCATTTCTTGAATGTTATCTCTCTCTTTCTTTCTCAATATATATATATATATATATATCTGTGTGTCGTTGTGTGTGCATGTGTGTGTGTTACGTTTCTGTCCATGCTTTTATTTCTTATAGAATTAACGTGAAGAGAAGTCATTCTGAAGTCGGATGTGTCAGACCTGAAGGCGTAGATATCGTAGCTAGGTTGTAAACAATGACACGGCGTTTTCCGTGAACTGAACTACATCCTGCTAAACTGTAGGAGTTTGATTGGGTCATATGACATGGACCCATGGACCGCTGGATCAGCAACTGTAGGAGTTTGATTGGGTCATATGACATGGAACCATGGACCGCTGGATAAGCAACTGTAGGAGTTTGAATGGGTCATAGGGATGAGCCCATGGACCGCTGGATCAGCAACTGTAGGAGATTGAATAGGTCATAGGGCATGAGCTCATGGACCACTGGATCAGTAACTGTAGGAGTTTGAATGGGTCATAGGGCATGAGCCCATGGACCGCTGGTTCAGCAACCGTAGGAGTTTGAATGGGTCATAGGGCATGAGCCCATGGACCGCTGGATCAGCAATAGTAGGAGTTTAAGAACGAACGCAGACGTAGAACAATAAGAATGTGCGCATGCGTGCGTGTGTGCATGTCTAGATTCTTTCTTAATTCGAAAGAGTGTTGAAAATTCTATGAATGTTCTAAACCAAGTATATAAGAAGCAGTGATTGGGGTTAAATCCTTTTAGTACTAGGAATTTTTGTGTACGAAAAGGAAGCAAAGACTAGCAACAATTTTACCCTCCAAGCATTTCGTTAGAGGCGACTAAGGAAATTTAAGAGAAGTGTTTGCTGTCCCATCTCATATTGTATTCAAGCGATGCTGAAGTCGGATATGTTAGTTATTGAAAGATGCAGATATTGCGGGAAAGCTGTAAATCATGGCACAATGCAATCCATTCTCTGGACTATGTTCTGCGAATCTGCAGGAGTTTGAGAATTAAAGCAGAAGATCAAGAAGCATTCGGAAGCAAGCCAAAAATGATGGTGAAGTTCCCCCCCCCCCAGACCCTAACGGTTTTTCCGTCAAAAAAAATTCATCACAAAATCTACGAATTTCTTTTATGAACCCAACAGTTTTGTCAACGATGTACATAATAGTAATACTCACGTGGGAGACAGGTAATGAAGTTCTACTGGTAAACAACTAACACAACTATCACTGTCGGATGCCTACATGAATTAATATATTATACACAACAAAACACAGAATATAATCATACAAATGACAATACACAGGACATAATCGACGTTTCTGACCTAACGATCTTTGTCAGGATACGCACATAACATACAAACATAAAAATAACACAAGTAGACATGAATACACATAAGCGTGTCTGAGTGAAATATGGTAGTGAGATATCGGTAGGATACGAACAGGAAGTACACAAAGACGATAATATAGATGGAACGAGAGGAACAAAACGATGACGTAAAAGACGGCACAAAATGAATATAAAGACAAAGACCAATCCGACCGGGAACTAAGCAAAAGAGTGGTCGGAATTGAGTCCAAATGGCTTGATGGTACCCAACTCAAAAATGAGACGATTTTCTAGGGCGTACCTAGATCTATCATCGGTGGTACAGGATCTGATGGCAGTGATCTGAATGTCAAGGACACCCCGGTGGCCATCGCCGTAGAAGTGATTGGCCACAGGAGTGTGTGTTCTGTGCTTAATGGCATGCAGGTGGTTACAGAAGCGGTCGCTCAATCTAAGGCCAGTCTCACCGATATATTGCTTACCGCAGCGTTTACATATGATCACGTAAATAACATTACGGGATTCACATGTAAAGGCCTCATCGATGGAGAAAATAGCCTTGGGAAATGAGATGGAGCGATCTGGACCACATAAGGACATGTGTAGCAACGACCGCGTGAGCAACGAACGGTACCGAAATGGTCATGTGCAGAAGACCTGAGGTGGCTGTGGACCAAGATGTACTTCATTGTTTTTTTGTCATCTGCAGATTTTTGTCGCGCCTATAGACCACCAGAGGTAAGTTGTGGAAAGCTGCACGGGTGTCAGAATCAGAATTGAGAAGAGAATAATGTTTAAGCAGGATGTGACGGACAGTCGAGTTATGGGGATGGAAGGTAAGAACAAGTTTAACCCTGTCTGAGGAGGAGGAAGAACCCTGGGAATTATTCAAGGTATCAAGGCGAGATAGCTGACGTACACGGAGCCAAGCCAATGAAAGAATGCTGTCAGGGAATGGACGCCTGCGGAAGAACTCAATCATCTCAGAGGATTTGTCGAGAAAATCGTCGTCATCGCTACATAAGCGACGAAGGCGAAGAAGCTGTGAGTAGGGAAGAGAGTTGCGACAGGCAGGAGGATGAGAAGAAGTGTAGAGCAGAAAACCATGTGTATCAGTGGGTTTGTAGTAGACTGATGTGCTGAGATAAGGGGGATGAATAGTAACAATGATGTCCAGGAAATGGACAGAGGTGGTGGAAATGTTAGATGTGAATTTAATAGAGGGGTTGAAATTGTTGATGAAGTTGATGAACCGGGACAGTTCTGTTTCTGTCATGTCAGTAATACCTATCCCATCATCAACGTATCTGTGGAAAAGAGATGGGAATGGGCCATCGTAGGTCGACGAAATTAGATGTTCTAGATGTCCCATGAAAAGACAGGCATAGCTAGGTCCCATCTTGGTGCCCATAGCAACCCCACTGATCTGATCGAAAAAATGACCATCGAATTCAAAAGAGTTGAGTGTGAGCACCAGTTCAGCAAGGCGGATACATTGATGATGTGATAGTGTGTTAGTTGTTTACCAGTAGAACTTCATTACCTGTCCTCCACGTGAGTATTATTTTCATTCTGTTCTACTAGCAGTACTACCTTTTATTGATTATCAACGATGTACACGAAGCCCTGGTACGTGACATTCTGTCAGGCCACATTGTCAAATTATTCAGTATATTCTCTCTTTGACATCCTGTGTCACTTTTTGTCTCTCAATGTTTGCCTGTTGGTACATTATACCGCAGTGATGCTCGTCAAGTGACGTGGACAATAAATGTGGACTTTTTTCTGAAGCTGCTCAATCACATTCTATTGGCGTCAGACTCCGTTGTCGTCTGCTTCTTCTGTCGTTCGCCTGGAACGTGTTTGTCTCACAACAAAACATTTCCAAGTGAAGACCCGCCAAGCATATTTAGTAAATGATAAATTACTAAAATTAATCTTGATATTAAGTCTCTACTTTCAACGTGGAATGTGTTTATATCTGAAGTTTTTAAGGTTTATGTTTGAAGCTAAGGTTTATGTTTAAAGCTAAGGTTTATGTTTGAAGCTAAGGTTTATGTTTGAAGCTAAGGTTTATGTTTGAAGCTAAGGTTTATAACGGTATGTAAGTTCAACATTAACAGTAGATATTCCCGTGTTGTCAATGAATACTTTAATGTCGTCGATAAATATTCCTCTAAACTGAGAGTGGTATGTAAGTTCAGCAACTTGTGATCACACATTCAAATTGCGGATAAATATTGTTGTCACTTCTGTGTCGTGACAATAAAGAACATAAGTTGAGCTTCTCATGCGTCTTGAGTAAGCAAACTCCCTTTCAGCTCCTAAGAAATGCACGTTCCAACCCTTCTGCACACCTTGCAGAAGACACAACGTGCTCTTATAGAAACTTAAATGAAAATAGACCACCCCTCTGCCCTCAGTAGAGCTCATAAGTAACTCGTGTGGTAACTTCAAATTGTTACCACAACGCTCCTACACTTTACAAATAGTAGAAGCCATAAGTAACTCTTGTAGTAACTTCAGATTGTAATCCCACGTCTTACGCAAAAATAAAATACACAACAATAAGTACATTGACTTTTTTTTAGAGCCGCGTAGCGCAGTGGTTAGAGCACTGGCTTCGCATATGAGTGATCCTGGGTTCATTGCCAGTTGAGGCGGAAATGTTTTTCTTATCGCAATGGCTCCCAGATCGACCCAGCCTTAAATCGGTACCGGATTAATCCGGGAAGCAAAGACTGCGAGTGAGAGGAGATGGCTACCGCCCTCATTTGCAGAGCTCTGAAATGTGAGATCGCTAACATCTCACACACCTACGGCATTAATAAATGCTATGGGTTACTTCACTTACTACATTGACTTTTCGGATCTCTGGACGAGCTGAACGTAGACGAAAGCCTCAGTGGCTACACATATTCTGTACGGAGTTACTAGGTGGCTACACAAATTTTGTACGGAATTCCTTTCTTTCAGCACAACCAATTTGCTTCCATAAATATAATACATCAGCTCATTCTTCGTTTGACTGGAAAACTCTTACATCAAAAGTAATTCAGTAACACGCACACTCTGATATTCATATGAGTATTGAACACAGCAGAGTCTGGGGCTATCCACTGAGCTTAGCTCTGGTACTAACTTTAGAAGAGTTAGAATCTGAGGCTATCCACTGAGCTTAGCTCTGGTACTTACTTTAGACGAGTTAGAATCTGAGGCTATCCACTGAGCTTAGCTCTGGTACTAACTTTAGAAGAGTTAGAATCTGAGGCTATCCACTGAGCTTAGCTCTGGTACTTACTTTAGAAGAGTTAGAATCTGAGGCTATCCACTGAGCTTAGCTCTGGTACTTACTTTAGACGAGTTAGAATCTGAGGCTATCCACTGAGCTTAGCTCTGGTACTAACTTTAGACGAGTTAGAATCTGAGGCTATCCACTGAGCTTAGCTCTGGTACTAACTTTAGACGAGTTAGAGTCTGAGGCTATCCACTGAGCTTAGCTCTGGTACTAACTTTAGACTACATTTTTGAACGTCTTCGCGGTTTGATTCCCACTGTTCAATTAAGTAATTCTCGCACGAAATCGTTGTCTCGTAAAGTTATCTGCACGAGTAATTCATGTGAGTTACTAAAGTTCAGACTGTCTGAATTCTCAATTCTCGATTTATTCTCATTCTTCAGAATACGTTTTAACTTTCTAAACTGTCTTGTCGGCTATTCTATTCTTACAACAGATTGTGTCCCTGTCTTTTGTCTCCTTAGTGTTTTTTTAGTCTTGTTAACTCCCTTGGACTATTTCATCCGTCTACACCAGCCAGCTATCTTCTTTCTCGTTTCCATGTATTCCACAATGCTATGGTATCCACTGTTTATCTACTTTATGTTGATTATTTAGATCGGTCAATATAATTTGCAGGTCTGGTGGTTTTCTGGACTGGAGCACCTGGAGTGCAAATATTCCATCTCTGAGGAATACTAGAGGCTGTGAAGTAAAATTGGCGCCCGATAGTTTTCGGTTGCCATCCTGATTGTCTAAATTTATGCATAGTAATTATGATAGAATTTTCCTGTTGGTGCTTTGATTGTATCCCGGACATTGTTTGGACACTCTATATATATATATATATTCCTGCTCCTCCATTTTTCTCTATATTCTCTTCTGAGCCATATGTATATACTCTGATCCATATGTCCCGTGGATATTCGTCATCCAGAATACTGAGAGTAACTGTCTTACGTTGTACAGTATTCTGTTAATTCTCAACTCAAAATTCCTTTCACCTCAGCCTGAATATGATTAGATAATACACAATCCTCTCTCCGATGGGTTTGTTCACCCGTCCATTGTAGCATCACTAGAAATGAGAGAGCAGGTGCCTTGACAAAAGCAGGAGGTAAAATGGAACAATTTAGCTACACTTTATCATACAGTGAACCCAAAACACTAATCCGGAACCTTTATACATCACAGTGAAAGAAAGATATGGATATTGACTCGAAACAGACCCCATACACCAGCTTTATAGGCAACAACAGACAATCATCTTTCGACTTAGAACTGGACACTGCAGGCTGCAGAGTCACCTGTACCGGATCAGGGTGGCACACACAAATAAATGCCCATGCGGAACAGGCATACAAACCCCTGAACACATATTCCAATACTGTCCAGAATACAAAGAACTGCGAGGCACGATATGGTCACAATAGACCGAATTGAGGCATAAACTTTGAGGAAGCCGCTCTGACATGGAAAAATTTGGGATTTTCGTCCTGGCGACTGGCCTGAAGAAGTTCTAGCGAGACCACAAGATTCCTGAACGATGAAGAAGAAGAAAATATATCAAAATATTTTAACCTTCCTCCCCCCCCCCCCCCCCTCCCAAACCCCTATAAAATATTTGAGCGAGGAAAAGTAAGAACAAAAAAAACTACATGAATTGTTTCCCATTTTTAGGCAAATGTTTTCCATTTTTTGACACATGTTGACATGTGGTGCGTATATGTGCATTGTAAGGTAAAGCTGTGTGATTATTACACGTACACTATACACAACTATTGTATTTAAATGTATACAGGAATATGTCTGTATATTGTTGTCTATGTGTACAGGAATATGTCTGTATATTGTTGTCTATGTGTACAGGAATATGTCTGTATATTGTTGTCTATGTGTTCAGGATTATGTCTGTATATTGTTGTCTATGTGTTGAGGATTATGTATGTATAGTGTTGTCTATGTGTATTTATTAAAGAGATTCTTGATATGCCTGTATAGGTCTATTACAACTGGCTATTGGTTAGCATCTAGTAGCATTGTTCTTCTAGAGGTGGTTGGGCTGATGAACCACTGGTGGGCGCCTTCTACGTGGTGCTTGGGCTGATCGATCACTGTTGGGCGCCTACTGCGTGGTTGTTGGGCTGATGGACCACAGGTGAGTACCTTCTTCGTGGTGGTTTGACTAATGGACCACTGGTTAGCGCTTGAGATCTTCTGAACGCAGATATTACTGGTTATTGGTTGCATTATTTTACTCCAGGCAGATCCATCGATGCTCAGTCTCCCATAGCAGATGACGAATGGTAAGTTTACTGATAGTTCCTGTGGCTCCCTTGTTAAACATTCTTCTCGTTTCTCGCTTCTTGCTTCATCAATCTCAGCCTCAATGTTTCATCAATCTCAGTCTCAATGCTTCATCAATCTCAGCCTCGATGTTTCATCAATCTCAGCCTCGATGTTTCATCAATCTCAGCCTCGATGTTTCATCAATCTCAGCCTCAATGTTTCATCAACCTAAGCCTCGATGTTTTATCAATCTCAGCCTCAATGTTTCATCAATCTCAGCCTCAATGCTTCATCAATCTCAGCCTCAATGTTTCATCAATCTCAGCCTCAATGTTTCATCAATCTCAGCCTCAATGTTTCATCAATCTCAGCCTCAATGTTTCATCAATCTCAGCCTCGATGTTCATCAATCTCAGCCTCGATGTTTCATCAATCTCAGTCTCGATGTTGCATCAATCTCAACCTTGATGTTTCATCAATCTCAGCCTCGATGTTTCATCAATCTCAGTCTCAATGTTTCATCAATATCAGCCTCAATGTTTCATCAATCGCAGCCTCAATGTTTCATCAATATCAGCCTCGATGTTTCATCAATCTCAGCCTCAATGTTTCATCAATATCAGCCTTGATGTTTCATCAATCTCAGCCTCGATGTTTCATCAATCTCAGTACTCGATGTTTCATCAATCTCAGCCTCGATATTCATCAATCTCAGCCACAATGTTTCATCAATCTCAGCCTCAATGCTTCATCAATCTCAGCCTCAATGTTTCATCAATCTCAGTCTCAATGCTTCATCAATCTCAGCCTCAATGTTTCATCAATCTCAGCCTCAATGTTTCATCAATCTCAGCCTCAATGTTTCATCAATCTCAGCCACAATGTTTCATCAATCTCAGTCTCAATGCTTCATCAATCTCAGCCTCAATGTTTCATCAATCTCAGCCTCAATGTTTCATCAATCTCAGCCTCGATGTTTCATCAATCATGGTGTCCGTGTACAGCAGGCGCTCATGAAGCAGTTTAAGTACATCCCACTTAACCATTGTTAACTCCCCGTCTATTCGTGCCTGGGATTCCAGTGTGTCTGCTCTCTTATTTCCACGAACACCCTCGTGTCCTGGGCAGTAAATGATGTTATGTATATGAGCATATGCCATCAATGATGTTATTATATGAACATATGCCATCAATGATGTTATTATATGAACATATGTCATCAATGATGTTATGTATATGAACATATTGCATCAATGATGTTATATTAACAACATAACAAAATCATAATATGTTAGGACAGACTTTCCTTTTATGCGAATGTTTGAGATGTGAATGTACAGAAGATATAAGCTGTCATACTTTGCCTGCTTTGCCTCCATTCAGATAAGCTTATTTCTAATCAGAGTTGGTGGCATTCATCACGTGTTCCCGATCTCTTAACCTCTTAACCTGCGACCCCCACCATTCGCTGTCACAATTCTCGACACTTCCATCCATGTTTCTTCTATTTTTTTCTTATGGCATTTGCCAAATTTTCCGTGATTTTCTGGCTCTCACGTCAATAAATGTCTAGTGCAGTCAGTCACTCATTGTTTATCCGCGCTGGCATGCTAAGCAGGCGACAGCTTTAGTTGGGGTTTTTTTTATATTTGTCTTCTCTTTACAATATTTCTCTGTCTCTTTTCCTTCATTCTCTTTCTCTTATTATATTTTTCTCGCAGTTGACAGCGCCAATAATATGTATGTAGTTTGGCGCTCTGGGCACATTTCGCCTCTCTCCAACCATGATTCTCTACACAAAGTAATGTTATATCGGTGCGCCCATGTATAATTTTGGTGCTTCCTTTTTGTGCGGCCGGCCTACTCGCTCCTGCCAGTCAGTCCCTGAAACAATGTCATTCATTGAATTGAATAAACTCAATAGTCCTATCAGAACATCTGTACACAATATACTTCTGACAGTACCGGTAGATACTCGAGTCCTATCACAACATCGATGTAAAATGCTATTTCAAGTCCTGCATAATTGTAGTACTCAATGTTGCTGTTTTCGAAAATTTGCTGTGAATATCTTGCAATCATAATGTTGCAGTGCAGATCTGTCTAGTTATCTAAATATCTTATATATGTATATATATATATATATATATATATATATATATATCACCAACTGTAGGCCTACTTCTGTGCGTCGCCATGACTTTTATCTTGGGAGAATAATGTGGTAGTTTCCCGTTGCTATCTACATCCATATGGGGGATATTCATTTATATCCGCTCACTTTGACAATACTTTCATCATCATCATTAAGTGCCGTCTCCGCAACGAAGGTTGGCTGCAACGTATCTCCAACATCTCCTGTCTCTTGTCTTGGTGGTGCACTCTGCTAGACTGTAACCTGTGCATCGTGTGATGTTACTCTCCCACGTGTATCTCTGCCTACCTCTTGCTCGCTTCCCTTTGACTTTACCCTCAAGTAAGGTCTTCAATATGGTGTCATGTCTTTTAATGTGTCCAAAATATTTTATTTGCCTGATCTTTATTTCTCTTAGTTCTTTCTTCATATGAATTGTCTTTAGCATCTCTTTATTTGTTTTCTTCTCTTTCCATGATGTTCTCCCTATTCTTCTATATATCCACATCTCAAAGGCATCAATTTTGTCTTCTAATTGTTTATTTAGTGTCCATGTTTCTGAGCCATACATTAATATAGAATAGATGTAGCATTTTATAATTCTCATTTTTAACTTGTTTGTAATTTGTTTCTATGTTAATATTTTCCTCATGTCATTGAAGGTACTTTTAGCTATTCCTATTCTCCTTTTAACTTCTGTTTCACATCTGCCATCATTTGTGACTATGTGTCCAAGATATTGATAATGTTTTACTTGTTGTAGTTTCTCTCCATGTATGTTTATGTTTACATCCTGTTCTTCTGTCTTTGCTGATTATCATGGTTTTTGTTTTTTTTTGGATATTTATATCCAGTCCATATTTATAACTTGATTTATTGACTTGATCTATTAGTCTTTGTAGTTCATGTTCACTTTCTGCTAAAAGAACAGTGTCATCTGCGTATCTAATGTTGTTTATTATTTTCCCATTGATCTTGAGTCCTGGTATTTCTTCTATATTTTTAAAGATATTCTCTGTGTAGATATTAAATAGGTTTGGTGATCAAATGCATCCTTGTCTTACCCCTCTTCTTATTTCTATGTATGGTGAGTAGCTGTTTTCACACCTTATTGATGCAGTTTGTTCCCAATATATATTTCTAATCAGTCTGATGTCTTTTCCATCTATGCCTATTTCTTGAAGACATTTGATTAATTTTTCATGTTGGAATCTGTCAAAGGCCTTGCTGTAGTCTATGAAGCAAATATAGATATTTTTTTGGACTTATATATATTTATCTATCACTAGCCGGATACTGGGACACCCATTTATCGGGACAAATGGGTGCCCCGCCCTGCCCAGTTGCAGAGCTACCACTTATACCGGTCGCTATCGTTCGCTATATATAATGCTATATATATATATATATATATTGAGAACACTAATAGAGAGGTCTATAGAGGTAAAAACAGATCTGTACCTCTGTTTTATAGAAATTATCTCAATATATGTAAATTCATGCACTTGTTTCTGTAGCTGATAGTTTATCTTTATGTGGATTGTGTTGGGATGTCTGCCTATTACACAAAGAATGGGGTTCCGTAATGTCAAGTATCATCGCTGCAGGCAAGGGTCTCCAACAAGCTCC